>JAEQBH010000406.1:1792500-2181629 GCA_016808115.1 Tetrastigma voinierianum
AATGGAGATAATTTTGCCCAGTGGTCTCAAGTCATGCATAGTTATCTCAAAGGCCGCAAGTTGTGGCTTTATGTCTCTAGTGACCATCCTATTCCAGAACAAGTGGAAAGAAATCCACTCGTGACATGCCATTCGATTGAGGGATCGGGAAAGTGCTAATCATCATATCATCACTTGGTTTCAGAATACATCTATTTTTAACCCACAGTCAAGGAGTTTGGCAACACGATACGCCAAAAGTCAGACTTACTTGTTACTCGGTATGCTGGACCGAGTGGTGCTCGCAACTTCAAGCTCACACGTTAACTTTATCAGATTCGTTAGGAACCAGGTGAGCGGATCACTATATATCACAACCGACTAAAATCTATTTGGGATCAATTAATTGCATCTGAACCAGTTCTCTCCAATTCTACTGACACCAAATTGGTTTATGTTCACCGTGAACAAGGACGATCAAGCCGCTTTTTAATAAGCCAGATGCAGCCTCACTCAGCTAAGCCATATTCGCATCGTGATCCTTTACCAACACCACAAGCTATTCATAAGTTAGTCATAATGAGACCCGCCTTCAGATCGAACCCATTCTATCTCGCACTACGGTTCTCGCTTTACCCACCGTTGTTCCCGTAAGACCCGAGAAAATTCCACCAAAATGGCAAAATCGTAATTCTCGTCAAAACCCGAAATTTTTCTAGATCTCGATGATGAAACAGATCACCGTTGGAATCGCCTCTGCGCTTAAATTCCAAGCACACATTGAATTTCATCGACTCGAGATAGTCGAATTTCACGTATTTCAGACACCGAAAGGCCGTGCCGGAACTGGCTTAAGAGACATGTGACGTGACAAAAGTCACCCACTACATGTACTCTTGTGACACATGTTGCAAGATTAGAGAGATGATGAAATGGATGGCCTAGATAGTGCCAAATGTCAAAAAATCTAGAAGAAGGGACATGATGGGAATTAAAGGAATCAGAACGGAGACAAGCACAAATTGCGAATAGATTTCTTCCTCAATTTGAAGCACAAAACTAAGAAGTAGGGCCTGAGGTGAGGCAAGCATGAATTTGAGGTTTTTGTGAGAGAGAGCACTCTTCTCTTAGATTCCGACAGACGTAACTTTGTCGCTTACGAGCAAGAAGCAGCCGTTTTTACGCTACAAGTGCTACGCTGGTGGACACAGATTCGTGGAGTTCGACAACCTAAAGGAGGTAGGGATCCTTTCCTACTATATTCTTGGCTAAGAGCCATGTAAATGGTTAGGAATGTTCCGAGGCTTGTTTTAGCCGTAAACTCGGTCTCAAAAGCTTTGAACCGAGTGGAGAAAATTCTTATTTGTGTGGTCGTGAACAGTAACCCGAGGGTTTCACTGTTCATGAATAGTGACACGTAAATTTTTGGTGTGAAAATGTGTTTCTATTGGAGTGATTCAAATGAATTGCTTGTATTTGTTAATTCACCCCATGCGAGCTAATTTTGGTAAAATTTATCAGAATTTGCATAACATGTTTTATGTGATTTTAATTATGTTAATATATATGCATGTGAATATATTAGCATGGATGTTGGAATTGGCATCATGCATTCCATATGCAATCAAGCACCAAATATTAGGAGGAGGCATAATACTTTCTTTTGTAAATAAACAAAAACAAAAATGTTTGTGAAATGAATTTTGACGGAAGATTTTCCGAATAATTGCCTTAGAGGGACGTCCAACAGATCACTTCGGATGAGGACCATGACTGTTTCAGAGAGTTATCCAGTGATTCGCCTCGGAGGGTAGTCCAATATTTTTACCAAAATTCGGTAGTGAGTTTTCGAGAGCAAAAAGCTTTTGTTTTGAAAACTGTAATTTTACTCGCATTCGGCTTAGGCATATGTGAGTGAGCGCCTGAGGACTCTGACAGGATTGGTCATGAAGACATTCGAGTAGTTTCATGAAATTGTCAATGTGATTATTTGCCATGATAAAATTTAGCGGAGTAACCTATGAGAAATTTATCTCACTCTGCCATTTCACCTCACAAGGGATCACCATTTCAGTACAAAGAGCCACTCTGGAAGACTCGGTGACTACTAAAGGCCGCAAGTGTTAAGAAAGCTCGACTTCGTGGCTTTGATATTGTTGTATAACATGTATTAGAATTGTAAATTTTAATATATGTTTGTATTAAGAGTAATTATTAAACTCAACTATCAGATATAGTCGATGTTTGTTGTGAGTATTAATGCAGGGGCCCAAGTGGCCATTTTTACTCATTTTAATTGTATATGAACCCGATGTGGTCATGGGTTGATCACCGGGACAGGTTAGACTGGGTAGAGCCCTCGTACAAAGGAGACTCTACCCGACATGAGTGGTGTCTGGGTTACCCGACATCCACGATTATTCCGCAGTCGACGGCCACAACTGGCCCCGAGGTTTGGGGGCGCCACAGCTTCGCAAATTGTTACTCCCGCTTTTTCCCTCCGTCGCCACCCACTGCTTTCCAAAGGCAAAGGGAATAATGTCGACGATATAACAATAAGAAGTCTCTTCTATTTGAAGTTTCTAAGAAATAAAGCACATTCTTTAAAGCCTTTACACTCGCCAACGATTCTTCGAACACCACAAGCACCAAGTCCTAATTATCGCCTATGGACTCCTGATTCCAAGTCCGGGTCCGCCTCATCTCTCTATAGCAGATCTACAAGATATGGTTAATCAGGTTCATCTTCCATCTTCCAGTTGAATCCAACACGCTTCTTCTACGAGCACGTACTTCCCACTGCGGGCTCTCGATTCTCGCTGCTATAATCATATGACTTCTTCCTGAGGTTGTACCTTCACATAATTTCTACTTCTCTCCACCATATACACCGCAAATGGTCTCCTGCGCATGTCTCTAATCTGCAATGTCTCTACACCACTTTGTCTGCTTTAATGTTTACTCGATTCCAAACTCACTCATAATCTTCTTCTGGTTGGGCATCTCACTCGAATCCTGGTTTTTCTAACCTTTCCTCTACTCGGTGGTTGTGCAAGATTCCTCGTGCAACAGATCGCTGGGACCTCTCGTAAGGCCTAAGGTTATTCGTACTCATCTTCTTCATTTACCGCCCTCTCGCCTCTCTCGTCACGCCTTGTGATGTAGAGCACTTCTTCTCGCTTTATGGAATTCCTCGTCGTCATGCATCTATCTCTGGTTAAACAACTAGTTTCTGTGGGTTTAGGTTCGACAAATAAGATTTTGACCAGATGTCTTGTCAATTTGGCAAACAAACTACTTTACCATTTAATAACAATGTTGTTTCTCATACTCTTCTTCTTTGATCTTATTCATTCTGATGTATGGGGCCCCTCTCCCATTTCTACTCTGGGTGGGTCACGTTACTTTGTTATTTTTGTGGATGATTTTTCCTGATATACTTGGATTTATCTCTTCAAAAATCTTTTTGAACTTTATCAAATATATCGTGACTTTACCAAAATGATTGAAACACAGTTTTCTAAACATATCAAAGTTTCCAGATCTGATAATGCCCAAGAATATAAAGCCCATGAATTTACCTATATTCTACATCAATTCGTATCGTTTCTTATTCCTCTCGTGCGTGCACTTCAAAGAAATGGCAGTGGCTGAACGTGAACTTTGTCATATTCGATGTTGTTTATGCTAATACTATTGCCGCCTAAACCTTCGCTTTAAAGCCGCTTTTATCATTGCTTACACCATCATCGGTGTCCTTCTCCCCAGCTGTTCAGAATCAAACTCCTTATGATATGTTGCTGGCTTTTATCCCTCCTATGACTTACTTAGAGTCTGGATGTGTCTGCTTTGTTCTTCTTCATGATCATGAAAGAAACAACTTCGCCCCTGCTCATTGCGGTTGCTTTGGGTATGGAATTGGTCAAAAGGCTTGCAGGTGTTATGATCTCATTAGCAACGTCTTCAGGTTTCTCAAAGATGTGTATCTGGGAACACAAAAATGTTTTCACTCTAACCACTTCATGTTCCTCGTTTCTTATCTCTATCGATCCTCTCCCTGACCTTTTTCCGAGGAGTCTCTCACCTCTCTATCTGAGTCTCCCCCTTCTATTACTAATGTTCCTTCATGCATCCGGCGAGCTTCTCAAGACTGATCATTGACGTGTCGATTGATATCAGCCTAACTATGGATCCTCGCATCCTTCTGCCTCTCATGCACTTCTCGTCGTTCTATCGGCAACTACTCTTCCTTCTCACCAGATTTTCATCGCTTTTCACATTTGCCTCTCTCCAGAACCTCGACTTTTCATGAGGCTTCCTTTAACCCTTTATGGTGGCAGCCATGAAAGAAGAGTCGATGCACCGCATAAAAGTCGAACATGGATCTCGAAGCCGATCTCCCCTTCAGAAAATCTACTATCTGGCCAGAAATGGGGTTTATAAGATCAAGACTCAATCTGATGGCAATCGCGGATCGCTACAAGGCTCGCTTGCTGCCAAGGGTTTTACCAAGAGTATGGATCGATTATGAGGAGACTTTGCTCACGCGCTCGACTTTCTTCTCGCCAGACTCTTATCGCCGCTTATGTGGCTCGCCGCAAATGGCCACTCTTTCGCATGGATGTCAAAATGCTTTTTCTTAATGGTGAACTCCTCGCAGGAAGTCTATACTTAAGCTTCCTCCCGGTTACCTCAATCATCCGGTTCCTCATAGAGTATTTCTCGACTACCCATGGCACTTTATTGCCAAAATGTCTATAATACTCTGCAAGTTCACTACTATCTCTCAACATGGTTTTTCGTGCAGCTTCTTGATACAACTTTTTCCGAGACGGTCTGGTCATGGTATTACTATTCTTTTATGTCATGATATGATTATTACACGTGATGATACTTGTGGTATTCAAATCTCAAGCACTTTCTTGTCACAATTTGAAAGTTCGAAAGATCTCACTTTAATTACTTTCGTCTAGGAGTTTCTTCTTTGCAGATGGTTACATTCCTGGCCTCGCCAAGTATACTTATGATCTGATTTCTCGAGCCAGTATCACTGATAGCAAGGTAGTCGACACACCTATTAAGAATAAGTGTCGCCTCAATTCTCATGATGGCAAATCATCTCGATGCTACTCTACGTACAAACTTGTTGGAGTCTAATCTATCTCAATACATTTCCGCCTGATATTTCATGCACCATGAATCACACTTATGATCGCCTCTAGATTCTCATTATGCCGCTGCTTCTCGATTATTCGATATCCGGAAGGCACCATATTTGATGGTCTTCATTTTTCTTCCCATTCTTCATTAACTCTTTAGCATATTCGCGATGCGACAAGGTGTGATCCCACTTATCGCCAATCTAATACAGATATTGTTTTCTTCGAAAGTGATTCTCTTTATCTCGAGAAGCAAGAAATAAATTGGGCCACGGGCCGCTCCAAAGATCGGGGCGTAATATGCAGCACCGCGCTACATACCGAACTTATTTGGTTACGTTTGGTTACTACAGATTCGATGTCGGGATCGCTCCATCGCAACTAAATTTCACTCGTGATAATCAAAGTGTTCAAATCGCTTCATAATGATGTCTTCCATGAACGCATTTCAAAACATATCAGATTTGATTGTCACTTCATTCGCCATCACTTAGTCGGTACACTCACACTTCAGCTATTTCTCCTCAAGATCGAAAGCCGATATCTTCACCAACCACTTCCTCCAAGAACTTACTGAAAGTATCTTCCAAACTCAGAATGGTTTCTCTTAAACCACCATGAGTTTGAGGGGGGATGTTAGATTATTATATTGTTATATTTATTTTGTAATTTCCTAAGATTATAATTTGTATTTTCCTTAGGATTGTAATTTGTATTTTCCTAGTGGTCAGATAAATTTCAAACTTATATAAGGCCTCCTCAGACTAGAATTTACGCTTTAATATAAAGACTCAAGTCTTTCTTCACGACTAAAAAAAAGTTCTATTTAGCATTAAGTAAAAAAAAACAAATACCCCCAAAGTACTCAAGATCTAAAAAGTACTGAAAATACTAAAACCCCTATGGGTTTATTTAGTTTCTATTTTTGAAAACTATTTTTTGTTCTCAAAAACAAGGAAAACATTTTTGGTTTCCAGTTTATTTTTTCTGAAAAAATATATAAAAAAAAAACACAAAAAACACAAAATAAGAGTTTTCAGAGAACACCGAAAAAGTGTTCTTTATGTTTTCAAAAACTGTTCTCAAGAACCGTTTTCGAAAACAAGGACCAAACATACCCTATATTTTGTTTTTTCAAAATCTGTTTCTAGAACAGTTTTCCAAAGGAGCAACTAAGGCTTAAATCTCCCTTGATTTGTACAGAACTAGCCAAGGCTTGTAGAGGCTTAGCTGACCAGCTCGATCAGAATTATGCTACGGAACGGAGAAAGGAGAATGGAGAACGGAGAACGGAGAGAAGAGAAAGAAGGAAAGAAACACCATGGATTGACATGCATTTTTTACTAACTTTATATTATTTGATGTTTGACATGGCCTCCTCACCATATATATAATAAGAAGACATGATCAGAGATTGTTGCTCCTCACCTTCCATCTCCTCCCTCTCTTACACTCATAGAATGAGTACTCTAAACTCTTTCATCATCCGCTTCCTCAGCCTAATCCCCTTCCTTGCACTTCTTATTGTTGAATCTTGATACATCGTCGTCCGCCCTGCAGTTGAGCCATCTCTAAATGATTTCATTTGGCAAAACCCCATCCACCCCGCGACAAAACCAGCTTCCGATGATTCCCTTTCGCAAAACCCCATCAACCTAGAGGCTGAACCAACCTCTTATGATTCCCTTTTGCAAAACCCCATGTACCCTACGGCTAAACCAGCCTTTGATGATTCCCTATTGCAAAACCCCATCCATCCCGTGGCTGAACCAGCCTCTTATGATTCCCTTTCGCAAAACCTCATGCACCCTGCAGCTGAACTAGCCTCTGATGATTCCCTTTCACAAAACCCCATCAAACCTGTAGCTGAATTAGCCTCTTATGATTCCCTGTCGCAAAACCCCATCCATCCGGTCATTGAACCAGCCCCTAATGATTCTCTTTTACAAAACCCCATTCAGCCCGTAGCTGAACCAACCTCCAATGATTCGCTTTCGCAAAACTCCATCCACCCCGTGGCTAAACCAACCTCTAATGATTCCCTTTCGCAAAACCCCATCCACCCCGTTGCTAAACCAACAGCCTCAAAGAAGATTCATTCCTCTCCTCACTCTCCCAAGCACCAAGCCGAAGGTATGCTGCCTCCACGCCATTAATATTCTGCTTCCACCGCAGTTTGGGGATATATATATACTGGTAAATAAATATGATGGTTGTATCTTTTATCAATGAATGAAAACTTTTATTTTCATCATTTTTTAGTGTCGATTTTTTATTATATAATATATACTAATTAATGTTGCATTTTATTTCTCACGAAAGAAGTCTAGTGAGTATTTGTCTCGCAGTGTTTAACTAATTTGAATTACCATGAACCTAAGATTCATGATCAAATAGGTTCACATTGTTCTAAACGGAAGAGGAATGGTTGGTGTTGATTTGTGATCCGAATTTGGTCTTGGGTTTATGTTGGACTCAAAGGCCTGTGGTGTGACTTTTGTGAAAAGAAAAAATTGATAAAAAAAAAATAGGGTTATGTTTTGGTAGCAGAGAGTTTGGGCTAATAAGCCCAATCCTGTAGCCCACAACTAATCCCATAAAGGGGTATAGGGGTTTGCTCTTGCAGTATAGACCTTTCTACTCAGGTATTTCGGTAATATCAACATTCTAGGGTTTATTTTCTCGTTTGTTATACTCTCTAATTATTCTCATATTCATAATAAAGTTTTCTCCTCTGTTCATAGTTTTTCGTGAAAGGGTTTCCACGTAAAATCTTGATATTTTTCTTTGTTTTCGTATTTTATTATTGTGTCATTGATTTTACCAATTGATAGTTCAAAACTTCAATAATTACTAGTTTAGCTCACGCCATACCGACAATACCACCTTAAATCTATTTTTTTACCACCCCAAAGGAGCTTTTAGGCCTCTTTTGTTCATGTTTTTTTAATCTGTGTTTAAAATACAAAGAACACCATTTTGGTATTTTATGAAAATCATTGTTGTGATCTGAAATTAATATTGGCTATGTTTTTCGTGTTTATTAAGGTAGAAAAAATTGGTAACTGATGATGTTTTTTCAACCTAACTGGTCAGAGCGTGCTTGAATTGCCGGGCTGGCCCACCGACCAGACGCTGGACTCCTCGCAAAACAAGAACAAAAGTGATCGGGCGCCGCTCGCTGCCTTCCAATGCCTAAGCCGCTTCTTTCCAGGAAGAGGAAGATCAACCGTTTAGGAATGAATTCTTCGTGGTGTCCATGATTCTCTCATCATGCGCCCGGCATTTAGTACGATGATCATGACAACCTCTTCCTAATCGGGATTATGCATTACCGGTCAGTATGTTTCCTAGTCGATGACAGACATCAATAGTATGTTTCCTAGTTAGAGGATGATAATATTTCTCACTGGTAGGAGAGATTTTTCTTATCAGAACCAATAACAAGAGATAATTGATAGCAACAATTAGAAATATCTTACTTTCCGACTCAAGGAGATCGGGTGTTTTCCTCAATATGGATTCCTCGGGCCGTCAACACTTTTAAAGGTAAATCGGGCCCTTGTTTTGGGGCCTACATTTGTGATGTCATGCCTATTGCTAGTACTTGGCCCATTTTTTTAATCCCATTTTGGCTTGCGCTTTGGGCTCGTTTACCTATTATTTCAAACTCCCATCACCGCGCCCCCAAATTTTTGATCGTTTGAGCGTAAGCAAGGGATGCACGCTTCGATCGGGCGTGATATCCACTACAGGGCTACTTAGGAAGGGTTTGGATTAGTTTTATCGCTTTTTATTGTCTTGCCACTCTGAGTCATGGTTTCTGGTCAGTTGCGCTTTTGAATCGGGAAATACTGCTCCGGGCTATTCTACTCTGAGCGGCCGAGCTCTAAAAACCGAGCTGCTTGTCTCCCACGCGGCGGGCCAAGCATTTTACCTTCCCTCCGAAACCGAGCCACATGGCCCTTGGAAACTACTTGGCCCGTGGCTACATGGCCCGTTTGAACCGTTACGCCCGCGAATTGAGCTACCAGCTCCCGAGCTACTCGCCCGTGGCTACATGGCCTTTGAGCGATTACGCCCGCGAGCCGAGCTACTAGGCCCCGAGCTACTTGGCTCCATGGCTACATGGTCCGGCTTGAAACTTAGCTGGCTCCCGAAGCTACTTGGCTTGTATTACATGGCTCCGTTCGAACCGGAAATGCTGAGCCCCGAGCCACTGCCTCTACATGGCTTGTCTCGAACCGAGGCCACAGGCCTCAACACACGGCGGGCTATTCTACCTCCCGAGCTGTTTAGGCTCTCTCAAACTGAGCTGCTTAGGCTCCTGAGCTATTGTGCCTTTTGAGCGCTTATTCAAACCGAGCCGCTTCGCTCCCCGGGCCGCTCGCTTCTGGCTATTCCCGCTCCCGAGTCAGCTCTCAAACTGTCGCTCTGGCTATTGCGCCTGAGCTGAGATGGCTCTGTGGCTATATGGTCTTTTGTTGAGCAATTGAGCTCTTGAAAGCTGAGCTATTGTGGCTCCGTGGGCTAATTCGCTGAGTCGAATCGGGCGCGTGGCTATAATACGGGCCTAATGGAGCAGCCAGCCTCGCAACCGAACTACTAGGCTTCTGAGCTACTTGGCTCCGTGGCTACATGACCTGTTTGAACTGAGCTGCTGGGCTCTTGAGCTACTTGGCTCCGTGGCTACATGGCCTTTTGTTGAGCAGTTGAGCTCTTGAAAATTGAACTGCTGAGCTTCTGGGCACTAAGGCCTTCCTGAGCTATTAATCTCTGCAAATTGAACCGCTGGGCTCTTAGGAGCTAAGGCCTTCCTGTACGTCCTTGCTCCGATAAAGTGGGAGACGAATGCGATGGAGAGTTCTGTGAACGATGAGACGGAGGACGGCGGGAGTCTGTTAAACCAAGCCAATGCTCAGCCCTTTAAAGTGATAGTGAAGGCTCTGCATTGTACGGGGTCCTGATACCCATGTAGTTCCATCTGATTTTTGTACGTATTAAGGTGGTCTATGGGGTCTTTTGTCCCATTGAACGCTCGACCGCGCGATTCCTCGAACTTCACGAAGGGGAAGTGCGCGACCTGGTGAATGGGATTCGGTTTGTTGCGTACTAAGGCGTCCACACAAAGGTGAATGGGGACTGGCGAGCTGTACCAAGGCGTCCATGGAGACTGGAGCTCGGCCCTTTACCGCTACCTTCATGTGGCTGATTTCTTGCCGGATGTCTCGAACCTTTACTCCCACGATCTCTTCTTCGCGCGATCCTCTCCTCGGGGCGTCGCGAGGATCATACTTCGCGCGCTAGTTTCTCTTCTATTCGCTTCTCGACGAGTCGAGGTGTTGTTCCTCCTCCCAGAATGTGGTTTTGGGCCTGTAGGGCCTCGTCGTGCCCTCGGGGGGGTGTCAGATTGCCTCGGTGAGTTGCTCCTAACTCTTCGCCACAGGGGTGTCGGGCTGGTGACGCGGAGCGCTCCACCCCATCCGTGCCGGGCCCGCACAGCTCTAACGCCCCAGAGGCCTACGTCCACGCCGCCCTGATGGTCTTGCATCCTTGGAGGATTGGTGTTGCTCCCGCAGGTTCCGAAGCTGATACTCACTGGGCCGCCGAGAGGCTCGCTTTTATTTGTAAAGGAACCTGGGGCTGCTCCCATAGACGACGCCAAATTGATGATGTTTTTTCAACCGGAATTGGGCTAGAGCGTGCTTGAATTGCTGGGCCGGTCCACTGACTCCGTACATTGGACTCCTCTGCAAAAACAAGAAACAAAAAGGATCGGCGTGGAAAATATCTTACTTTCTCGATTGGTGGAGATTGGGTGTTTTCCTACATGGATTCCTGGTCGCCAACCTTTAAAGGTGAATTGAGCCCTTATTTTCAGCCTATATTCGGGATGTCATCATGTACCTATTGTTAGTACCAGTCATTTAACCCGCTTAGTTAATGCCTTGGACCTGCGCACCTATTATTTCAAACCCCATCAGTAACCAATCGTGTTCTCGATGTTTTATTTATTCTCCCTATTTTTTAGAACAAAAACTGTTATTAAAAAACTGTAACGAAACATCTGGAGCGAGGAGGACCACTAAATGCCAAGTCCAAGTAATCAACTGCCAGAGGAAGGAAAGTTGCATGCAACTATACTAAACATAAAATAATTTATTTGATGCTTATCATTATCCAATCATCTAATTAAATGTATCATTATCCAGACACTATTCCATTAAGAATAATATTATAAAATTGCTTCAAGAAAAAAGAAAGAATAATATTTGAAAGTATTAAGATATGGATTTCTTCTGTATCACTTTATACCATATTCATTTCATTTCTTGAGAAATCGAAATTTTTTTTGAAAGATCCGAAGGATGTTTCCAAATTTTCCATTTTCTTAAAATTAGGTTTTTATAAAATAACGAGTAAAAAAACCATTATCCAAACATGTCTTTGGATCAAATAAATACAAAACTATCTAATAGATCAATAATTTAGTAAATAAATAATTTATTTTTTAATTAAAGCAATAATATATATTAAAAATATATATGAAAAAAGAAGTTTAAAAAAAAATATGAAAAAGCCCATCATACCTAACTCAAATGGTAAAGGATTTCATCGTTTCACACCGGTAAAGGGCATGGATAGGGAGGTCCCAGTGGACAATGGTGGACCGAGAAAATGGCTTGAGGGGGGAGAAGGGGACAATAGTTGAGTATTTAGTTCATTTGTCACCTAAAGAGAAATCGTCATATGCAAAGTGGTCAAGGGTTTGAAACCCTTATTAAAACCTTTTTGAACAATTTTTGAGCGGGGCATAGCCACTGCTCTCATTCCAACCAAGAAACATTGTCCAAAGACATTGTGTTTCTCTCCATGTAGTGATACTCTTTCATATACCCTACAAACAAGAGGCAAAATTTTGTATAAGGAATTATTGAAACCTCTTGAAAAAAACTAAGGGGGCATATGCCCCAAGCATACAGTGGGTTCGCCATTGTCAGTGAAGACAAGTTTACTACCTTGAAACTAAAGTGTATTAAAAAAAAAAAAAAAGATAGCTACCTAGATAAATTAACTCATAGCCACTTTAACACATCTTGTAACAATGTTTCTAGCTAAAACACTTCTCTTGCAACGCTTCTTTTATAGTAGCCCCCCTTCTTTCCTCTAGAAACCCTAACTTCTTTCGTTCTTTCTCTTCATCCCTATGGGAAAGAATGGGTGGTTATTTGGCCTTTCTTGGCCTGAAATCACCCCTCCCAATTGCTTCGTCTACTTAAATATGAGCTTTCTCTCTCAATAAAGTGGTATTTTCCACCCAATCTAAGTTCTTATTTGATTTTCCTTTGTTTTTTTATGTTTTTATCGACAACTTGTTGTGACGCTCCAAAACCCGAGGGTCCCATTGACCAACCGTCAACCCGTGGAAATACTACCTTAGTTAATCGTACACCTAAGTTTTGATACTAAACTAGTATCAAATACCTATAGATACAGAGTAACTCGATACCACCTCGTTATGTCCCATTTACCAGGATCCATTTATCCATATTTAAGTTAAAAACATGTGAAATTACATTTAAAACAGTTTGTAAGAGTTTGATCATGACTCTCTTACCATTATTACATACTGGAACTAGTTTGTTCCAAAGTTTCACAAAAAATATTTATCAAAGCCAAATGTTGGCCTTCTTCACAATTGTGGCCTCGAATGAGCGTCGTCCACTGGTGTATACCTTGCACCTGAAATGTTTTCCCATAAAGGGTGAGTCCCGTTCAGTAGAGAATATTTCCTATAGAGGCTACTCCCCACCTAAGTGCACATGCAATGGTCATGTTCCACATATTCACACTCACATTCCAAGTAAAAACAAGCAATTTCTACTATGGAATCTTACATGTCATGCCATGAAATGAGATGAGACTCAATCATGTACCATGCCCCGAGTCCTTACCCACTCCCATCACACCTGAGTCTTTACCAACTCCTATAACACAATGCTAAAGCCCATGCGTGATAAAATTCATCACTGATTACATCCACGACTATTTTACAAACAAATTCATTTGTTTTCAAACCAAAAGCTTTTTGGATGTTACACCTCAATGATCATTTATATACAAAACTCATGTGTCTTTTGTGGGCAGCGAATTTTTGGTGTCGCACCGTAGGCTTTGCACACCTAAACACTTTCATGGGCTTTCACCGTTGGAATTATGTCTAACCACAAATATCGGTCTTTCACCGTAGGGGTATCTATCCCTGCTTGCTGTTACTCGACACATATTTTCTTTTACCGTTTCATGTAATCAGAAAATCTCGTTGACGCCGTCCAATCCACTATCACCAAATCAATCACCAAACGCAGTGTTGATTATAACCATGCACTCACACCCATTCAATGTGATGTCCCCGTGTATATGCATTTTTCTCGCCTAGGCGGACCAGAAACTCCCTACTTCCTGTCCTCAGGCTCGCCTAGGCGAACACTCCCATGCCTAGGCTAACCCTTCGCCTAGGCGAACACACCCTTTGCCTAGGTGAAGACCCCTTTCTTCCTGAGGAAGCCTCATTCCCGACAAGAACTTGAACATCCTACCATTTCTAGCCCAAAAAATGGAAAATAAACCAAGTTAGGAAGAATCCCTACCTCTTAGAGTGTAGAAGGAACCCTAGGAAGCCTCGTGGACATTTCCTAAACCCGAAACCTTTGATTTCTCGAACTCCTTGCTTGGATCCTCTGTGAAATCCCACTCTCGTCGATGCGATGAACTTTTATTCTTGGCCCGACGAACTTCGATCGACATAATTTCTTAGATCGCGGAAAGAAGCCCTTGGCTCTCCTCTTTCTCTCTTTTCTCACTCTAACGCATACATAGCAGCAGAAAATGTGATTTTCTGCCCTAATTTCCCCTTTTTGTTTAAGTTTAAGTCGTGGCCCATGTCACGCCACGTGTCCTCACCTGTTTGGGTCGATTTTGGCTTGAAGCTACTTATTTCGTCTCAATTCAAGTTCCATTTATATTCCATGAACTTAACTCAAGTTATTTCCTAACTTCCAAGATTTTCGTAAAAATCTCGTCCTTGGGAGTCACTAGACACCTGTCACCTGTCACATTGAAAAACGTGAAAATCCAATTGTCTCGAAATTTAACAAAATTCGTCTGAGTGACTAAATTTCGTAAGATGAATCCAATGGTAAGATCCGTTTTTTCATTCAAGATCTATAAAATTTTCAAGTTTTCAACCCTTACTATAGCAGCAAATTACCGTTTTGCCATTTTTTAGAAAAAAATTGATTCTTCTTGGGTTTTACACTTGTTGCATCGTGTGTTTGTTCGTTGATTTTTGTGTGAGTGATTCAGACGGAAGTGTTGGTTCAATCAAATAGAGAAGTCACATCATGTAAAACCCGAGAAAATTCTAATTTTCTGAAAACGGGTAAAATGGTAATTTCGGTCAAAATCTGGAATTTTTCTAGATCTCGGATGATGAAACGGACTTCACCGTTGGAATCGTCTCACGAAATCTAGCTACCATGTCAAATTTCGTCGAATTCCGAGACAGTCGGGATTTGCACGTATTTCGAGGCAATTGGATAAATGAGCAAATAACAAGTGGCATGAAGTCCCACACCACATGGATACATGCAGGTAGGCTACGTGTCTAGAGAAAGTGGTCTTGCATGAGGGTAAATGTTAGTGGATGTTAGGTGTCTTGGATAGGCCTTGCATGAGGAATTTAGTGGGAAGAAAAGTGGGTTAGGAGACAAGTGGAAAGTAAGGTGTCAAGAGACTTAGGATGAACATGCTCTCTAACTATACCAAAACTGATCCGATGGAAAAAGAAAGGATAGAAAAGAAAGAGGAAGAAAAAGAGAGAGAACATATACTGGCGGATCCGACCCGATCGTGACGCGAGAACATACCGACTCTTACTCCGCTTGACGAGATTGGTATATCCAAGTCTTATAATTATATCAACATCATATACAAAAGTCCAAAATAACTACCACCGTAGTGGTGTTTATGTTGTCACACATATACGAGACTGGTCCCATTACATATCTGCAACCATACATTTACAATTACCGATCAGAGTGCGGAACCTACAAAGGATGAACCCCACTCGTGTGTCGCCCCGAAGAATGCGAAGTTCTCATCGCCTTCTCCTGTACCTACACGGATTAAAAACCCGTGCTAAGCTTTACGCTTAGTGGGAAACATATATAATATGCATGTACACAGTTATAATAAGCATATAACAATAACGGATATCAGAAATTACATGCATTGTACGGAAGTACCCGTAGGTACAATTACTTATGCTTAATCTTATATAAAAGTACCCGTAGGTACTACACAAGTTCATTGTACGGAAGTATCCGTAGGTACTACGGAATTTATACTGTATTACAGGACTTATATTTATTCAGTCTCCAGAGGAGTTGCGTAGCTTTACTCATATCTCGTAAATACCCGTAGGTATTACGTAGACGTAACGATACACCTTCATGTCCTCTTATTCATTATTCAGTTAGTCATATAATTATGGGAATACCTGTATCTAGTGCTAATAAAAAGTGTAAGACATCGGCCACTAAGTATCCGAAGATACTATATAAAGCATGTGGCGCCGTGAGCACAAAGCAGGATTGCCGACATCGAACAAAGAAGGCCAGAGCACTAATCGCATGAGTGCCAGAGCACTTAACCGGACAGAGTGCCGTGAAGACGCATCAGTGACAAGTGAGCCACAGAAGACTTAACAGATAGAGTGCCGTAGCACTACCGTGAGTACCGGCACTAATCAGAGTGCCGGAAGCACTAACAGAGTACCAAGTACTAATCAGATAGGAGTGCTATGTCAATTAATAATCGGTCTCGGGTATTTATAATTATATGAGTTCAAGAATTTACATTCATAATATGGCATTCTAGCTCCCATGCGGGTTCAATGCATGTGATCGTCCTTCACATATCGGTAAGGTATGATGCGTAATCACACCTTATTCATGGATTCTTCTATTCTTCTATGAATCTACTTTACCCAAGAGTTGAATCATCTAACGGATCATACAAATCGGGGTTATGGCATTTTCATGCCAACTAGTCATTTTACCGTTTTTACCCGAGGGACAACAGTTTGAGATACTCCCTTTTTCCGGGGTCTTAACTTCATATTTGGTACTATCTCTTTGAACTTCTTAAAGCTAAGGTGCTAAGGGTTCATTCCAACCGAATCACCCAATTCGTAGCACAAACTCGCTACGGGTCCAAACAACCCGACTAATGGCGTTCAAAGCTGAACTGTAATTTGCCTTGCAGGCCCCACTTGGAGGAATTTAGGCTCTAGGACACAATTTGGCGATGCCTATTCTTTAAGTTTTGTTCTTGAAGTCTATTTTACGCAGCCTACTCTGAATCACTCATATTGATAAGAAATGAGCGTTATGGCCAAAATACTAAAACCTGGCTTGAACAGAAACCGTAATTGTGCACAGACCAAGAAGATTTTCTGTAAAGTGTACCGGTACACTTTGGCCAAAAACGACCAGAACCGAAAGTGTACCGGTACAAGCTCAAAGTGTACCAGTACACTTCACCCGAAAATGCCCAGAATGGGTATTTTCACCCATTTTTCATGCCTTTTCATCCATAGATCAAAAACCTATCATGAATACCTCCCTTAAAACAACTATATTATGGGTTATAACCTATACATAACCAATTATAAAAAGTTATGTAGGGTTTGTTGTAAACCCTAACACAATTACCATAAATCCCTCCTCAAAATGAGGGTTTCATACCGATCTTGTGCCATTTAGAATTTTAGCACCCCTACTTTCAAGAAAACTTTGGTTAGAATGTAATCCTAACAACCCTAGGTTTGGAGCAAGCTCCTATCCACTCAATTGCATGAACCTTCACATAAACTTGAGAATTCCATTTAAACATTCATAGTTCCATACCAAGGTCAAGCATCCATACCTTGGATTTGCTCCCCTCCTTCCTCTTCTTCTTCTTTCTCTTCTTCCTCCTTCCTTTTCCTCCTCCTTCCGTAGTTTTTCTGTTTGGAGACCAAAAATGGCCTTTGGTCTCCACTTCTCTTTTATAATAAAGGTTTTTGATTATTTAGCATTCTAGCCATTAACTTTCCTTAATTACATTACAAATCTTAATTTTATACTTTGGCCTCTAATTATATTAACCCATGTCTTTAATACCCCTTTTTGGACAATTTACGATTTTGTCCTTTAGTTGTATAAAATTTTCTGGGTTTCTAACTTTCCATATTTTCAATTCAAATTTACTTAAAATTTTAATTTATGTCTACAAATACCCTAAACATGTTGAAAAACAACTAGGTATATTTCTGGGTGTTACACCCCCTCCCTAAAAAAAAAATAAATCCCCCCCGTCCCGAAATTACCTGAACCGAAGAGCTGAGGGTACTGTGCCCTCATTGTCGATTCTGGTTCTCATGTCGCTTCTTCCATACCGTGATGTTGCCAAAGCACTTTACCAGTGGAACTTGCTTGTTTCAGAATCGGCCTTATTTCACGATCTGTAATAGCTTCGCTTCATCGGCTGGTGAAATCTTCTTGTACTTGTATATCTTGAACTGGTAATATGTGCAATGGGTCATAACGATATCTACGAAGCATAGACACATGGAATACATCATGTAATTTGGCTAACTCTAGAGGGAGTGCCAAACGGTACGCTACTGGTCCAACTCTTTCCAAAATCTCATAAGGGCCAATGAATCGTGGACTCACTTTTCTTTCCTTCCAAAACGGAGTATCTTTCATGGAGATACTTTTAAAACACTTTATCTCCTACTTCATACTTCTATGTTTTCTCTTCAAATTAGCATAAGACCTTTGTCTATCACAGGCAGCTCTTAATCTCTGCTGAATAATCTGAACTTTTTCTTCCGTGTCTTTAACTAATTCAGGACCGATAATCTTATGCTCATTCATCTCTATCCAACATGTGAGTTCACATCGCCTTCCATGGGCTGCAGCTTCATACTGGGCCATACCAATACCGGGATTGGATAACTGTTGTTATGTGCAAATTCCATGAGTGGAACGTACTATCCCAACTTCCGAAAATCTATCACACAAAATTCAAGCATATCTTTCTAATACCGGATCACTCTTTCTGGGATCGCGATCGGGCTTGTGGATGAAAGCAAGGCAAAATTCAACTGCACTGTGCCGATCAGAATCTCCTTCCAGAACCTTGACGGGGAATCGAGGGATCGCGGTCGGACACCATCGATACAGAATGCCATGTAATCCGACAATTTCACCACATAAAGGTCACTTAAACGATCCATGGAGAGTCAAGCTCCGACAAGAGAAGTGAGCGCATCTGGTCACCCGCCCACAATTACCCAAATCGGCATCATGTTTCTTTTAGGTGAGGGAAACCGGATAACGAAATCCATACTTATGTTATCCCACTTCCATCGGGGAACTGGAAGGATTCACAAATCTGATGGCACTGGGTGTTCACTTACTACCGACACCGACACTTACCACATACCAGAAATGTGTCCTTTTCATCCTCGCCACCAAGAGGACTCGTTTCATATCCTCGGTACATTTTATTACTCAGATGCATGGTGAAACAGATTGTGGTTTTCACATAATATTTTCTTTTCAATTCCATATCATTCTAAGACACATAACTGCTCTCAGACAACAAACATCCACTTCCATCTATGGCAAAATTAGTCTTGTCTCCAAGATCGAATTCACCGAGCCAATCTTGTAAGTTGTCATTTTTCTGGAGCATCTACTATCATTTGTCTTAAATCCAGATTTACATTCAATTGAGCCAATAAGGCTCCATCGGTGCAAGTCTCGCAATCATAATCTTCCAAGGTCGTGAGCATAAATCATTTTCCTACTCAAGGCATCTCAAGCATTACATTTGCTTCTCTCCCCGGTGGTAATCAATTATACAGTCATAGTCTTTCAATAATTCCAACCACCGACGTTGCCTCAAGTTCAAATCTTTTGAGTTAGCAAATATTTCTATACTTTATGATCATGAAAATTTACATTTTTTCTCCATATAACAAGTATCGCCAAATTTTCAAATAACACTACAAAATGGCTTAACTCCAAATCGTGTGTGATAGTTTTGCTCATGCGCTTCACTGCCTGGAAGCATAAGCCACCACTCTTCCCATCCCGGCATCAATACGCATCCCAAACCTATCCTCGAAGCATCACCGTATACCGGTAATCCCTACTAAGTAGTCGAATCAACATCGGTGCTTCAACCAAGATTTCTTAATTTTTTCAAAATCGATTGGCACTTATCATCCTGGGCCAAATTTCACTTCTTTCCGAGTAATCTTGTAAGTGAGGATGCTATAATCGAAAAGCCTTGTACAACTCCGATAATAACCTCGCAAGCCCAAGAAACTTCTCACCCCGCCATTCCGAGAGGTTTCCAATTCACAATTGCTTCGATTTACTTCAGTCCACTCTAATACCTTCTGCAGATACAATATGGCCTAGGAATGACACTTCCTTAAGCCAAAAATCACATTTACTTAACTTGGCAAACAACTGATTCTCTCAAAGTTTGCAACACTATCCTCAAATGGTGTTCATGTTCCTGTGCATCTTTAGAATACACCAGGATGTCATCAATAAATACCACAACAAATTGATCCAAATAGGGGCGGAAAACCCTATTCATCAAGTCCATAAATGCAACCGGAGCATTAGTCAACCCAAATGGCATGACCAAAACTCATAGTGTGGCTATAACGGAGCCTTGAAGTCAGCTGGACATCAACCTCTCTTTTACCCTGAGTTGATAATATCCCGATCAGAAGTCTATCTTCGAGAAGACACTGCTTCCTCTCAATTGATCAAATAAATCTTCTATTCTTGAAATGGGTACTTATTCTTAATCAAGTTACTTTGTTTATTTGCCGGTAGTCACGCACATCCGAAGAAAGTGCCATCTTTCTTCTTAACAAATAAAAACCTAGCGCCCTGCTAAGGTGAAACACGAAATGGACAAACCTCGTCCAACAGGCTCCGCAAATGAAGCCAGCCCTTTCAGCTCGCTTAGAGTCATACCTAAGGTGTCCTCAGTCAGAGTCGCCCCGTGCACAACTTCAATGAGATCCACTTCTCGCTCAGGTGTACCCTTAATCCTTCTAGAAACACATCGTGAACTCCCTAATCACGTGAATATTTTCTAAATTTAATGGTTTCCTTCGAGTCAAGAATCAAAGCCAAAAGGTTTGCCAACCTTTTCTCGTAAAACGCTTCTGCTTTCATAGTCGCATATTAACTTTCGAGCGGCCGACCAGACGGATAATTCTCAGATTTTACTTCTGGAGCAGGTCAGACATTTAAGGTGACTTATCACAAAGCCAACTATGGCCCGATGCTTAGATAACCAATCCATTCTAAGATCAAATCAACCATGAAAAGCAAAGCGACAGATCAACCGAGAATTCCCTATCATGGACCATTAAGGACAATTCTATACACACTATTGACTCTAACACTATGCCCCCAGAGGACTTGTAACAAGGTGTCATAATCTAATAGCTCTACTCATTTTAGTTTGTCATTCATTTGTTCCATGCATATATATGAGAATGTGTAGAGTCTTGATCAATTAAAGCATATAAATCAATATCAAAGATGAATAAAATTCGCAATAACCCCGGTATGTCCGGATCTTCTCGAGCCTCATCGCATAAGCTCGCATAGGGCCGAGTAGCAGGACGACATCGCCTTAGAAGCACACTCTACCTTGCGAGCCACTCGGCCCCCACCCTTACTTCCGAGTCCGTGGAGGTACATTTGATCTTCCTCTACCACTTCAGGATTTCTAGAACTTCCCAACCCGCCGCGGATGCTGGCCATCAGCATGCTCAGACTCACATCGAAACAACCTCCAAGCATTCGTTCGCAAATACCACTATGATAATTGTGGCACTGGGCAGACACGTGTTTTCCTCTCACCAAATTCGGGAGATGCCCCGACCGAATCCTTGTGTCATGGTAGGTCCTTGTCTCCTACCCTTGTAGCCGGACTCGTATCGAATCAACTTGTGACTCTAGGTCTTTTCCGAAGAGGAACCCTCTTGAGAACTTTTTTCTTTTCTTTCTTTTCTGGATTCTCATTTCAGATTAATTTTTATAAAGTCAGACTAACCGATAAAATCGACAGACAGCGAAGTAATGTACCGGGGTGGAGGTACCTTTTTTTATAGAATCATGTAGGCCCTCAAACTGTCAGGCTCCACATCTCAATTTTTCCCCAAGAACAGATGGCAGATATTTATCGAGGCGGTTGAATTTTTCATATTCGGCCACTGTCATTTTCCTTGTCTAGAGTCAAGAATTCTTCCATTTCTGATTCAGAATCATCGCGACATACTTCAGATACCGGGTGACGAAGAGTCCCATGTAACTCGACTGGGATTAGTGGATTTCAAAACCAAATTTTTCCCCACTAATCATAAGCCGCACCTTGAAAGAATGAAAACCAAGACATGTGACCTTTTTGGTCCACTCCGATTACTTCGCTTCATCTAAAACCCTTTCAAGTTTTTCAAGCCAAAACTCGGCTTTATCGGATTCTTCCATACTTGTACCATGGAATTCTTCCACTCCATGCTTTCGTATTGCATCACTTCGGAGCTCGCGGGGCGGTGAGTCGATCTAAGACCTCGCCATATCCCCGAGAGATTTTTACCAATGCTTCGCTTGAAGTATCATTCATCGCTGACTTGGACGGACCGGATGCAGATGGATCCAAAGGATTGACGCTTTCAGCTGTTTCATCAACAGCCTTCCTGAGGTGGATCCATTCTGTGATAAATAAATGTAATCAAAGACATCCGCAGATTAGGCCAACACATTCTACGTAGGTGCACGTAAATCTTAGACTCTTTTTTTAAACGCCTAAACCTAGGCTCTAATATCATCTGTCACGCCCAATTCCCGGCCCAACCCGATTGGCGTGATCCCGAACTGCTTCGGACGCGAGAACATATACCGGGACTTTTACTCGCTTAATTAGACATCGTATATCCAAGTCTTATAATATATCAACATCATATACAAAAAGTCCAAAATAAAACTACCACCGTAGTGGTGCTTTACAAGGTCACACATATACAAAAGATCGAAGTCCCATTACATATTCAAAAACTATACATTTACACCATCGATCGTGAGGCGGAACCTACAGCTGATGAACCCTTTACTCATGTGTTGGCCCCCGAAGAATGCGGAATCTCGATCGCCTTCCGGTAATCACACTGATTAAAACCCGTATGTTTTACGCTTTAGCGAAAACATATAATATGCATGCATACGCTATAATAAGCATATAACAATAACGGATATCAGAAATTACATGCATTGTACGGAAGTACCCGTAGGTACAATTACTTATGCTTATTCTTATATAAAAGCACCCGTAGGTACTACACAAGTTCATTAGAGATTTTAAGTATCCGTGAGGTACTAATTAATCTTATAATTGTATTACAGACTTATATTTATTCAAAGTCTCCCCGTAGGAGTAGAGTTTACTCATATCTCGTAAATACCCGAGGTATTAATGTGACGAACAATACACCTTCATGTCCTCTTATTCATTATTCAGTTATTATCATATAATTATGGGAATACCTAGACCAAGCACAAAGTGTAAGACATCAATAATAAGTATCCAAGATTATATTAGCATGAAGTGCCGTAGTTAATAAAGGTGATTGCCAGACATCAACAGAGGCCAGAAGACTAATCGTACAGTGAAAGGCCGTGAGCACTTAACCTGGACAAGTGAGTGTCGTGAAGACTTAACAGACAGAGTGCCAGAAGACTTAACAAATACCGAAGTACTAATCAGGAGTAACGGAGACAATGTGGAGGCCAAGTACTAATCGCGAGGTCGGAGCACCAACAGAGTACCGAAGTACTAACTGTGATAGGAGTGCTATGTCAATTAATAACCGGTCTCGTGTATTTTTATAATTATATGGAGTTCGCAACTTACTATCTTATAATAGGCATTCTTAAATTTTTATGTGGTTCAGCGACGTGATCGTCCTTCATATTAATTAGTAAGGTATGATGTGATGTAATCACACCTTATTCATGGATTCTTATTCTTCTATGAATCTACTTTACCCAAGAGTTGGAATCACTCCAATCGGATCATACAAACTGAAGTTATGGCATTTTCATGCCAACTAGTCATTTTACAGTTTTTACCCGAGGGACAGTTTGAGATACTCCCTTTTTCTGGGGTCTTAACTTCATATTTGGTACTATCTCTTTGAACTCTTTTAAAGCTAAGGTGCTAAGGGTTCTATTCCAACTGAATCACCCAATTCGAGCACTGAATCAAGCCACGTCCGAAACAACCCGGACTACTCTATGTTCAAAGCTGGAACCAGAATTTGGCTTGCACATGGCCCCACTTTGAGTGAATTTTTAGGCCACCTAGGACACAATTTGGCGATGCCTATTCTTTAAGTTTTGTTCTCCTTGAAGTCTATTTTACGTAGCCACTTGAATCACTCATATTGGATAAGAAATGAGCAAGTTATGGCCAAAATACGAAAACTGGTCGAAACAGGAAAACCAGAACAGGTTGTACCAGTACACCTCTAAAGTGTACCGGTACACTTTGGCCAAAAACGACCAGAACCGAAAGTGTACCGGTACAAGCTCAAAGTGTACCAAGACACTTCAATTCGAAATGCCCAGAATGGGTATTTTCACCATTTTTTCATGCCTTTTCATCCAGATCAAAACCTATCAAGAATACCTCCCAAAACAACTATATTATGGGTTATAACCCATACATAAAACCAATTATAGTTACATGTAGGGTTTGTTGTAAAACCTCAACACAATTACCATAAATCCTCTCCTCAAAATGAGGGTTTATACCGACCTTGTGCCATTTAGGAATTTTAGCACCCCTACTTTCAAGAAAACTTTGGTTAGGATGTAATCCTAACAACCTCAGCTCGAGCAATTCTATCCACTCAATCAGATGAACCTTCACATAAACTTTGAGAATTCCATTTTAAACATTCATATGTCTCCATACTCAAGGTCAAGCATCCATACCCTTGGATTTGCTCCTCCTTCCTCTTTCTTTCTCTTTCTTTTCTCTCTTCTTCCCCTCTCCCTTCTTCCTTTTCCTCCTCCTTCCTTTCTTATTCGAGACCAAAATGAATTTTTGGTCTCCACACCTCTCTTTATAATAAAGGTTTTTGATTATTTAGCATTCTAGCCATTAACTTTCCTTAATTACATTACAAATCTTAATTTTATACTTTGGCCTCTAATTATATTAACCTGCGTCTTAATACCCCGACAATTTACGATTTTGTCCTTAATTGTATAAAATTTTCTCGGGTTTCTAATCCTCTTCATATTTCGAATTCAATTTACGAAAATTTTAATTTATAGTCTAAGCAAAATAATCTCTAAACATGTTGGAAAAAACAACTAGGTATATTTCGTGTTACAATACACTTGGCATAGGTAGGCAAAGTAGGGAGTCGGTGAGTGATCGATATGGGCATGATGACATTTCATGCACGATATACGCTTATTATCTACGTAGACATTTTACTTCTGATGTGTGTTTTCAGGCAACCATTGCATGTGCACTTAGGTGGGGAATAACCTTGTAGGAGATTATCATTACTGGGCTTGCTCACCCCCGTCGTGGGACCCCTTTCAGTATTACCGAGAAGACTCATTGCCTCCATCAAGGCCGTGAGTACGAAGAAGGCCGGGTTGTGGCCTTAAGAAGCATTTTGTAAAATATATTAGAACAATATAGTTTTATAAATTTTGGTATGTAAAAGAGTTGTACATCAAACTCTTGTATGAAAAAACAAAATGACCCTTGAAATTTGGGGCGTCACACATCAAATCCCTATTCGTCAGTATACTTCATCAGATTTTGAATCTTAGGTATTCTATGCACATTAGGATTATCTCTTGTGTAGGCCTTGAGATGTTTCTTCTTGCTATCAACTAGGATGTTGTGTCATCCTCTAATGTTTTTAGTAGTTTGAATTATGTGTTCAGATGTAAAGGTATTACCGTTCTAAATCAATGAAATTTCATTTTCCATTATCAAAAAAAAAAAAAAACTTAACTATAAAAATGTTTTTACATCATTAAAATTACCAAAAAGTTCATTTAAAATTTCATTAAAAAATAGGATATCATAATAAATCAAAAAATTTATTACAATAATATATAAATAAAAATAAAAAATTTATATTAATAAAACCTAAGCTAACTATTTTTATGATTATAAAAATTTTTTTAAATATTTATAGAAATATTTGAATGAATGAATAAACATATATAAATATTTGTATCATTTCAAAATATATATAAATATTTGTATCAATAAAAACCTAAAATAATTATTTTTATGATCATGAAATTTTTTTTTTAAATGTTTACAAAAATAAAATTTGAATTAATTAATAAACATACATAAATATTTGTATTAATGAAAACCTAAAATAATTATTTGTGTGATTATAAAAAAATTACATGTATGTAAACATTTGTATTAAGAAAAAACTTAAAATAATTATTTTTATGATTATAGAATATTTTACAAAAAGATTTGAATTAATGATTAAAAGTATATCATCTTATTCTGAGTTTTTAAAATTAAATAAATAAATATTTTAAGGAAAAATAAATGGGTATTTTATGAATATCCAAAAACTTATAAAGTGTTTAAAAAAAAAAAAAAAAACATCCCAAGTACTTCTCAAAACACTCCAAGTATTTTTTTTTTTTTAAACTTTCAAGAGCTATTTTTAAAATATTACCAAACACCCTTTTTTTTTTAGGCCTAGAAAAACTTTTTTTAAAAAGCAATGCTAAACTGCCCTTATTTTCTCTAAAATATGAAAAAGTGTCCCATTCTCGACCTTCTTTTTATACTAACATTTAATCTTAAATAAATCTGATTTTTTTTCAAAATACCAAATTTGATCACTACAAGGAAAAATGGAAGAGTTACAATAACATTTGCCTAAAGTGTCATGACATCCATTGTAATTGTATCTGTTAGGTGGACAATGACGCTTTTAATATGCATCATCTTTGGATAATGTTGACAGTGACACTCATAAGAAACATCATCGTTGAACATTTTTAAGTGAAATAACACTCATAACAATGACACTTAAAAATAGGGTCATAGTTAATACATTTTATCAATGACATGCTTTGGAGTGTCATCTTTGATTGAAATTACTTTTAGCATTTTATATTGAAAAAATATGAATATCTTATTATTAAAATAATGAATTCTTATATAATGAAATAAAAATTTAAAAGAAACTTCAATCAAATTGAATTTTATTGCTAAAAATATCTTCAATTTTTTTCATATAATAACTTGGTTCCAACCAATAATGTAACCATTTATACATAATCACAAGTCATATCTAAATTTCTAATTGTTTGAACAAAAGAACAAATATTGATACATACTTCATATTTCTCGACATCACCTTCTTTAATATAATGATTTATTGTCTTTTTGCTAACCACTTTCATTTGAAATCTGCAAACAAATTTGGAGAATAGAAAGTCTCTAAATTATGTGAAACAACCACGAGCATAATTGGATTTCATGACTTTCACAAAAATTTGATAGGAAAGAAAGACTAGAATCAATATAAAATGAAAACTATACCAATAAAAATAAACATGAGGTGAAAAGTTAAAGTTATTGCCACTAATTCTTCTAGGTATCAAAGTAAAAAAAAAAAAAAGTGAGCTAAAAACTCTCAATCCAGTTTTGTACAAATGTGCAAGCCTTGTTTTGATTAAGCTTTCCAAGTTTAATGACATTATTTGGGGATATCAAATTCTACCTTTGATAGGGAGTCTATGTGTAGAACACCACTATAGAAACCAAGAGAAGAATAGTTGGAGAAAAGAATTCCTTATATTTTCCATTGATTCATCATATATATATACAATAAGGTTAGGCTATACATTAGGTAAGATGATCTACACTACCTAAATGGTCACAACCCTACAAGTATCCTAATAAGATACAGACCAATATGTTAACATATGATACATACTATAACACTCCCCCTCAAGTTGGAGCATAGATGTTCATCATGCCCAACTTGTTACATAGGTAACTAACCTGGTCTCCGCTTAGAGCCTTTGTGAAGATATCACCTAATTGTTCTATAGTCTTAACATATCCTGTAGAAATCAAACCAATTTGTATTTTCTCATGAACAAAATGACAGTCTATCTCTATGTGTTTAGTTCATTCATGGAAAACATGATTAGAGGCAATATGAAGGGCAACCTGGTTGTCACACTAGAGCTTTGTTGGAATTGAGGTTTTAGCACTGACTTCCGCCAAAAGTTGATGGAGCCACATAATCTCACATGCAAACTGTATCATTACTCTACACTAAGATTATGCACTAGATCGAGAGACAACGCTTTGTTTCTTACTCTTCCATGAAACTAAATTCCCTCCAACAAACACACAATAACTTGAAGTAGACCTTTTGTCTTCCTTAAATCCTACCCAATTTGCATTCGTGAAATACTCAAGTCTATTATGCCCATGATTACTATATAAAATATCACGTCCCGGGGCTCCTTTCAAATAACATAGAATATGTTCTATAGCCACCCAATGATCAACTGTTGGAGAAGACATGTATTGGATTACAACACTAATAGAGTATGCAATATCAGGGTGTGTTACTGTAAGGTAGTTCAACTTCCCAACTAACCTTCTATATCTCTCAGGGTCTTCAAATAATTCGTCTTCTGATCAGGATGAATCATGCGTACATTTCAGTTAAATTCTCGGTGTTCTTTATAGCTAAAATGCATGATTCGCAACCTTTTTCATTAATATTACGCTAATCCCTCATACTATATTATTCTATAGAATATGGGGATGTTAAACAAAAGGGCAATTTAAAAGACGTAAAACATAGCAGGCTATTAAATGACGAAAAGGAAGCACCACAAAGGTTACTGGTTCGCGCTATTTAAGACTTCTTCGCTTCTACTGAGCATCACAAGCAGCCAAGGGGTCCCTTTCTCACAAGCAGCGAAACCGTAAAGCTTGAAATCAAAGGTCTGAGTCACACGCTGGCCACCTTCGCCGCGGAGAAGCGAGGTTCCCTTTCCATTACGGGAACTCAAAAAAAAACCCTAGCTTTTTGGGCCATTAATGGGCCCGCGTCTCAAGGTATAAAAAGGGAGAATTTCAAAGAAAAAAGGGATTTTTGCTTGGATCGAGAAGAAGAAAGAGATACAAGAGGTAGAGATCAATAGAGCCAGATTCGGGAAAGATCGCGAAGATGGAGTTTTCTGCAATTCTTCCTTCAACCTACTTCATGATTCGAATTCTTCAATCTGTAATGAATAATATGATGAACTAACTCTTTTCTCTAGGGTTTTGCCAACCCTAACCACGGTTTTAAGAATTGATTTTTAGTTTTGGCTTATTTGATTATTAATATGAGTTCATATGTTTGCTTTAATTCTGGGTTTAATTACATGTTATTGTCTAGCCAACCGTGACATGCTAAAGCTGGGAGTTTGAGATCGAGAGAAGATAATTTCCAAGGACATGGTTAAAGCAACACTTGGGTAGTCGAAGAATAGAGATATTCCATACTGTAAGTGGGGCACTAGGGTTTGCACATTTAGGCGTTTCGGAGTCGAGGGATTGAGGCAGAGATGCAATACATCCCACTGGCGAGATAGGCAAATATATCTTGAAAGAGAATATCTTGTAGGAAAGATCAACCCGCCAACATAACTCATATAAATACTTCAATAAGTCCTTAATTGAATTGACATCCATCAAGAGTGGTAGGAGACGGTAAAACCCTAGGCTTCTCATCATCGATATAATTCAACACACGCAATTCTAAGTTTTTGTTAATTCTAATAATCTAGTCACAATTCACTCTACCAAATATTGTCGAAGTCATTAAATCAGTTGTCAACACACTTTTCTTCAAGGGAACAACACTTGACTAACCACTACACTACGTCAACTCGAAGCGTGCACTTGCGCACACGGGTTTGCGTTTCCCAATTAATTTCTACACACTCACCATTAGCCCGTCACCTTCTCTGGTAAGATGTAAGCTTTGTGCCATATGGGACTAGCATGGCTTTGTTGCCAATTTTCTTGTTTCAGACAATAGGTCCAGCACATATTTCCTTTAAGATAAGAAGATTCCACGTTTGCTCCTCATAACCTCAACACCTAAGAAGTATTTTAGCATGCCTAAGTTCTTTGTGTGAAATTGGTCATAAAGAAAGGGGTAGAGTGAAAATATACCTATCATATCATCCCAGTATTGATAATATCATTAACATATGCACAACTAACAAGATGATACTTGCTTGAGAGTTTCTATAAAAGACAAAATTTATCATATTTTCTCTTCTGCATACCAAATTTCTCAGTCACTTCATTGAATTTGCCAAACCAAGCACAAGGACTTTGTTTTAAGCCATATAATGATTTTCGTAGATGACAAACTCTACCAATCTCCCCCTTGAGCAACAAACTCGGGAGATTGCTCCATATAAACCTCTTCTTGAAGATCCCCATGAAGAAAGGCATTTTTAATATCAAGTTGATGGAGGTCCTAGCCATGAGTGGCTACCAAAGATATAAACAATCAAATAAAGGTCAGCTTGGCAACCAGGGAAAATGTATTAGAATAATCCACCCCATAGGTTTCAGCATAACCTTTAGTTGTTTAGCATCAAGACTGGCCTTCAACCTAGCAATTGATCCATCGGAATTAACCTTCCCTGTAAACACTCATCGACAAACAATGACTTTCTTCCCAGTCGGTAAACGCACCAAGTCCCAAGTACCATTATCAATCAAGGAATCCATCTCCTCTATTATAGCACTACGCCAACCAGGATGAGCTAGGGCTTCTAAAACCTTGTTAGGTGATGAAATAGAGTCCAAAGATGTAATAAACGAATAGGAATGAGATGAAAAATGGTTATAAGAGCAAAAGGATGAGATTGGATGAGTACACTGACGTCTACCTTTACGGAGAGCACTAGGAAGGTCATCACTAAGAACTAGATCCGACGTCGAAGCAGCCGATGGAGGGCTTATGACTAGGGGGTGTAGGCGCAAAGCATAGACCTGAGTGATAAAAGGCTTTGTCAATGGTGGAACAAAAGCTAGAACTGGCAATAAAAGAGTATAAACGAGCAAATCATCATCATCCCCCTAGCTAGTGTGGATCAAGTCTACAGAAAAAGGAGTATTCTCAATAAATGTGGCATCAGCAGAAACCATGTAATTACGAAGACTAGGACAATAACACCTATACCCCTTCTAAACTCAAGAGTAACCAAGGAAAATACACTTCAATGACTTAGGATCGAGTTTAGACACATGCAGACGAACATCCCGAACAAAGCAAGTATACCCAAATACCCAAGGCTCGATGGGAAACAAAGGTTAGTCGGGAAAGAGGGTTTGAAATGGAGTGGCCCAGTCTAAGACAGAGGAAGGCATCCAATTAATCAAAAAACAAGCGGTGGAAACAACATCGGCTTAGAAATTCTTAGGCATGTTTATTTGAAATAATAAAGCTTGAACGGTTTTAAGAAGGTGTTTATTTTTTTCTTTCAGCAACTCCATTTGGAGAAGGAGTATCAACACAAAATGTCTGGTAAAGGATGTCATTTTGAAGCATGAATGACTGCAATTGTTTAGACATATATTATTTGGCATTATCACTTCTTAGATTTTGAACATAAACATGAAACTGAGTGTGAATTTCAGCATAGAAAGTACGAAAGTGAGAAAATAACTTCGAATGGTTTTTCATTAAATATAACCAAGTTGTTCGCGAATAATAATCGACAAACATAACAAAATATCGAAACCTAGTTGGGGACTCAACTAGACATGGACTCCACACATCCGAATGGACCAACTCAAAAGGAGTATAAGCTTGGTTATTGACTCTTGGACTCAAATGCATACGATGAAGCTTAGTATATTGACACGACACAGTTCAATGAGGATAGGCTAGAAAATTGAGGATATAGCTTCTTCAACAGAAAGAGAGAAGGATGACTCAAGCGACAATGTAATTCGAATGGGTTAAGAACTTCAAAGCAAGCAACAAACTTTGGCTCCTCCGTTTCAAGGATATAGAGACCCCCAGACTCACGTCCTCTACCAATAGTCCGCTTTGTTAAAAGATCGTGAATCAAACAATAATCAAGAAAGAATGGGATAATGCAATTAAGTGTATAAGTAAGTTTACTCACAGAAATTAAATTAAAAGATAATTATGGTAATCTCATAACATTGGTCAAAGTGATTAGAGGAGTATGATGAATTGTCCCTAACCCATCTACAAGGGTAATAGTAGAGGTAGAAGGGTGTGGCTGAAACGTAGTAAATAAACTGGAATTACCTTTCATGTGATCTGTCTACATAGTCAATGACCCATTTGAAGGAAGAAGAAATAAGACATGTGTTAGGTTTACCTGACTCGGCAAGCATATTTCCAATGATTCATGAACATACAGAAACCTTCGATTTATATTGTGCAACTTCCTACAATCCCGGCGTACATGCCCTGGATTATGACAATAATAACACACAATTCCACCTAAGGGTTTCTTGTCAGTCATAAGGGTAGATCTAACTCAAATAAGTCTCTGAGAATCCGAAAATGCTAGAAAGATAGGATTCTTGCACAGTAAATGACCATAATTCCACGGAAAGCACCACACCTTCATCGAAATTTGGCCCTACAAACCTCAAAACACTCGTTGATGCCACTGAATCATAAAACAGTCACTGAAAAAATCACGAAACTCTAGGAACAAAGGGCAGTCGAACACAAAAATGGTCAAAATGCACTATTGCAGACCTTGGACAAGGAGGACAGATAGCTAAGGAGGGTCGTCGGCGACTAGAGACGTTAGAGGAAGAAGCTCGTTGCTGAAGAAGGTCCCACGCACTAGCGAGTGGGAGACAGGCCAAATTTTTAGATATGAACATATAGCTCACACTTGCACTTTTCTGACCATCGAACTTGACGGCTCTACTCGTTGGCAACCGACGATCACTTCTATGGGGGCGGTGACACCCCACTCTCCCTCTAGATGGGTGTTTCAAAAGAACACCTCCACGACCCTCTTTCTTCTTCTTGAAATTCCTCCCCAATTTCCCTCAAATTCAAGCCCTAGGCTCCGATACCATGTAGAAACCAAGAGAAGAATAGTTGGAGGAAAGAATTCCTTGTATCTTCCATTGATTCAAAATACATATATATACAAGAAGGTTAGGCTATACATTAGGTAAGATGATCTACTCTACCTCAATGGTTACAACCCTATAAGTAAAGTATCCTAATAAGATATAGCCTAGTATGTTAATGTATGATACATACTATAACCAATATTTTAACATATGATACATACTATAACAACCACCAAGAAGATGCTGAGAAACCAAATCAAAACATTGAAGGTGAATATGATAGGCAAACTATCAATCCTTAATATGAAAATTGAATCAATAATGATGGCTTGATGTTATCTTAACTCATAGGGATGATGATTGAAATACAAGGCATGATAGTATAAAGACACATCACTTTTTAAGTTTATATCCCATTTAAATAATTACTTTTGCATACAATAAAAGACAAAAAAGTTATCGTAATGACATTCTCCATCTGCCTACAATAAAAGACAAAAAAAGTTATCGTAATGACATTCTCCATCAATGAAAGAAATGTTCATTAAAACTTGACAAATACCCAAAAAAAATAATCAAGCTTGTATCAAGCATGGAATTTTTAGAAAAAATGATTGTCCTAAGGAATTTATAATACCGTTAATGCTACAGTTGCAATAAACATTTTGATTGCTACTCTAAGCTTCACTTTTGTTTTCTCCAATTTCTACATCCACCTTTCCACCTACATACCTATATACCTATATGGCTATATATATGTGTGTGTAAGTAATCAGTATTATATTTTAAGAGGGATAGATTTCTTTAACAATATTATGATCTTACATCATTGGCTTGCCTATCATCAAAATTAGTCCAATATAAATATTCATCGTATATTTGAGAAAATATCATTCTAGTTAAGATGAAAAAAAAAGTAAAATCATTCAGCATTTCAGCTTTTTATTCCTAGATTTAGTCAAGTTTCTATCAATTTTCCAATACAGTGTTATTTTCACAATGAAATCCAATGTTTATTTCATCAATTCCAGTACTTTATTTACAAGTCTCAATCACGTCTGTTAATTTTCAGCACTATGTTATTTCATTCTTCCTTGGGAGAAATAACATTTTTCTTCAGCATTTAATTCCTGCATTATTTTCATTAGGCGTTTTCTACTTTGATTTTGAGGAATTGTCAAGGGAACCAGAGAGCCTACATAGCCTGATTAGAAGTTTGATATGATCCATTTCAGTTTGGAAACAATTTAATTTTCTGGCACTCCCATACGCTTTTATTTTGTATGTTTCATGTGAGATTCAAAAATCACCACAACAGAAAGATTCAAAATGACCAACATCAGCTTTGAAAGTTTTGAAAACTATTACTCTTCAAACTATATCAAAACGGCACCAAATCAAACTACCTATTGCTCTTTTGTTTACAACTAAACACTTTTTAGTTACATTATAGTAAATTGTTTCCACTAGGACTCGAACTCGGAACTCATTCCCTTCCTATACGCTTATCTATTTAAACGTTGAATGCTCTACTCACTCTTTACAATAATTTTCATGTTGAACTCTATATAAGTTGCATGTTGGAAACAACTATTTACTCTTTAAGATACATCTTTTGAGAGAATAATAACAGCTTTTGAATAGCCAAGTGAAATCCACAAACTTTTTGTTATGTGTGGGGTTTCACACTTAGAAATTTAAGTATTTTAACCAAGCAAAATTAATCAAACAATTCAGCACACAAAATAGATGAATACAGAAATAATAAAAGGGCACCAAAATTGGTAATTCTTTAGTGATACCGCACCTACATCATAGGGGCATAGTTCGAGTTGAGTCAAAACTTCACTATGATCAATAAGAGTACAGTGACTCAATTAATTATAAAAGGACTTCCTCCTAATCAACATCGTAGCCATCAAACTCCATGTGTGCACTGATGAACTCCCTTCACCAGTAAAGCTTCTTCTTGAAGCAAAACACACTACAAAACACTGATGAACTCCCTTCACCAACAAAGCTTCCTCTCGAAGTAAGAGATACATTGAAACACAATAGAGTGACATCAAGAGTTGGAACTCCTGAGATCACACTATAAGCATTGGAAGAAAAAAAACCCTTGAGTGTCTAGAAAGTTTGACCTAGCAAAATTTGATACAACCCACGAACATAACATGAACTCGACACGGTTTCCAAAACTAGACGCTTGCTTCAATCCATAAATAGATCTTTGAAGGTTGCATACCTTATTGCCATCTTTGGATGTAAAGCCCTCCAATTGTGTCGTGTACACATCCTTAATGAAGTTTCCATTAAGAAAAGTCGTCTTCACATCAATTTTCCATATCCCATAATCGTAATGAGCGGCAATGGTCATGGGTATCCTTATGGATTTAAGCATAGCTATTGTACTAAAAGTCTCGTCATAGTCAACTCCCTATCTTTGACGATAACCTTTAGCTACAAGCCTAGCTTTATAGGTAACTACATTATCCTTCCTATCAATCTTCTTCTTGAAGACCCACTTGCACCCTATGGGTTTTATCGCTTCGGGTGGGTCAACCAAAGTCCTCACTTGGTTTTCATTCATGGAATTCATTGCTAACTTTATAGCTACCAACCATTTGTCAGACTTTGAACTATTTAGAAGAAAAAAATCACATGATGCATAACCTCGGGATGATCTAAGAGTCTCATACCTGGTAGCATCCAAACCCTTGGGTGAAGATATCGGCTCATTGATTTCCAGTGGATGTGTGCCTTAGATCAATGATTTTGTCTTCTACCAAGCTTCTAATGTAGTGGTGACTAATGCCAATGAGTTTGGTTCTCCAATGCTAGATAGGATTCTTTGAGATATTGATCGCACTAATGTCACAGTAGAGAGTTAGGACTTCATCTGAGACTGCATAATCTTTGAGCATATTTTCCATCCAAATAAGTTGTGTGCACCCACTACTTGCTGCTATGTAGCCTCAGCTGTGGAGAGTGATATGCAATTCTATTTTCTTCTAAACCATGACACAAGGTTATTTCCAAGGAAAAAACGAACCTCCAAAGGTGCTCTTTCTATCTACTGTGTTTTTAGCCCAATCAACATCACAATACCTAACCAAGTTAGTTGTGTTATCTTGCATGCACCAATGACTATATTCAGTTGTTCCACTAACATAGTTGATGATCTTCTTGAATGCTAGGAGATGACTTTCTTTGAGACTTGCTTGGCACCTTGCACAGACTCCCACACTATAGCATAAGTCCGAATGGCTAGCAGTTAGGTACAACAGACTTCTAATCATGCTTCTATATAGAGTTTGATCAACTCCATTACCTGCTTCATCTCTAGTGATCTTTTCATGAGTCCTTATTGGAGACCTTCTATGCTTTGCTAAATTGAGTCCAAACTTGTTGACCAAGTTCTTTGCATATTTGGCATGTGGGACGAAGGTTCCTGAGTCGATTTTCCTTGCTTGAAGACCAAGGAAGTCAGTTCAAAAATCAAGCTCATTTCAAATGCTATGCTCATATGTTCCACAAACTGTCCCTCCATCATCTGAGACTTGGATCCAAGTACCATGTCATCCACGTAGATTTGGACGACAATCACTTCCCTTTTACTTCTTCTGATGAAGATAGTACGCTCTGCTCCCCGTGGAGTGTATCCCCTTATTAAAAGGTACTTTATTAACCTCTCATACCAAGTTCTTGGAGCTTGTTTTAGGCCACGGAGAGCCTTTTTCAACTTGTAGCCATGGTCAGGATGAAGAGGGTCTTCAAAACCTTTAGATTGTGCTACATACACTTCTTCATTCAGGTAACCATTCTTAAGGACTAGTAAGTTTCTGAAGCAAACAGAAAGTGAAAAGTAGGAGTATGCCAGACTACAATATGAGTTGGAGGTTGAGAGAAAAGCCTTGTCTATGGCCAGGTAAGAATAATGTTTTAAAAGGCTAAAGGTGGTCTTGAGGCATTTTATTTAAATGAGGAAAACGTTAATGCTAACTTTAAGAAGAAAAAGCCTACTGAATACATAATTTGTAAAGGGTTTATTTCTAACCCCCAAACTATAGATAAAATGTAGAAATTTTGTACCATAAAACTCAAAACCCACTACATACCAAGGTTCAAACCTTTTATGAAATATATAGCAAAAGCCTATTAAGGCCCTAAAACTTGTTAAAACCCTCTTAACATTTGAGGGTTAGCCTCAATTGCTTCAAGCCCAAGAGCCCAATCAATGCGAGGCTTATAAGCAGAAAAAGGAAGAAAGAGAGGCTGAATGAGTAGCCATGTTGTATTAATTCTCCAATTCCTTGTTAATGTTATCATGTTTGTGGATTGTTTCTTATTACCTAAAGGAAGCATTCAAACACAATTTGGAGAGGGTATAATATAATTAGGAATGGCAATAGGACGGGTTTGAGACGAGGCGACCTCATCCCACCCTGCTCCGTTTATTTGTTCAAATTCTCAAACTTGTTCCATTTCAAAAAAGTAAAAGGGGCAGGGTCGGGCGGGTTGGCATGGATGGAATAATTCTCATACCCGCCCCGTTTAGATTTGATTTTTGTTTTTTAAGTTTTTTTTTTTTGTTTTTTTTTGTATTTTAATATTTTTTATTATATTAAAATTAATATATTTCATAAAAAATATTATGAATTTTTATAAATTATTTATTAAAAATATTATAATTATTATTATTTATATTAAAATATAAAATAAAATAATTAAAAATTATTTTTTAAATATAATTGGGGCAAGTGAGGCATAACAATACTCGAACCCGTCCCGGGTCTGATAAGTTAAAAACACGATTACGCTTAAACCAAACTCATCCTACTAGGGGCGGGACAGAGGGGAAACCCAAAATAACTTGCCTCATTGCCATGTAAAATTTTTCATTAAGTGGGCCTCATTAATTGAAATTAACTGGATTAAGTTTGGTCTAATTAGGAAATGATTATCTGATTTCTTATTTAATAAAACTTGTAAGAATTTATGAGTGTGTGAAATTTGAGTATGGCTAGGCCCATAATGAGAGGGCAGTAATTGAACTCAATATAAAGAAACAAGTCCCTCCCAAACCCTAAGGATACGTACAATTTTTCTCACATACAGGTTTACGAGAAAATGACACTGAGATCGAGTGAGAGGCATTCTCGGTGAAGCCGGTGTCACCAAAGGGTCATTCGGAGAAGATCTTGAGGTCGTTTCTTCACGGGTTTCTTCATCAATTCCGCATCAAGAAGACCTTCATGGATTCAAATCGGTATATAATTCTGATTTTTCTCCATTAAAATTATGCTTTGTGTTTTAACATGGTGATCTAGGTTGTTTAAATCGTATCCAACAGTTGGTATCAGAGCCAACCATGGATTAGAATTCAAAGCATATGAATCGGAGAAATTTTTTTTGGGTTTTATGAAAAATCGGGCATTCTGTCCAATTTCGAAATTATTCTATACATCCAAAATTAAAAATTTTTGCATATTTGGAATCTACACGACGAGACGATCAGATCGGTGGGTGGCCGGAATCAGGAGGTGGCCGGGGCCCGACGCCCTCGCGGGGCGCCACGGGCCACCACGGCAGATTGAAAACGACGGGCGCTTACGGCCTGCCCAGCGCCCGGTCGATCAGCCCGGCTGCTGATATCATGATAGCGTCGGCGCCGACCCGATCCGTGTGACCGACGTTGAAAGCCGGATCACGAGCCAGTTTTTGACCGATTCGATGAGTGGATCTTGGCGTGTGCAGCGTGGGCGGCGTGGGTGATGGCGTCATCTCGTAACCGCGGTCTTGTGCAGGCGGTCCAGCGGTGGCGGGCAGGTCAATGGTCAGCGACGGCCGGACAGATCCAGCCATCCTCCCAGCGGTCAGGGCGGGCAGGTCAGGAGGCGGAGGTGCGGAGGCCCGACCGGTGTGGTGGCCCAGGCCGGGCAGGTCGACCGCGGCCGGTCAGCGACAGACGGCTGAACATTGTTGCCACACGGCAAAAAAAAAAAAAAGGCTTGTATTACACGGTGGCGCGTGGCGCGTGTGATGGTGATACGGGAGATCTTGGTATCTGCTGGACTTCGTGTTAATTCTGATGGTATATTCACTTTGCATGTTTAGGCTTTACAGGATATGAAAATGCGTATAGAACCCCCGATTACACTTAGGAATAAGATGGTTTCAAATATTTTATATATTTCTCTATGGTTTAGGAAATACATATAGTATTATATGCATATCCAACATAAGGCTGTGTAGAGTCTATATTCGTTGACTAATGAATGATTGAGCAGTATAATTGGCATAACATATATATATTGAATGTGATATAAAGTTTATATCCTTGGTATGGGGGTGCTGCAAAGGATTCAAAGAGATTGAGTTATGTGCTTAGTGCTTACGCTTGATTGGAGTTTGAGAAATGTCGGAGTCTCATATTGTGGTGGGATGTCTCGCGTTCTATTACGTGATCATGCACGAAGGTGGTCTGTGTTGGTTTCATGGAGGATACATGTATGACATGTGCTTGAAATGGCCCGAATCTTAGTGGTTCATACACGAGGTGGTGATTTCTGAAGGATTAGGAGAAATATGTTCTCATGGCCATTTGTCATGTGGAGGTAATACAGCGCATATCTGTTTGCACTTTGAGTGATTATGTGATGATGTATGTAATTCTCTTTGTATGGTATTCACATGATCTTTGATTGTATTGTTTTGTTTTATTGTGATCAATTTTTACGTAGGCAGACAATTCCCATTTCAATTGAGGTCCTAACTAGTTAATTTCAAGAAATGGAAAAAGGACTTCTATTTGGAATGGGCGCGAGATCTTCACATAAACACAATGGATAAAGCCGCGAGACCTCCACAACCTCTAAAATGCGGAAGGTAGAAGCAATTGCCTGCAGGAGAGGGGCTTGATAGGATTATGACAATGAAATCCGCACTGGCTTGGCAGAAAAGTGGTTTACCATTAAATCATCTTGCCCTGAGAAATGATGGCGACCATGAAATTTAGAAATCGGAGTTTTCATCAATCTGCGAGGTTGGAACGCTGCCCCAGCTCTTGACATGAGTATGATAGATGCAGTGGGGTTAGAGATTATGTCAGGATGGTAGGCGCAAAGGCGAGCTCCGGCTCTGATATTACCCATTCCGGTCTTGCATTGTGCGTGACCCTAAACACCCCTTCCCACGATTTTGGGATTATAAGAGACAAACTACAATTCCCAGAGATGAGACTTGGTCGATTGTGGCTTAATAACGAGGTGGTGGCGAAGAAGAGAAAGTAGAAGAAGGAGAAAGAGACATATGGCCTTATATCTTTGCTAGTGTAAAGGGAAAATAGAAGTTTCAAAAATTGAACTCATAAGGTGCTCGAGGAAACTAGGTCAATCGAATAGTATAGATTAAAGAAGACATTCTTGAGAAAGAAAAGGATGGTGGTGTTTGCTTCTTTTGTAGAAGAAAGGTCACATGAAGAAGGGCGTACAAAATTTAAAGCTTGGATGTCAGCGCGAACTACAGTGTGATTCTTTAATACTTGTTTGTGAATCCAACCTATAGAAAGCACCATCCGAGTTCTTGGTAGTATGATGAGTGGGCGACTGTCATGTTGCATTTACCATAAAAGGGATTCATAAGCTAGGAAGCGAACAAGGATGAATCAAAGCTCCTTTGTGGGAAACAATGAGAAGAGAGGCGAAGTCATGTTCGTGGGGAGATGTAATCTTAGTTTGAATTACAGTTTTAAATTGATGTTGAAAGACACATTTTATGTACCTTCCTTTAGAAGAGATTTAGTTTTAGGTAGTATGTTTAGTTCATATAGATTGCTCTTTTGAAATTAGGCTTGATATTATTTCAATATTTCTTAAAATTCAAATAAGGTTGGAGTCTTGTCATATGTCCAACGGATTATATATTAAGTTTATCTCCCGATGTGACATATCGTAGCTTATACGGGTGAAAGGTTTGACTTCTAGAGACCCTTTTCAGGAAGAGTCTTGTAAATTTATAGCATAACGGCTGTATATCTCTAAAGGATAAGAGTAGAAAGAGGCTAATAAAGACCGTATCTTGCACAACTCTTAAAATGATTTAGAGATATGTATAGACTATTGTAGAGGTAAAATGACCAAGATAAGAAGAAAGCTACAGTGTAGTTAGAGCTTATTTAGAATGAATTTCACCTTGGAATGTAAATGGACATATATGTAACCTTGTGTAGAAATTTTTATTTCATCACATTTATTGATGACTATTCTCGATATGGTTATTTGTACTTGATTAAAGAAAGTCGAGTCTCTTGACAAGTTCCAAGATTTTTCGGTTGAAGTCGAAGCTCAATTGGGAGAGTCGTAAAGGTTGTCCCAGATGCGGCCCAGGGGTGATGTGTGAGCATGGCGATCTTTGAGACGGCTTAAAGGGGCCGTTCGCGCGATACTTAGAGGACTGCAGGATAGTGGCCTGGGTTTACTATGCTGGAGTCTGAGCAAATGGTATAGCCGAAAGGCGCAATCTCATTACTATCTTATGGAAATGGTAAGGAGTGCGGTAAGTAGGACAAATTCTGGTTTTCTATGGGGTGAAGCTTTGAAAACAGCTGTACATTTTAGATGTTACCCTACGAAAATTTGTTCCATTGACTCCTTTTGAGTTATGGGTGGCGGCTGGCAAATAATCTTAGGATTTGGGGGATGTCACGCAGAAGTAAAGTTATATAATCCGACATTAAGTAAGTTGGACTCAAAAACCTTTAGTTATTATTTGTATCTTACGACATTAGAGGATATGATTATAATCCCCGATGAGCCTGAAATTGTGGAATCTGAGACAAGCTAAGTTTTGGAGTTTGATGTGGCCAAAGAAAGTAGCGCACTCCTGATTTATTGGGGATGATGGTACGGTGAGTAATGTAGTATCTGTATCTCCTCATCTGGACTAATTGTGGAAACTCCCACACCATATTGAGCTTTTGTTGGGACTGGGATGTTGTTGAGACGACTCTGTAAGTTCCCGTCAAGGCTCTGGTGCGGGAATGCGTTACATTACTACTCCCGATAAGAAGGAGATCCATTTAGGGAGGGACGATCCAACTATACTGCCGATTTATTTACCCAGTCTATATAGGAGAGCAAGACTACGATATCGGTTACGTGGTGATCCAATAACTTATGAGGAGGCATTGTTTCTTGTCCTCCAATCGAAGCTGTGGATTGGATGACGTGAGAGATGAGAATTCAATCTATGAGGCTTAGGGTTTGGGGACTTATTGAATTACGATGGTCATAGACCCCGTTGGCTGGAAATGGGTGTATAAGACTAAAGGGACTCTAAAGGAAAGGTTGAAAAGTTTAAGCCCGGTGGTAGCGAGTTTTTCACTTTCAGGAGAGAAGGAGTGAGACTATGGAAACAACTTTTTCTCAGTCTCTTAGAGTCTTTGCAGGTGATCATGGCATTAGTTGCTTCATTTTGATATGGAGTTACACAGGATGGATGTCATGCCTTTCTCAATGGAGACGCGTAGAAGAGAAGTCGCAAACTTAGTAGAGAAGGTTTTTGTGGCAAATAGTTCGAGTAAACTTGTATGGCGAAAAAAGTCTATTTGTAAGTCTCAAATATGGCTTCTAGACAGTGGTGGCAAGTTTCGTAGTATTTATTGCTGCGTAGTTTTGTGAGGAAACAGTAGATCAGATGTATATCTCTGAGTGCGTGGGAGAAATTCATTTTACAATACTCCTATGTACAGATGATATCACGCGCAGCGATGACCGATCACGCGAGACAAAGCGGATGTTGTCAGCAACTTTGATATGAAGGACCTTGGTGAGGCGTCTTGTCTCTGACGTTGAGATTCATAGGAATCGTTCTTGCGGACTATTGGGTTTGCTCTCGGAAAATATGTTGATGGTGCGAAAGATTTCAGCATGCAGCAATGCCCGAGGTACTTATGTAAAGTGGTAATTAGTCTATCACAGTGTCTCATTCGGATATAGAGAGCTAAATATGAAGAATGTACCTTATGCTAGTGCACTTGGGGTAATATGTATCTTCAGTATGCATTTAGGCGACAATGCCTTTGCTTGAGGACTTCTAGGCGGATGTCTGGTCAAAGCCCGGGACATGATCATTGGGTTGCCAGAAAGGTTATGAAGTGCCAAAGGGCGAGACCCTGTATTGATTTTAAACATGTGAGACTTCTGACTAGTTGAATATTGATTCGAGACTTTCTTTGGTTGTCGGGATGAAAGTGTGGCCCCGGATTTATATCTTTAAGTTAGGGAGGTGCGAGTGTCATGGAAAGTGAGCAGTCAGGTGATTGTAGCCTCTACCATGCGGCGGAGTTTGTAGCATGCTTTTCGGCCTTCTCGAGCGATTTGTCGAAAATATAAATTAAAGAGTTAGTGTTTTGATTTTATTGGATGACCACCTGATGTATTGTGACAATAACTCTGATGTTTGCATTGTAACAAGCGAGGTCTCGAGAGTAGCACATGGAGATTAAATGCGACCATAGGGAAAAAGGATTCAAAGCGTGACGTTGAAGTGGAGCACATATCAATGGTTCAGTTGAGATCCAGCTAACTAAAGGCCTTGCCACTTGTTGATGACATGTCATTAACAGAGGCTTGGAGTATCATGGGATCTTGTGATTAGTGGGAGCTATTAAAGTTTTTATGTTGCTCTTATGAGGATGAATCGATTTCATTACATTTTTGGCAAAATTGAATTTGTATCAACTCTTTTGCATTAATGGTGTTGTGAGATATGGGTTGTAGTTGGTACATATCATTGACCCAACGAAAATCTAGGCATTGTGTAAACCTTGAATATAGGCTATGGGGCATTCTTGGCATTTGGCCTTAACGATATTTTGTTACATAAGTAGGATTACCTATCAAGGTAACATATATCTGAGTTCATTAGGACATGATGAGATATTCTCACAGTGACACAGCGGGTTTCATGACATAGGAGGAAGTTTGGACTAACAAAATGGATAACATGAAATATCACTCATTATGAGATGTTAATACATTTAAACACTCATATATTGGATCCATATAGGTAGTTCAGCTTCAGTGATATGGAGGGAGGGAAAGAAAGCTTGTGGAAAGCCACATACAATTCACTTGTGTTGAGTGTTAGTAGAGGAGCTTCCATGGTCCAGACAACTATTAAAACTAATCTACAGGCAATATAAAGAGTGCATGACAGTTTTGCTTTTGAGTGTAAAGTAGAGGAATGCTAAGATTTTCATTAAAGTAGGCCTCATTAATTAAAAGTGTGGGAGGCCTCTTTCTATCTCTATGTATAGTTAAATCTATTAGTAAAGATATCGTTCTTATCTAAAACTTATAGAAGGGGCGCAAGTTAATATTGAAATTTGAGTATGGCTGGCAGTAATGAGAGGGCACAGTAGTTTAAAGAACTCAATATAAAGAAGGCTCAAAGTCCTCATCACAAACCCTAAGGATACGTACAATTTTCTCACATCTGATTTTAAGAAAATATTTTTTAAGAGACCGAGTGAAGCATTCTCATTAAAGCGGGTGTCACCCAGATTCATTCAGGAGAAGATCTTGAGGTCGTTTCTTTATGAGTTCTTCTTATCAGTTAAATAAGAAGACTTCCTTGGATTCCAAATAAGTGTGTATTTCAGTTTTCTCATTAAAATTGTACTTTGTGTTCATGGAAATTTGATCTAGGTTGTTAAATGTATCGACATGCCATCACATGTAAACATGCATAATAACTTCTTAAAAATCTTATTAGCTATTCTTTTTGGCTTGTTTTGTGATAGAAATTAAAACCAGTATGACCATTTGTACTTTATTGAAAGGATAAACCAGCCATTAATGTTGAAGAATCGTTTTTTGTGAGTCATGAAGTGTCCACCAGCGAGCCCCCGTGCGCGCATGAAAACACCCTTTAAACCATACCACACAGATAATCCTCCCATTCAAACAGGATGGACTACAAAAGCGATAAAACTGCCTGCTTTCACAGTTGCATTCGCAGGCCAAGGCTAAGGTATGTAATAAGATTAGAAAAGACACACAACACAATCTCACCTATTATTGATGGTTTTTTGAAAAATCAATATTAGCTAGTATCAATGTAGATGAGCATAAATGCTTTTGCTTTTTATATTAGGGTGGGGGACCCGGCAAATCACGACAATCCTCCTACTGGAAGTCTATAAAAATCACTGTGGATTATAGGTCTTCGCTTTTACCTTAGTAGATTTTCCAAATAATAAATATTATTGATTATAAAACCATAACGTTACTTTTTCTTAAGGCATTGTTGTATGGCTACAACTCAGCGCCTCCTCCATCCGATCCTGATATTCAAGATGAAGTTTGCAAATGAGGTGTTAAACCTCAACTCTATTCCTCATGACCAGTCACCATCACAAGACAATCAAATGCCAGCTTGCCAGATATCATTTTGGCCGGAGTTTCCCATGCCGGCCTGTGCCATGGACAATCGCCCGTAACCGTACTCCTCATTCGGCATATCTATGTATAAATGCTTTGCTTTTTACATGAATATGATGCGGTAATATTAGTTTTTCCGATGCAATAATATTAGTTTCTCTTCCTTAAGCAATGCATAGTGATTTTTTATTTACCCCTCTAAATTTCAATTTTCATGTTCAATCGTTTCTCATCTAGGGTTTTAGGGCTAAGGATGAGGCATCTAGGGTTTTAGGGCTAAGGATGAGGCAAAAAGAGCAAGAGAACAAGCAAAAGCCTCTGCTGAAATTACATGGCTTGATACAACAAAGCAAGTCTCAGTTCTTAGAACTGTCAACAGGGCTGAGAATTTGGTTGACAAACTCAATTGAAGGGGATCTGAGCTAAGAGGCAATTCAAAAGATGTGTAAGAAAAGGATTAAAAATATCAGAGTATGGAGATATAAATATTTAGATTTTACGGACTATCGAAAATATTAAAGTAAAATATCGATAATTAAATTATTCAAAATATTTGCTTTTTTTGAAGAAAAGGTGTAAAAATTAAACAAGAATATAAGTATTAGCAATTATTTGATTAGTATAAGAAACAAATAATAACATTAACTTTTGGAAAAATATTTGAAATTAACAACTTCATATTTATATTTATTTATTAACAAATAAATTATTTTATTTTATTACTTCAATTATTTGTTAAAGCGTATTTCTATCACACTAAAAAGAAATAAATTTTTATGGTTATACAGAAATATTTTATTTGGTAAAAATATTCATAAATAATAAGATGGAAAATAATATAAAATTACACCTAGATAAATGATAGTAACATTCATAACCTGGAGTAGGAGGGCTACCTATCCCATGTTTTTGGGTAGGGTTCAAAACCCCAATACAACAAATTTCAAAGTTTTTAAGTAGGATCGAAATTAAGGTCGAAATATCAGGAAATATTCCAAAATAGTAGATAAATGACCGAAAAAATCGCCAGAGACTACAAGGAGTAGAGAAACTTGTAAAAGAATAAAATATTTTTTGGGTTTATATACTAAAACACCTTTAAGCTGAAAGCCTTATTTCCTCCCACGAGCCAAATTTGGTTTTGCTCCAAATTATTTTTGTTTTGTTTTGCCGATATGAAAACCGTGGGTTTTTCTCTTCAACAACGACATTTTGATTTAATTCTTTAATTCCTAATAGTCATGTTTTGAATTTCAAACCAATGATTACAATTTGTTTTTCTATAAATTTAGTAATCTGTTGATTGTAGTGAAAGGCAAATGTCATCTCAATCTCTCTCTTGCAATTCAATCAAGGCCCTCCCTTGGCTGCCAGCAGGGGCCGGCCCCTCTAGTGTAGGCGAAAGAATGAGTGCTTTCGAATTTCCAGCATTTAAAAAATAGGCGCTGTGAATAATATTCTGTAATAAATTTAGGTCATAACTTGCCTCATTTTAGTACTCTAATATATGATTTTTATTGATGAATGAGTTAACTGTTATAGTATTTGTTTGATGATATATTTTTAGTGTAGTAGTGGTGATGGGAGTTGGGGTAGACCAATCAAAACATATTTGTGAATTGATTGTTGTAGTATGATTTTAGGTTTTAACTAATAAAAACTAAGGTTTTAAGGCTTAATATTAATATTTTGAGGTAAAGAAAAAATTTATATACAATAATGGTATACCCAGAATGCATTTTAGTGGGTCAAAAAGCCGGGGCAGAACTCACCTTGATGTCGACGTTGGGGTGTTTTTTTGGGTGATTTGATTAAAATACATTTTGAAAACCCAATTTTAAAAATTTGACCCTTATATGTTGTTGATAAAAATAACCTTTTTATTTTCTTGGGACAATATAAATACTAAAATACATAAAATGGAACTTAAATATGAGCCCTAGCCGCCCCTCATTTTCTCTCGTATGTTCTCTCTTCTAGCTATTTTTCCATTAAAAGAAAGGATGATTTTTGGGTTGTGATTTAAAATACCTGCCACAATATCTTTTCCACTAATATTTTATTTTTTCATTAAAGTAGATATTAAACAGGATAAGGAGTTTTTAATTTGTTTTTTCATAGTGATTTTATCACCGACTTGTGAAGATGTCATGGTTATAAGTACGGTAATAGTGATTTTGTCAATCTTATTACAATAATTTATTATTGTGTGAAAGATTAGCAATGAAAATATATTAGTCGAGGATATGAATCGAGTAAAGCAATTATTAAATCTCCTATAGCCCAAAATCGTAAATATTTTAGTCTGTAAATAATATTCTGAAGTTGAATCAATAAAATTCTTTATTAAAAAAAACATGAAATTGAGAAGGTAATGGGTTATTTTCCAAAAAATAACATGGCCAAAAATAGATTAATAAATTTAGAGTTATGATGCATTTTACCCAATATTTCCCTTTTCTTAAATGAAAATAAATTTAATGGCTTCCATGAATCATATTTTAGATTAATTTTTACTTTTTTTTTTTACAACTAAACACATTAATTATAATATAATAAATTGTCACTAAGACTCGAACCAGAAACCCCTCCTCTCTCCCACCCCTCCCCCATGCCCTTCCTTTTTAAAAGGTTAAATGTTCTACCATATGAGAACGACATGATGAACGATAATTATTACTTTTATTTTAGAAGAAAGTTAAAATAATATAATTGAAAAATAATGTCTAATTAAAAATTAATTATAAAAAGCAATTAAAAAAACTAATGAACATTAAAGAGATAAAGTGATACTTTAGGATATTATACATCATTTTTAATATGAAATTTAGTTCCTATTTTATATCAATCCAATAGATGCTCCATATAATTTAAATCGTCCAAAAGACTGAAATATTAGATGCAAAAAATAAATAACATCTCCTTCCTGCCGTTACCCAAGAAAAAAAATACTTTAAAAAAAAAAAATCCAATATATTCAAATTTCCTTAAAATTTTGCATTTTTTTAATACTTATGTTTTAGAAAGAAAGTAACAAACAAAAATGAATTGGAGTAAACATGTAAAATTAATTTATTAATTTCAACCCAATTTTTTTTCCTTTCGCTTTTCTCGGTTTCCAAACAGAGCCTTCCTAAATAAACAGAGCCCTCTCAGCTACTTAAAAGAATATGGATCATCCGCCATAAAACAGAAAAAGTTAACTTCCATAAGAGATCAAATATTCATTTCATCCTAGAAGAAGTAGATTTCAGTGAAATCAAAATTCTATCTCATGAAACAGGAAAATACAATGTCATCTCCTTTTCTGGTTCAAAACAACAATATAAGATTTTGAGCATAATTTGGTCTAGAAAAAAACCAAAACAAAACAGATTAACAGAAAAACGTTTAACTTACGCAATCCGGGATCACGATCGTCTCTTCGTTTGCACTTCTTCTTTTTTTCTTGATAGATCAAAGAAAGAAATGTGCAAATGAAGAGTTCATGCATTTGAGAGCAACATCAAATGCTTTCCTCACTTCTTCTTCTCCCCAACTCCACCACCAGACCTACATAGAACAAGAATTTGGTCATATGGGTAAAACTCGAAAACCAACCCCTCAAGTTTCAGTTGGATTCGAAACGACAATTTCGAATCTGACCATGTTTAGTATCGATTCACCCTAACAGCAAGAATACTTTTAAGCATAGTTTTAAAAGGCGCAAAGGCTTCTTGGAGCACCTAAGGGCATGGGCTTTTGTCAAGTGAAATGTGACCGACCTTAGATGCACAACAATTTTATAAAATATGATTCAAAGTATGAATATATTAATAAAAAGATTAAAGAAACCTAATATTTATTGAAATAATCAATGAAAAAAATAGTGAAATTATATAAATTTCAATAGATAATTAGAAATTTCAAGAGTATAAGTGTTTTCAAACTATACTTAGGCGAGGTGTTATAAGTAGGGAGTAGTTGTGCATTGAGCCTAGACGCGCCTTTTAAAACTGTGCTTTTAAATTCACCGATAATGAAAGTAGAATGTTGTCAAAAATCACCTCAGCTTGCGAAGAACGCTAGACATCTCCTCACGCTTCTTCTTGGCCCTCTTGTGGGTACCGAGCTTTCTCTTCGCTACTTTCAGTGCACGCTTATCCTTCCCGACTTTGAGAAGCTCAGTGATTCTCTTCTCATATGGTGCAAAGCCAGCAACTTCCCTGATCAAGTTCCTTACAAAATGGACCCTCTTGCTGGATTTCTGAATGACAACCAAAGAAAGGCGACGAGTGATCATATTGACACCTTATTCCAAGTAACAATCTCAAAAATTAGTAAAAGGAATAGCTTTCAGCATTCAGTCAGTTTGTTTTTTAACTTTTTTATGATTTATTGTTGAAATTTCTAAAAAAAAAATCTGAATAGAAAAAGCCAAACTATTTAGGTTTTTCTATTCAAAAACATCTTCCAAAACATGAAAAATTATCCTTGCCCAACAAAAAGGAGAGCTAACAACAATCACTACCCAATGTTAAAAAACAAACAACTTAATATTTAATACTATTAAGTGCTATTTAGCATTAAGCTGAAAAAAAGTTCTATTAAAGTTAAATAAAAGAAAGAAGAAAAGAAGAAGGAAGAAAAATATACCTAAGGTATCTGTTCTTTGTAAAACATTTATTTAAATATTAGATTTATTACTTTATTTTCACTATTTGTAATTGAATTCTGAGTACTGACATAATAGAAAAAGCCAAATTGACTTTTTCTTAATGTTTTTTTTTTAATGTTTTTTTCTATTAAGAAAGAACTAACATTCAAATATGAGAAAATCTATATTTTATGATCCTATTGAAACTCTCATGATCCATTTCTTGCTAATTAAATAAATCATATGAATTTTTAAAAATTTTATTTAAAAATTTATTGTCTCAAAATTTAGAAAAAGGTTAAAGAGTTGTTTTTTTAGAAAAAAAAAAAACAACTAAATATTTAATCCTATTAAGCACTATTCAAAACAAAAATTATATTCAGCATTAAGTAAAAAAAACAAACACCACCTAAAACTCAAGGGATGTCTCATTGATAACAAAAAAAAATCGAGTTAGCAGACCTAAATCCCTTCTCTTGAAAGATTCATACAGTAAAGAAAAATACAAGCCCAATCATCTGGGCTTCAATGTTCTGAACAATCAATAACAGGAAATTAAAAGGAAGGAATATCAATTTGTAGAATTAACTTACTCCTTTCCTATCTGATGGGCGTGGAGCCAACTCTTTCTTGGTTACAATGTGACCTTTGTTCAATCCTACAAAGAGGCCGGTATTAGGCTGCTTCGGAGCCATCTCACCTGCTTCAACAATTTATCATTCAGTATACATCAACCAAACAATGTTCCTTATTCAGCAGAGAGCATATTTTTCTTATCAAATAGACAACATGTGAGCTATCCAAATTAAAGTTAGATCGATTATCATCTAAATATGGGGGATCCACTGATCACCATTTCACCTGCTTCAACAATTATCAGTCAGTATACATCAACCAAAAAATGTTCTTTATTCAGCAGAGAGCATATTTTTCTTATCAAATAGACAACATGTGAGCTATCCATATTAAAGTTAAAAAGGATTATCATCTAGATATGGAATTCCCTGATCACCATTTAAATATTCCATTAGCTTCCCAACTTTTATCCCATTTCAAACCAGCACAAAATATAACTCTAAAACCTCTCTGAAACTGAGAAAAGAAAGAAAGAAGAAAATTTTATGCTCATACCACAAATGGCAGAGAGCCATATATGAATCGAACAGAAAGTATAAGGCAAAGGACATATACATACGAACAGTAGGTAATCACACAAAATAAAATCTAAAATCATACCAAAACTTTAATAGAAACACCCATATGAAACAACAACGGAATGAAGGAAAAATGTTTAAACTATAACTTTAAGAACCTCTCTGAAACTGAGAAAAAGAAAGAAGAAAATTTTATGCTCAGATACCACAAATGGCAGAGAGACAATATGATTCGATCAGAAAGTATAAGGAAAAGGACATATACATACGAACAGTAGGTAACCACCCAAAAAAATCTAAAATTATCCCAAAAATCTAACAGAATGAGGGAATGAGGGATAAACCCTAATTAGTTCTGTTGAAACTGCTAAAAATCCATGGCCAACAAATCCATGAAAAATCTTACATGTTCGCGTGCATATAATATGTCATGTATATCTGGTGGGGGAGAAAACTCGACAAATCATAAAATCACAGTACTCAACCCTAACGCATCGCATACAGCATAGAAAATGAAGAAATCCATGAAAATTACTACCAAAACATAAAGATGAAATCCATAGAAACCTAAGAGAACTCGTACATACAAAATTTTCTGATCCTAAACCAACATCATTCACAAATCAACCATGACATTCAACTCTCGTTTTCTAGTTTTCCAGAGATTGTGTAAATTGCTTACCTTTCAGCTGCGCCCGAGGAGTCGAGTCGAATACGCCACTAGGGTTTTAGGGTTATTAGTGGCCTTTTATAGGAGGGAGGCAGACACCACAAACGACGTCGTTTTGCAAGGTAGGTCCTCCAGGTTTTAGAACGACGTCGTTTCAAAAATGGACCAGCAAAACGTGACCGGCCGGCTGGAGACCGATTCCAACGGCCTATCCCAACCTCATTTAAGTCGAACAAAATTTGACACGACTCGTAAATACGATACGGACTCGACACGATTTTTTCATGTTTTGGTTAAGTATAATCACATTTGAATTAAATTATTGTTGACCGATATAACCTGTTTAATAAATTTGTTATATTCGTGTTAATCCACATAACACGAAATCAACCGTTATTGACCCATTTAATTATTATTTTAATTAATACTTAACCAAGATTTACCTATTATATATAATGTTTGTGTTAAATATTGATGAAGTAATTATAATTTGTATTATTTTAAATTAACAAATTAATAAACGGGTTACACATGTCGTATCGTGTTAGCCGATTACTGATTTGGTCGTGTTTGAATTTATTATTTCTATCTCATTTATTATTCGTATCGTGTTTGGGTTGACGAATACTGTAAAAAAAAAAATGTAATTGACACGACCCGATCATCCATATCATCCTTTTTATTAAAATCAGGGGACAGTTATGTTGAAGGGCATTTTTTGACCAATATGAATGAAAAAGAAACTCAAATTACTCATATTAAGTTAAGTTGCACTCTCCTTTTATGAAGACCGATTATTAGTTATGATAATACATTCGTTAGTTATGGTAGTACATTGACTAATTTACGTATAATTATTTTTTAAGGGTAGTCTAAACCATGTAAATCCAATTATTCGTGACGTATATACAATTATTTTCAAATTAATAGCCTAATACATTTTTTTTCAATTATTTTTTAGATAAAAACATAAAAAAATAAATTAAGAATGTTTGATATTTGCAACTAAACTTTTGTTCCTATAAAATAATATAAAAAAAATCGGCTAATATTTCGGCGAAATATTGATGGAGGTCAACACGATATACTCTATCGATAATTGGTCAACGATGTTTTCGGTCATTTATTACCAATTTTGACTATATTTCGCTGAAATCCCGATACTTCGACAATATTTCCCGATTTTTCAATGCCTCTTTAAACTTTGAAAATTGTTGTACAAGGGATTCGACCCTTGCCCAAAAACGTGGTTTTAACAACTCTTCTCCACCGAGCTATGATAACTTCTATCAATTATAAGTGCAATATGTTGTTATATTCCTTTCTATCATTTAAGAATATTTTTAACAAATTAAATATTTTTTTATAAATCATAAAAATATTTTATTTTCTTATTTACATTTGTGATATGTTTTAACAAAATAATTAGAGTGATAAAATAAAATAATTTATTTATTTAATATAATAAATATAAATATAGTTTAGAATTTCAAATCTTTTCAAAAGTTAAATGATATTATATTTGTATGCTATCAAAATAATTTTAGTATATATTATTGTTTAATTTTTAATATTTTTTGTTCAAAAAATTAAATATTTGAATAATATTTAATTACCCAGATATTTTGTAAAATATCCCGCGTATTTCTTGGGAAATTCCGATATAACCATTAAAATCAAAATAAAGAATATCTTATACTCTGTGTTTCTGGAAATATTTTGATCATTTGTTACATATTTCAAATACAATGAATCAAAGAATGAGAGAATAAAAATTATAGGAAAAAATAAAGTCTGAAGGTTGGAAAAAAATTAGGCCAGAGTCTTTGTATGTCACTGATATCGCCCAAAACAAATTACGTCTTTTCTATTGGTTCTTTGGGTGGTGTACGCTTCCCGAATGCAGTCTTTAAGTGTGATCTTGACACCTTGGTTTCACAGTCGGCTTAGGTGAATTGGAGATGTTCGTATCTTATCATTATGAAAAAGACAAAAACGACGGAATCGTAACCAGATAGTTTTTCTCTCTCTAAATGTTCAGATGATCCTTTGTATGTGGATGTAAGCTTCCTTTTTCCTTGAAGTCTTATGTTATGACCCCATCCTAAAGTCCCACGGTAGCTAAGATTCTGGTTTAACCTTATTAGTTTATAACCACTTGGACTCCACTCCCTTGATGAGTGATTTTTAAGGGTGAGTTTTGCACGATGGTTGTAATAGTGGTATCGGGCGGTTCGTTCGCCAGGGATGGCCCTTGTCGAGAAGGTGGCTGGGAGTGTTTGCTTTCACGTGTAGAATTAAAGTGGGAGTCATCGGTTAATCGTGAATGTGATTTTGAAAGAGGAATGGATTGTTATGACCCTATTTTGAGTCCTACATCGCTAAGTTACGGTTTGACCTTATGGGTTTATAACCACTTGGGCTCCCTCCCCTTAATAGATAGCTTTTAAGGGTGAGTTCTACCTAAATGGTTGTAATAGTAAACATGAGGCGGTCGTTCATGGGGATAGCCTGTCCGGGTGTGGGAGGGTTGCTACGTGGGTCCTTGAAGTCATCGGTAGTCGTGGACGTCGGTTGTGAAGAGGAGATGGATTATTGTGACTACATTCTAAGTCCCACATACAGCTAAAATTCTGGGTTGGCATTGTGGGTTTATGGCTCCACTTGAGTTCCCTCACATGATATTAATTTTTAAGGGTGAGTTATCCGAATCGATTAGCGTGACATCTTATTATTTCGTCAGGAGTTTATCAAACATTATGAGTCCTTTATTTGGGAGCTTAGTAAAATGATGGGTCATTAGGTTTACCAATTTGGAAGCTACCTGGGTGCATCCAGAAGCTTAACATCTTAGGTGGCGTTTGTTTATTTTACTTAATGCTGAATAGAACTTTTATTAGCTTAATCCTAAATAATACTTAATAATATTAAGTATTAAGTTGTTTGTTTTTTAACATATGGTAATGAATGCTGGTAGTTCTCCTCCTTGTTGCGCAATGGTGGTGTTTCTTGTTTTAAAAGATGACTTTTTTTTTAATAAAAAAAACCAAAATGCTATTCAAAATTTATTTTAAAAATTTAAGAATAAGTCATAAAAAAGTTAAAAAACAAATAGGCTGAATGATGAAAACTATTTAGCTTTCAGCAAAAAGCCATTAAAACAAACGACGCCTTGGTGTCCTTGATTATTATAATTCTACAACAAAAAACTCTACCACTTGAATCATTGTTTTCATCTTCTAGGATGAAGTGGCTACAAGGATTGAGAGCAAGATTTCAGCTTATTATAATTCTCCTTGGTCCCGGTCCCGCTGTCATTCCGTTGTATCTTGTTAAAGGCATAATATTCACATTAAACCCAAATCCTAAAAGCTTGAACTTTTAGGAGGTTAGTCATTTAACATAGTATCATAGCCTGGCTTGGCAGGAGATCGTGGGTTAGAGCCACCTCGTTGCAATTTATTTCCCATTTGTTGATTTGAAAGTCGATAAAGGGCTCTATTTGGTTTATTTAACTCTCAACATGAGGGAGTGTGTTAAAGACATGATATTCATATTAAACTCAAATCCTACGAGTTTTAGCTTTTAGGAGAGTTAGTCGTTTAACATGGTATCATAACCTGTCTTGGCAGGAGATCATGGGTTCGAGCCACCTCGTTGCAATTTATTCCCCATTTATTGATTTGAAAGTCCATAAAGAACTCTATTTGGTTTATTTAACTCTCCACGTGAGGGAGGGTGTTAAAGGCATGATATTCATATTAAACCAAAATCCTACGAGTTTGAGCTTTTAGGAGAGTTGGTCGTTTAACATGATATCATAGCCTAGCTTGGCAAGAGGTCGTGGGTTCGAGCCACCTTGTTGCAATTTATTTCCCATTTGTTGATTTAAAAGTCCATGAAAGACTTTATTTGGTTTATTTAACTCTCCACGTGAGGGAGGGTGTTAAAAACATGATATTCATATTAAACTCAAATCCTACAAGTTTGAGCTTTTAGAAAAATTGGTCGTTTAACATGGTATCAAAGTCTAGTTTAGTAGGAGGTCTTGAGTTCGAACCACATGTTTGCAATTTATTCCTTATTTGTTGATTTAAAAGCTCATAAATGACTCTATTTTGTTTATTTGACTCTCCACGTGCATACCTATACGTGAGGGAGGGTGTTAAAGACATAATATTCATATTAAATCAAAATCCTACGAGCTTAAACTTTTAAGAAAGTTGATCGTTTAATATAGTATACCAGAACTTATGAGGATCAAAGAAAATTTGATTGATATTGTTGATTGTTGAACAACTTTATCATATGTTTGGTTGACAAGAAAAAAGAAAATATGCAATTGTAGTTTATTACATTCTTACAGTCTTCTTAACATCTCTATCTTTAGCATCAACAATAACACCATTAAATCTAGACTTATAGCTATCCTGTTGAACTAAAAATGTTGATCACAGAAGAATATTTAGGTATTTCAAGATTTGTGTCGTTAATGTTTTTATCATCTATTTATTCGATTGATGATTTGTGTTCCTCTATATATTTCTTGAACCTGCTCCAATCGAACTTAGGTGGCGTTTGTTTTTTTTTTTTACTTAATGTTGAATATAACTTTTTTTCAACATAGCACTTAATAGTATTAAGTATTAAGTTGCTTGTTTTTTAACATTGAGTAGTGAGTGCTGCTAGCTCTCTTCCTTGTTGGGCAAAAGTGATGTTTCCTGTTTTGGAAGATGTTTTTTTTTTTTCTTTCTGATTTTGACTTTTTTTATTCCTTTTTTTTTTTAGAAATTTCATAAATAAGTCATGAAAAAGTTAAAAAAAAACTATTAAACTGAATGCTAAAAGCTATTTAGGTTTTAGTAAAAAGCCAAAAAACAAACGACACTTTAGTTCCTACCTGTTCAAATTCCTAAATCAGTTGGTAGAGTGTTCAAATTTTAAAATATATACATTCTTCCTATTGTTGACCCTAGCATTTCATAAAGCTTACATTTTGATTATCATAGTTGCATCCAGGTCAGTGTAGTTTAGCTTACATTTTGATTATTCTTAGAATATGTCTCAAATTCCTATTTAATATTATTTTTTTTTTGTAAATAATATTTTATAGGATAATTACTAATTGTTATATTATTATAATATTAGGTTTCCTTTTAATATAAGGAAAACTTTAAGAATATCCTTATAAATGTGGGGACGATTCATTCAGGCAAGATGGATTTGATCAATCGAAGATATCAAATTATGGTCGTCTGTATTTTTGATTAGGAATTTTCTCTCATATTTCCTTGAATCCTTTAAGAAGGTGCATCTTATTCCTTTCCTATAACAGATCCGTTGTTATATTTATACCGTCTGCTATTTCATATGTGACTACGGGTCAAACAAAAACAAAATAATTTTTCTTGGTAGGTGTGATCCCTTGGACATAAATCCAATTTTTTCAAAAACTTTTGATGTTTTTTCCTCGTTCCAAATGGTATTAAGATGTCGATGTGTCGGGATATCTTATTTGTTGCTCTAGGAAATTGGATATCTCTAGAAAAGATTTTAAGTTCAATCTTTTTTTTTTCTCTCTCCACTCGGACCCATCCACTTACTCGACTTCTTCTATTTCGAGTGGTTCGTACATTGTATTCATTCGTACTCATGCTCTCGTACGTTATCATACTAATAATCTTATTCTTTTGAAACTAAGGCTTGTCTTCTCGATCGTAGTTGATTCTTCAACATTAGTCGAGTTCGAACCTTCACTTTCCAGGTTCACCCAGAGCTTCCTCTGGTCATGGATAGATCCGCAGCTCAGGAGTCCATAAGCGGTGTGATTTGCCTATAAAGACTCGCTTTTGCTACGACACATGGATATAGATAAAAATGGTCCAATTAGAGCAAGAATTTCCGGGAGCATTTAGATACAAACCGCAGGGAAAAATAAAAGACAATAAAATTCCCAAACTTTAACAATTTTCTGTATTGGTTAATAAATAAAAATGCTATTTGGAAAATGTAAGCTAAGTCTAATAAGGCGTGATATTTTAGAATATGTCTCAAATTCCTATTTAATATTAATTTCTTTTTATAAATAATATTTTATAGAATAATTACTAGTTATATTATATTATTGTAATATTAAGTTTCCTTATAGTATAAGAAAAGCTTTTAAAAATATTCTTATAAATATTTTAGGTCACGAGAGGAAAAAGTTATGAAATAGATTTGGTATGTGTAGAGATATAAGAGTTTGAGAGATTGAGAGTTTTATAATGTATCATAGAAGTATAACTGGAAACGACTTGGCTCGACCCACCACGGGACAAATGGATTGGGTCGGTCGGCTACTTTTTACTCGGTCGTTTTAAATTTAGCTAGTTTCGACCTTATAGGCCGCGGCGAAAATGGATATGACATTAAAATATTAAATAATAATAATAAATTACAAATTTTATATTTTATAAAATAAAATTTCTTTGAAATACTTACAATTTATTCTTACGTTTTTTAAATATTATACAAAATAAATTATTATATATATATATATATATATATATATATATATATATATATATATATATATATATATATAATTTTATTTTAAATTATTTTTATAACATTATTATTATTTGTTATTAAAACAATTATTTAATAACTATTCTTTTTCTATAAACAACTATTTTATATTTTTTCATAATAGAAAGCAATATTCTTAATAATAAAATTTGTCAAAAAAAATATTCTTAATAAATAAAAAATAATATGTAGTCATTAAAAGATTTAAAAAAAAAAAACGAATCAAAATGGGTCAAGTGGATCATGTCTACCTAAGCCCTAATGGCCCACAAGCCTATTTGAGTTAGACTAATAGGCGCAATTACAGTGAGGCTATTTTTCGTAGACATCAAAACATGGGCAAAAGTGGTCCAACCCACTGGTCCGGGCCTATTATTCACCTCTAAGTAGAAGCGCTGATAATTAATTTTCTCTAAATCCCCAATAGCTCTTTTTTCCAACTGCCAAAAGACTTTTCTAGTCTCCATTTTTTGTCCTCCTATGCCTATGTTTGGTTCTCCAAATATTCCAAAGAAAAAGCATTATTAAACTACTTAAATAAAGACAAATTTAGTATAAATGATTATTATTATGATTATATCGATTTTTTTTTATAATATAATCAAATATGAGAAAATAACGTTTTAAAATTTTTTTCTTCGGTTATGTTTAGTTCTTAAAAAATTTCGAAAAGACAACAAAGAAAATGAAAGAATATATTTCAAGTAAAACTCTGATACTTACTGGAGACTCGAGCTAGTAATTTAGGTAACCTCATCTCCAATGCGTTATACAGTCAGGCTACCCCTGGGGTTCAAGAAGAAGATCATATATCAAACATAAAGTGTATTTCAAAGCATTGTTCCTCTCAGTTCTACCGTCAGCATTATTTCAGCTGTTTAAACCCAATCGGAGGGGTAATTTTTGGCTATTATTATTGGAAATATCATCCCTCTATCGCTTTACACCATTTAACTCGTAAAGTGATTCTTCCATGAAAATCTAAAATTTTTAATTTGTTTTTTAAGTGTTTTTGTCGTCGATGTATGTGACGTTATTGGTTTATATCGCCGTCTTAGTGGCTGATTTTGATTTTCTACGTTTTGTTGCGATGCTTTCTTATGTGTAGGTGATTCAAACAATAAAATAGATTCGATCAGATAGAGACATCAAATCAAATCATGGTTATCAGTATGTTGTAGAACTAAAGTCATATGTATTATAGTCATCGTATAATTAAAAATATGTAGACCTTTAGCCGATTTATTATGCTATTAACCTGAATATTGCATCACCTCTAGAGATTTTAGAGGATTTAATTCTATGTTTCTATTGAATGCATTATTAGTTTGAATCAATAGAATATTTCACCTTTCAAAAAAAAAAAAAAAAAGATGGGTTCCATTTCAATTAAAAAAAAAAAAAAAAAGAAGCTCCAAGCATTTCTTCATAGCCTGACAAGGAGACATTATTTTCTTCTTTCTGCAATTCTCCTTTCTCATCATCCAGAACTTTCATTCCTAAACCTGCTTCAATTTAATGCCAAATATTTCCAATTAAATTACATGATATAAAAAAATCAAAAGAACAAGAAAGGAAAAGTGATAAAATTATGCTAGCTAAACAGAATTTTTAATAAAATATGAAGTAGTCATGAACTTACAGCTTATACAAACAACAAGACATCGAATAACCCAAAATTTGTGACTTTTTTTTTCTTGAAAAACAATCAATTTTGAACAAAAATGTATTTCTTTATTTCATGTATTTACGTTATCTCTTATAAAAAAAAAGATTATTTTTGTAAAAAAATAAGAAGGGCATTTTTGTCAAAATCAGGCCAAATTGATGGAAACGTCAATTTTAATTGAGTTTAGTCTTTTAATCAATCGGCATACACAATGGTGATGCGCAACCTCGGTAAATCGTAAACTAGACTTATTTGTATCATTCGTATTCTCTGCATTAGACCGATTAGCTGTTTTTATGAGCCAAAAAAGTTAAGACATATTTGTTAATAAGACCTAGTTCAAGTGGTTAAGAGCTCGGGGATCTTAGAGAGGAGAGGGAGGTTCAAGATTCAAGTCCTAATATAGACAATTTTAGAACATAATATTATGACGTAATGCAAAGTGAATATCCGTAAAAAAGAAGAAATATTTGTTTAAAAGGCATCAAATAACCTTAAATTTTTTAATATAACATCCCTTGTATTTTTCTTGAAAAATAACCCATTTTGAACGAAAATTCCCTTCTCTATTTTATTTATTTATATTATCTCTTAAAATAAGATTTATTTTTGCAAAAAAACAGGAAGTTTAGTTTTGTCAAAATTAAACTAAAAATTGATGAAATATCAAATTTTCGAAATTCATTTTTCAAAAGGTAAATTAATCAAATCGCCCAAAAGTTAGTTAATGGAGTGAAAGGCTCAAACTCTCGACCTCGAGATAACTATTTTTGTCAACTAAAAATAAAATCGATGAAAGGTCAAATTTCCAAAATTAAGCTTTCAAAAGGTAAATTAATTAAATCACCTAAAAAAATTAGTCAATGGGGTGAGAAACAGAACTGTGACCTCAACCTATCTTAATCACCTTTTTAAAGCGATATATAATAATAAAACACACTTTTTTGAAGAAAAGAACTGTCACTTCCTCCCATGTCCAACCTTTTTAAACAGCTAGGCTTGTGGACATAACAACTTGTCTTCATTTCTACTGGACTTTCATGGGCATATTCTATATTCAGTTTGTGGAAAATTTTCATAATAAAACCAACAGATTTTCATGGGAAAATATGCTTCTGAATTCATCAAGCACTAAGTGTATGTTTTTGAGCAATTTTTGTTTTAAAATTTTAAACTAATTCTTTAAAATTTTTAAAAGTTATGAATAAAAAAATGACAATATTTGTTTTAATTGAAAGAGTCGTTTTAACAAATAAAGCGTTAAATCGTTATCCAGCAAGAAGAAAAATTGTGACCTTCCAGCTCTGCAGGGATGTGTGGGAGGGTTTGGGACGGAGTGGCCTGCATCACGGCCGGGCACATTTTATTTTTCAGTGCCGAACATGTGCCATTCAAAAGAATAAGCAGGGCCAGTGAGGATATAAAATTATAACCTTAGTTCATTTGATTTTGTTTTAATTTTTATATTTTACCTTTTGTTTTATTATATTAAAATTAATATATTTCATAAAAAATAAAAATATTATGAATTTTTATAAATTATTTATTAAAAGCATTACAATTATTATTATTATTATTATTTATATTAAAGTACAAAATAAAATAATAAAAAACATTTAAAAAATATATTAGTGACCCAGAATGTAATCTGAGCACGTCCGGCCCAATTACTCAGTTTAAGAAAATAAACTCAAATATCTTTTAAAAGCACAGTACAGTTTAAGCTGAGCTCTATATAGAGTTAGGTGGGACGGGAGAAACACTAAAGATAATGTATTTATTATCATATCTGTTCACGATATTAAAATAATCTGCGCTGAGCGTGTCTCAGTTTAAAGTCAGCGAGGCCGAATGGGATAGAAAAATTTTCAATAAAATCATAGTTTACATTTATTTTATTTTATTTTATTTTAAATTTTTATATTTACCTTTTTATTTTAATTATATATTAAAATTGTATATTTCATAAAAAAGTAAAAATATTATGGTTTTTATAAATTATTTATTAAAAAATATTCTAATAATTATTATTATTTATATTAAAGTATAAAAGAAAATAATAAAAACATTTTAAAATATAAATAGGGTAGGCGAAATGTAATCTTCGAAAATCGTCTGGATTTGAGAAAATAAAGCTGAATCATTAAAGCTATTCTGATTAAACCCTGATTCTTTCACCTTTTCCAGGTGCCGGGATATGAATCAGATTTCTTCAAAGAACAGGAAGATTTGAATGCTTCAATATATGATTGGCATTTCACATAATCTCCCTTATTTTCCTCCAAGCATTTCTTCAGTGCCTCAACATCACATGGCGACATTTTCTTCCTCATCTCTGCTTTCTCTCCTCCCATTCTTGAGAATCGATTCTTTTCAAGACACACCTGAATCAACCAGAAAATCGATTGATTGAGTAAAAACTAAAACGCGAAGATACAATCGCATAAGCATCGAATTGAGCAAGAAATTCAGAATATATAGTAACTCTGTTTGGATGCTGAGAAAATTAAAATAATTCGATTAGAAAATTGATGGCGACATTTTCTTCCTGATCTCTCCTTTCTTGAGAATCGATACTTTTCAAGACTAAAACGCGAAGAAACAATCGCATCGAATTGAGCAAGAAATTCAAATTATAGTAACTCTGTTTGGATGCTGAGAAAATTAAAATAATTCGAATAGAAAATTGATGGCGACGTTTCCTTCGTGCTCCCTCCTTAATTTCTCTCCTCCCATTCTTGAGAATCGCTACTTTTCAAGACTAAAACTCGAAGATACAATCGCATAAGCATCGAATTGAGCAAGCAATTCAAAATATAGTAACTCTGTTTGGCTGCTGAGAAAATTAAAATAATTCGAATAGAAAATTGAGCTACAAGTGTGAGAAAATCCAGGAAAATACCGTTCCCGCGTAGCAAACGTTCGAGAAAGTTTTCTCGATCTTGTTTTTCACTTTATATAAGCCCTAATTGTGTTAGTGGGCTCTGGGCTTCAGCCTGATTCTTCAGCATGTGAAGACCTCTAATTCAGCGGAAATGTTGTGTTCAGGATGAGTTTTGGCAGCTAGCCTGATATCCCACGTATCTGAAAGTGGAATATGTAGAGAGTGTAATTTAAGCGTGACTAAAGCAGCGATTTCAGGTTTGAGTTGAATATAGTGTATTTGGGTTATATTGTATTGGCTATTTATGTCGTTTAATAAATGGGTCATATTAGGTGTTGATGCACTTTGTCACAATTTGATCAGGGTGTCCAGTTTAATTATTATGATAATTAATTAACTTTATTTAATAAGTTATTTGTGTTAAATATGGATTATTAATTATAATTCTATCAATTTAAATATCTAGAATTAATAATGTGTTAAAATTTAATAGGTTGTTTGTGTTAAATATGCATGGATGATTAATTATAATTCTTATTATTTTAAATAATCGAATTAAATGGAGTCGTATTAGGTGACACACTGCGAATAATAAATGAGTTGGGTTTTGGGTTAGCGAATGTTGTGCGTTTATTGATTTCGAGGTTTGGAGTTAGAATGTTAACGCGTCCCAGTATATTGATCACGATCTGAGCGGCCGATTAACGTGAATTGCGCTGTAGGAATATGGGTCGGTATGTATTGGTCGACTCATTTGGCTAACATTTTTGAGGTGGGCCGAAAAAATGGTAGCTGAATCAAACTCGGTATTTGGCACCGCGTAGCTACTTTGACCAGTTTTGCGTTTCAGTGAGTGGTTTGCATAGGTGATAACAAAATCTGTGTTGGATATGGATATTATTTCTGTGGCGTATGGATGTTGAATATAAGAATAAGCTATAAAATATTTTAAAAGAAAATTTTATTATCTGAAACTACAAATTTTTATAAAATTATTTATTATTATTTTAATTTTGTCTTCATGTTTACAGTATAGCGTAGAAGGTTGGGGGCATGAATAGGGACGGCATTGAATAAAGTAGGTCAAATTAGTGCCAATTTAACCACTTCGAATAGACTTGGCCCATTGGTAGCCATTTAGTCGTGGTGGCCAGACTGTTGTACAATCCCAGTAGACGTTGGAAAGATGAAACGCTAAGAAACGAAGGTGTTTTCATCTAGACTTCATTGCCTTTGGTTCATTGGTTGTGTTTAGTTCTGAAAAAATGTGAAGGAAAAGGTAAAACGAAAAAAAAGAAGATAAAGTTTAAGTAATTTATATTATTTTTCATTTCAAATTCATTATATTTATTTTAATTTATAAATATTAAAAATTAAATAACTTATATATATATATATATATATAAGTTTTTTTATTCTTTTACTTTTTAAAAATTTTAAAAGGACAATCAAATGTAAGAAAATAAAATTTTCTCATTACTTTTAAAAGACAAACAATACATTGAAAAAATAATTAAATATATTCATCTAATTTTCTCTTTTATCGCCTAATTTAAAAAAATATTTCACTTAGTTTTTCACACGTTTTGATTAAATAAATTTGTTTCATTAAAACATTAAAAATAAATTATTTAATATTATAAGATAAAATATGTAAAAGAAATGAGGAGGAGGAGGAGGATATTGTGGTTAGGTATTACAAGGTGAGACCTGTAGGATGGGTCGGGAGTGATGGGATGTCATGGGTTCAGGTGATGTGTATCTAGACATGCTGAGTGGTTTAAGTCACCTGTTCATTACAGTGTTTAAAAGAAATCAAGATGTTACTCACTACCTAATACAGTGATGCATAGTTTGTGATTGCTGTTTTTAAAAGAAAGTGTTCAGATATTATTATTTTATTTTGTGTCTTAGTTTTAGATACCTCTTCTATAAATAAATTTGCTGAATCTTCACACACCATATTGATATTTTGATGCTGCCATAACTTTGTGCATATCGCTCCTCTCTTGGTACGACGGTGGCGTGTGATAGTGTCGTCTTGGTATGACAGTGGGTGATTCAAATAGTAAAATATATTCGATTTGATAGAAACATCAAATCATGGTCGTCATTATGAAAGATCGAGGGATGAGTGGATTAAATTTTGATATGGCCCATTTGTAGGGTTCTACCAACACACCTAGCTAGTGGTTGGAGAATCAATTCATAAGTATGTCACAAACTTTTTAACCTCTTGTACCCTTCCGGAGGGCTCCAATGACACCATCTTGATTCTAGTCTCGAAGGTGAAGCACCCAGAACTACTCTCCCAATTCCAACCAATTAGCATGTGTAATGTCAGATACAAAATTATTACTAAAGCTCTCGCTAATAGAATGAAGAAGATGTGGCTCATTGATACAGGTGAAGTAGTAGATGGATGATCACGAGAGTTTAGATAGTGAAATATTGGTTTGAAATTTATTTTAGGAGTGTTAGGAAATAGGTTATGGACCAATTTTGGAGATTTATAAGTTAGGGACGTTGTATTTATGGTATATAAAGGAAAAAAGATTTGACTAGGAAGAACTTTAGTAGTATGAAACAAGATTTGGAAAAGAAAAAATTATTTAGGAAGGTTTTATTAGTATGGAACAAGATTTGGAAAGTTTTTGTGAGGTTGAAAGATTTGGTTATGGAAAGTTTAAAGAAAAGATGAGATAGTGAGGAGAGTAGAGTTGCCTGATAGTAATTCACTAGTTCTCTGAAAGATCTACCTTGAATAGATGATGGAGTGAATCGCCCTGATAATGTGGACGGAGTTGATTGATAAAAAATTTGAAACAAGGCTTATTCTTAAAGAATCAGCTGGAAGTATAAGAAGCCACGAACTAAATAAGGAATCCCTTTGAAGATAAGAGAACCTCTTAAAAGAAATTTGAAACTTTATTACAACTTGAATGAATGAAAAAACCACGACTAAAGGTATTTATAAATCGCCTTTCTAAAGCAAATAAAGCAACTACTTTAAGTAGGAAAGAAACTTTCGAATTAATAAAGAAACAGCTCCTAAACAATTTTCTAAAATAAATAAAGAAAATCTTCTTAAAGGGATGAATAATCTTGGAGTAAATCTGTAAATATTCAAAATATAAATCAAATCTAAGATTCAAAAAAAAATATGGGTAATCTAAATCTGAGATCATGACAAATCTTACCAAAATCAAATAAGTATCTGCTAGTTCCTCAAAATTGTCATTTATTTCTTGAGGCCGATGAAGTTCGGGTTTTTCACCCCGTGTTCAATGCTTTTTAGCCTCTGTCAGATGCAATGGTGGAAATGAACTCCCAATGTTTAGTGTGTTTGCTCTAAAGCTCTGCATCACTCTTTAAGGTCTCCTTAATTAGAAGTGTTTTGTCCCAACAGACAAATCACAAACAATATCATCCTATACCAAGAGGCCCTTCAGTTGTTTTGATCCTATATGCTGATCAAAGTTGACTTAGAAAAGGCAGATGACAGTTTGGCATGGAATTGTATAAGAGACACCCTCGAAAAAGCCAACTTCCTAGAATATTGGATCAGTTGTATTATGCATTGCATAGAAACATCAAGGATGTCATTAGTTTGGAATGATAGAAGATTAGTTTGGATCAATCCCATACGGGTGATAAGATAGGGAGATGTGATGTCCCCTAACCTCTTTGTATTATTCATGGAAAGACTTAGGGGTTGTTTGTTTTGACTTAATCTTGAAGCCAGAAGTAAGGCTTTGGTATTAAAACTGACACATTTTAAAATTTTCCATGACTTATTGTTGAAATTTTTTAAAAAAGTTATGAATAAGTAAAAATATTTTGGGCACTACATTGAAAAAAGTATTTTCTATCAAAATAAGAAGAATTATATTGTGCCCGATGATGAAGAGTGCAGCCAATTGGTAATGGGAGATGTGTGTGGGGTTTGGATCGGGACGGCCTCATCCCAACCCGACTCGTTTATTTTTTTCAATTCTCAAATTTGTCTCATTAAAAAAATTAAATGGGACGAGATCTTTGAGATGAGAAAATTCCAATCCTTCGATTTATATTAAAATATAAAATAAAATAATAAAAAAATATTTTAAAAATAAAATCAAGGCAGGGCGGAGAACCTAGCCCGAACTCGTTTGGTTGAAAATAAGCTCAGAGCACACTAAAAACAATTACGGGTTAAAGCCAAAACCCCATTTCATTAAAATTTGGGATGGGGTGGGGCGGGAACTTGAAATAATCCATCCCGTTGCCATCTCACATTTACTCTCGTGTTAAAAAGCAAAGCAAAACATCTTGTCTACAATTTTATAAGTACCATTTGATAAGCTAAAAAAAAAAGTTGTATTAGGTATTAGGTAAAAATAAGCAGCCATACTTTTGAGCAAAGTATTAATCATGTGGTCTCCCTAGTGAGATGGAAACCCATGAAACTATCTCGACAAGGCCCTAACCTCTATCCCATCTCTAATCCAAGTTGTTATGGAATGTTTGGACAAGTTTTGCACACTTTTCGGACAAAAATTCAGCATGAGTATGTCCACCATCTTCTTCTCAAAAAATGATAGAGGCAACAGTGGCTAACAACATCTCCTCTTCGTTGAAGAGATCCCTTGAAATATCTTCATCCCACCTTAAACCATCAACCCTCTTTAAAGACTCCATCGTTGTATGCTCAAGACCAATTGCAAACAAAGAACAAAATATCGGTAATTACGGATATATCGGTACTTGGGATTTTACGGATATATTGGAAATATCGATAAATATTGGTAAAGTGAAAATTAACAAAAATACTTTGAAATTCATGGAAATACTGAGTTTGTAAAGAAAAAATAATTTGAGAGTTAAATGGAGATTGAATGAGTTTGTAAAGAAATTGTGTGATTTTAGGGGTATTTATAGAATTTTTTGGAGTCAAAATAGTCATTGGATTGTCAAAAAACCATTGTGATTTAATTCTAATCGTTGGATTTGATTTAAGTAAAAATAGCCGATATATCTACGATATTTATGATATTTTACCGATATATCTCTGATATTTACCAATATGTCTCCGATATTTACCGATATTTTTTCAGAAATTCCAACACATACGTGCGTGAGATAAAGTCTCGAAATTCCAACACATACGTGCGTGAGATAAAGTCTCGAAATTTCACCAAAATATCGAGAATTTCCCATATTTCGTCAATATTTCCTTGATTTTCCAAATTTTTATAGATTTTTGGTCAAGTATTTATCGATTAGCCAATATCGTTTTGAGGCCAAATTGATAACCGATATTTAAGTAAAAAATCGAAATTTATTCCCCTAATTACAAGTGAGATTCAACCACATGTGCTCATCTATCTGGCAGCCGTAAGATGCTTATACCCAATAATACCACAGTCACCTTTCACCTCGCACTCCTCCTTATTATTCCTTGGGCCACTAAAATGCTCCTTCATATGGGACTAGGGTTCGCTTTTGGAGTGACATCCATGAAGGAGGAGGTAGGATGATATCCACCCCACCAGTGAACCGAGATTCGATAACAATTTCCAACCTTGCTTTGCAAGAAATGTGAGGTTGAAACTCCGAAGTTTCCTGAAACCCATTCGCCCCATAGTCTCACTAGTGCACATTATGTTCCAGGAGATCCAACAAATGCCCTTCCTCCGAGCCCTTCCTCAAATAATTGAGGTTATTTAATCAAATATGGTGATAATTTCAAGTCAATTTTATACATTCAAACTATTTATACTTTATTGATATTTTTAACTTAATAATCTATATTTCTATACTTTATGAAATTTTAAATTCTTTACTTCTTTTGTAAATAATAAGATAATAATTAATATCTTAAAAGTAATGATGAAATGATCTCTAATTACTAAAAAATAATGAAAACATTTTTATTAAAACAAGAAACAAAAAGAAAAATAAAAGATTAGATAAAATTGAATTTTCATAAATCTTTTTAATCAAGTTAATTTGCATCCAGAATCATCAAGTTTTGGGTTTGCTCCCCAATAAACACCTTGATAATTAAGAAAGAAAAATCAACATTCGAACATAGTCTTCAAAGACATAAGGGGCACTCAAATGCAAAAGTCTCATAAGGCTTAAGCACAATACAAGACAAGCTTAAGTGAAGTGAAATGTAACCAAAAGAAAGCACATTAATTTTATAAAATATGATTCAAAATCTAATTGAATTAATAGAAAATTTAAGATTCTTGACATTTAAAAGAAAAATTCAATAAAAAAAAGTATTAAAATTATGTAAATTTTAATATATAATTAGAAATTTCAAGAATAAAATCGTTTAGAAAGGAAATTAAAGTTTAGAAGGTACCGTATTCAATAAGCCATATGTTTAGATAATGAAACCAGTGCATTAGTGAGAGGCTAAATGCCTTTTTAAAACTATGCATTCAAAACCGAGTTTTGATAGGGTTGATAATCAAGGTCATTTAACCAATATAACTAAAATAAATTTTTTACTAAGAAATTTATTTTGATTATATTACCTAAAAGAAACATTCAATAAAAAAGTATTAAAATCATATAAATTTCAATATATAGTTAGAAATTTAAAGAATAAAAGTGTTTAGAAAGGAAATTAAAGTTTACAAGATATGCATTTTCAACAAGCCACATTTTTAAGATAGCGAGGCAATTTGGATAGTGAGGAGCTAAGCATCTTTTAAAACTATGCATTCAAACCCGAGTTTTGACTGTATTGATAATCAAGGTCATTTAACCAATATAACTAAAATAAATTTACCCATACAAAACTAAAATAAATTTTTTACTAAGAAATTTATTTTGATTATATTACTTTTTTTTTTTTTTGAAAAATCAATGTTAACATATTACAAAAAAAGGACAAACAACTTGAAATTTTTTTAAAAATTCAATCAATAGACAAACGCTGGATTTTTTTTTTTTTTTGAAAAGAGAAATAATTTTATTGATTCAAATTTCAAACTAGCAATACATTAAAGAGAAACATATAATCAAATTCGTTAAAAAACTTTAGAGGATGACGCAACATCCAGACTAATAGCATAAATAATTGGCTCAAACCCTACATATTTGATAATCCCATAATCACTAAAATACCTATGATTCCAACAGCATTCTAAAGATTATGATTTGATGATTTTGTCAAATTGAATATGTTTTGACTGCGTATCCACTTGATAGCGATTTGATGTCTACATCAAATCGAATATATTTGTTATTTGAATCACTGCTTTATCATATCAAAACGACACTACCACGCCATGAATGGGGATAAAGTGCAGCTCGTGGGTTAGTGGCGAGTACGACGTTCATGTGGGTGGTCCAAATCCGATCAAGTGACAAATAGGAGAGTGATCTGAGCTCAGTTTGTAGGAAGATCAAACACGGGAGACAACCACCTTGGCTCGACCACCTCGGATATGGGAAGCAAACCACCTCGAACATGGGAGGCAACCACCTCGAGCATCTGTTACATGCCACATTTAATGTGTAATGTAAGCGTTACCCTATTCATTAACTCAGCTCATCATGAAATGACTCCTAACCATCTGGGATGTTGTAAAACCCGAGTAAATTTGAATTTTTCCAAAAAATGGCAAAACGAGTAGAACATATTGCTTTCTGATGCTGAGTTGAGACTGAAATTTTCTAGATATTGGATGACGAAACAAACCTTACCGTAGGATTCATCTCATGAAATCTAGTTACCTAGACGAATTCCGTCAAATTCCGAGATAGTCGGATTTTTCACGATTTTTGGGGCGTCGAGTGCCTAGTGGACCCAAAAAATGGGATTTTTGAGAAAAATCTCGAAGTAAAAAATAAATTAAGAAAATGTCATTTAAAATAAATTGAACTTAAATCGGAATGAAATAAATTGTTTCAGGACAAAAACGGACCCGAACATGTCGTGGACACGTGGCGCGAGCCACCCACTTAAACTTAAGTGAGGGGCTTTGGGGCACAAAAGGAAAAGATCTAATTTTTCCTTTTCCTATTTTTCTTTTTATGTGAGAGAGAGAGTAGAGGAAGAGGGCATCCAAGCTTTTCTCTTCGATTCTCGAAGTTCCTCCAATCAGAATTCATCGAGCCAAAAGTGAAAGTTCATATACTCGACCAGGCTATCAGTGCATACCAAAAGGAGGATTTCATAGATGATCCAAAGGAGGAGGATGAAATCTGAGTTTTGGGCTATGGAGGCTTCCTACCCATGCTACTACACTTTAAGAGGTAGAAATTCTTCCTATTTTGGTTTATTTTCCACCCTAAAGGGTTTATTTCAGGGGAAATGTGGTGTAGAGGTCCTAAGGTCCTGTTTGGCTGATTTAGGAAATTTTAAAGTTGTTTTTATGGCTTATTTGTAATTAGTTTAGTGGCTGGTTTGTAGTGTCCACTTAGCGTAACTCAAACATGTTTAAGGGTTGTTTGGCTGAAATCCTTGCCCATAGGGACTGTTTGGTACGTGTTCGCGACTTTGGCGGATTTTGCGGCTTAGTCGTGGTCGGCTGTAAATTGTTTTGTGATTTTGTGTAATATGTCCCAAAAAGTGTTTAGGGATTGTTTGGGATTAAAAAGAATAATTCGGGATGTTAAGGGCCTATTTGGCTAGTTTTGAGCTCGGGTTAAGCAGCTGTTGGGCTGTTGTTGTGGGCACTCGATATGCCACATTTTGCCTTGAGGATTAAGTGTGTTGTTGCTTGATATGTGATAACATGCTTGTTGTTGTGGTTGATGAATGTTAATATATGTGTTTTAATGTATTAACATTGTTACGAGTGTTTAAATTAGAAATTATATGCATGTAATAATATAATTGTTCATGATACATGGTTAAATGCATAAGATAAATTGTCCATGTGACATTCATCACATTTGTGGCATGACATATGACAATACGTGGTGCGCATCATTGCATTATGCGGGAAACATCGTATTACATGGGTGGCGTGAGTGCGCAGTTAAGGATAATCCAACTCTGCTTGGTGATTGGTAGTGAAACCATTACCCGTTTAAGGGGAAGTCGACAAAGTCACATTATTGAATTAAATGGTAAAAACTTGTGTTGGATAATAGCAAGAAGGGCTAGATACTCCCTTGGGTGAAAGGCTCGGATTGGTTTAGACACTTGAACGGTGAAAATCCAAAAAGTGTTAGAAGGCATGCAGAGCCTGCGATGAGACCCCAAAAATCCGTTGCCCATAAAGACACATGATTTTGTAAATGAAATGATCATTCGAGGTTTAACATCCAAAAAGCTTTTAGTTTGTAAACAAATGATTTTGGTTTCGAAAATGATCATTAGATGTAATCATCGGCAGCCCAGTTTATCACACATGGGCATCGCATTGTGGTAGGAGTTAATAAGAACTGGTATAGTTCATGAGTGGACTCATCTCGTCTTTGTAATGGCATGACATGTAAAATTCCAACATAGGATTGCATATTCTTGTTGGAATTGTTAATGTGAAAGTGGAAGGTGAACATTGCGCTGTGCAGCTTAGGTGGGGAAATGCCTGTAGGAATTACTCTTGGCGTAGCTCGTCTATGAGAAAACATTTCAAGTATAAGAAATACGTCGGTGGGGGGCTCTCTTTCAGGGCCACGAGAGTGAAGAAAGTCGACTTATGATTTTATGATTATTTTTGTAAAACTTTTGGAGTAAATCCAATTGGTATGTATTAATGTGTAAATGAGTGAAATTGAACTCATATGTATATTTTCATGTAAAAGAGTGTAATTAAACTCAAAATGGACTTTCTTTTATGCAATTGTCCTGAAAACGTAGGCTTTGCCTTGCTTAGGCGAAGGTAAGGGTCGCTGAATGAGAAGCGAAGTCGTCTTGAGAATTGATTCTACCCCTCGCCTATGCGAGAAAGTAGCTTCACCCTAGGTGAAGCGGTTCCCACTAGAGCAGTGGGCTTCACCTAGGCTAACTTTCAAGGGGACTCTGCGGTCTTCATTTTTCTATGAGTGTTGAATATTATACCAAGTTGGTTCTTATGGTGGAGACTCCACATTGTGAAGGGGCTGCAAATAGGTTTTACCATAAGGTCTCAATAAATGGGATTCAATGATGTGGTATTGGGTTACACGATATCCATATGATTTCTGCGGGTTAATGGATGATCAAAAGAACCCCGGATTTTGGGGCGTCACAGCTTGGTATCAAAGAATAGGTATGCGATTACCTAGGGCTTGATAGACATAAATCTAGACCTTTGCATTCATTGTGCATTTCATGTTTTGTGCTTTAATATGCTACATGATTGTATTGTGCTATGTGTTGTGTGAAAGATATACATGGTAAAGTGTATATGGAAAAGAGGAACATAAGGTTGAAAACTTATAACCTTAGAGTTCGGAAGGATATTGAGGTCTATTAGTAGTTGGCACATGCACTGCTAGTTAGATAAGGAGAGAGATCTCAAAGTTTATACTTGATCCCTATTCCTTTAGGATACTGTGTAAGACTTAATGTTGGAATCGGTTAAGCATGTGATAAAAAGATTGCTTGACGCATCGAGATCAGCGGTTTGATGAAACTAAATGATGAATCAAGAAATCCAGATCTTACCTCTTGTAGGAGCCGAATCCTTTTTCGGCTAGTGCAGTTGCTTGATAACACACACATTTGAAACACAAAAGAATCATACGGAAACAATCGTGACAGAGCCAAGGCGATGTGGTGTGCAACGCCTCAAAAGGCTATCACTTGAATGGTAATGGATGGAATGGATGTGCTGGCACCTTACAAATAGGTCTTTGTCCCATGAGCAAGACACCTTAGTATCTTCCAAAACTCTAAAAATTCTCTCTTAAGCGCCCGCCTTCAAAGAACCACTGCTTTTAAGATGACAAACCCCGTATTTATATCAAGTATCCCAAACCCTTTTATTAAAACAAATTTAAACAAATTCCATTAACTATTAATGGGCTTGGGCTGGAGCTTAGGCTTAGGCTGGGCAATCATGAATTAAAGAGAGAGAGCCTTTCTAACATCCCATTATAGCTCATTCTTATATTGTGTGACCCTATAGGATTCGCTCAATGTTGGTAACAGCCCAAATCATATTCTAAATGAAAGTTATAATTGAACACCTATAGTAAGACATTATAGCTACCTAAATCAAGTGAATTGATGACTCGAAAAACCTTACTATATTATATTATTGATAAACTTTTGTCACACGATGTCTCTGATTAAGCATAAGCATGGATGAGTAAGTAACTATACAACTTATGTCGTTTCTTGTTCTCAAGTGGTAGACTAAACAAATGATATTGATAACTCCTATCAATCTAAATTCGAGCACAAACCAATACCTGTTTCTTAGTCTCACTTATTAAGGAAACCCGATAGACATCTCACTCGATTAAAGTGGGACAAATTTCTTCACTATCCTATCACATTCCTCCATGATTTCATGGCGTATGCTTTGTGCACTACCATCCTGGTAAAGATGTCATTGAGCTCATCAAAACATGAAGTTCCTCATGTAAGGAATCCATGGTGATTCAGATTAAGTACTCAAATACCACTTATTGCAATGAGAATTCTTGATGACATAATCATGTAGTATTTCTCATGGCGGGTCGGTTAATAACATGAACTTAACATGTATTTATGTTCAAGTGGCATCATGTTCATGAGCCGACCAAAACATGGTCTTTTCTCAGGCTTTATAATAGTTTTACTTCATTATTATTCCCACAGTAATGATCGACTATGGGTATTTAGAATAGTGTTCTTATGCCTTAAGGTTTTACTATCGAGTCCACAGTGGACTTGATGACGTAAACGAAGACTTGACTATTCGAGATCGATTTATCAAGTTAAACCACAATTTAAATAACAAGATAAAATGATAAATGCCTCATGTATATAAACATAAAATGACAATGTATATGCCACTGGGCTAGAGCATATCACTAACACTTAATTGCTATCTGACATATGTAGATAGCTAGTCGATTAAGAGGACGTCGAGGCAGTGGGCGGAACAACAACCAACCACTACTAACCTTTGACCAACGATCCTTCATAAAGGCTATTGAATTAACTTGTTGCTACCATTGTGATTAGTGCCAGTAGGGTGATCAGAATCAACAAAATTTATATACCTAAGTTCACTCCTACTCTATTATTCGAGAAATTTCTTTTACTTGATATAGTGAATTACGAGATGTTGAACAACGGGGATGGGTTTTCTTCGTCTGAACTGGACCTTGGGTGATAAGATTGGTGAATTAAATTTAGTTTTAGGTTTAGGTAGCGATTGGGTTGGTGGTTTGCAAACTGAAAAGAAATAAACTAAAATGTAAAATAGAACTCCTTGAAGTGTTAGGCCACTGGTTTAGGGTTTCAAGGTAACCACATGTCCCCGGGTATTTTTCCTCGCGTTGGGGAGCATGACATATAGTCATTTCCCGAACCGGATCTTCATTTAGCTTTAAAAAGCTTAAACCACATAGTTTCCCTTTTTAGTATAGCATTTAAATGGGCGTAAATGTACTGCGAGTGAACTTGTCTCTAAATCCCTCTCCCACGATAACTAGCAGGAGACAACTAAGCGAGCCTCAATGCAGTCTAGTGAAAGTATCAATGACCAAAAGCTTGCGAATACACATTAAAGAGAGCATGCTTAAGAGATTTTAACTTTAAGTGAGAAGCGGGGAACCTGAGCAACCATAAATACGTGCGTTAAACGAGCCAGGCGTGAGTTACCTCCACACTAGCCAGCGGCCGTCCTCTTCAAGGAGGGAAGAGGTCTGGCCGAACATCCTCTGAGTTGTCATCCTCGAGATGTATATTTTAACAACCGAAAAATGGAAAGAAAGGAAAGAAAAAGGAAAAGGAAGCTGAGAGCTGCCTCCGCTTCTCCTATCTGAGTCAAATCTGTCTTTTGATTTGCTTCAAGAAATGAGACTTATATAGATGCTCGGTGTAAGGAAGTTACAAAACCAAAATGTCGGAAGGATTATTACAGGGTAAAATGGAAAAAACCAAAAGCAAAAGCAAATAGGGTGTAGCGTGGCGAGCAGGTAGCGAGAGGCATGATCTTTGGAAATTTAGGAGCAGTGCTCGGGCTTTCTAACGGTGGTGTTTCTTAACATTTTGCTCTTCTTTCCTTGATCTTTGATGCAATATTGAGTTGACGAATTCTTCGTGGACTAAACTCGCAATTTTTGGCGCCAATTGGCTTTATTCATTTGCAGGTACAAAAATGCGATCATTAAATAGTAGGACCTTAATGTGCAAATGTCGGGTTAGTGGCATGGATTTAGTACACAAAAGCACTCAAAACCTATAATAAATAGGGTTCAAAATAGCACTTTTGGGCACTAATCTTTAACCTACATTGCTAGTCCATAGCAGTAATAAGAAAGAAGAAAGAGAAACATACAAGCGATAACAAATTAAATTCCCAAAAGGTTATGAGTTCAAAAGGTTGTGAATGAGTAATGCCACAACCTAAGGAAAAATCATCAAAAACCGTGTGTCCAATAACTATCATGAGAGGAGAATGAATGCCATACAAAGGTAGAGTATTGAAGAACCTCCTTCTTGGTGAGAATCAAACCCAGAAACTTCCACGAATCTAAGTGTTTTGTTTAGTCAGCTCTCAGCGATAGCTATCAACACTCTCCTAACCTAGCTACAACCACGACCTAGCACATATAACCAACCTAAATAGATCAGGACCCACCTCTTATTCCACAATTCTTTTTGCGTTGTAAGTGCGATGCTGAGAATCGACCTCACCAAAGTCCATGTAATGGGGATCTGTAGATGACTCCCGGCAGTTACAAGGCTTAGGGCACGGGTCGTGAGGATCTTTAGACCGCTGCTTCTTGGGTTTCCTTTGGAACGAATGATTTGAGGACTTGGCACCTACAACTTGCTAAACTCCACCCATCCGCACCCATGCTTGAACACTAGTGCATAGGCTCGACCGGTGAAGGTTTAGGGCACCGGGCTTTAAAGACTTTCGCCATATACCCCTCGGACCGTGCTCGGGTTCAAGGCAAAGCGTTGCAATTTTATTCTTTTCTTTTTCTTTTCTTTTTCTTTTTCTTTTCTTTTCTTTTCTTTCCAGGGTCATTAACACAATGAAGACGGTCAATGAAACTAGATGATTAGTAAAGTAAAGGAAGTTGTATGATTTTCGACTATCATTGAAATCAATGTGCTCTGTGTGTGGTTAGCTAAAGGTGGAAAAGAAAAGGTCGAAATCAAAATTCTACACTTAATCATTCACTCAACTAAGCATGGAACCAATCTAACATCATTAAATTGGACAAAGCTTCAATTTTCAAACCACAGTTAAACAAAACAAAATTTTGTTACTAAGCAGGCCCGAATTTTGAAAAAAGTAAGCTATAAAGTATATGACTTTATAAAGGACTGACAAGCCACTGAACATCACAAAATGGGCTTGAACAAATGATAACAAAACATAAATACAAAATCCACTTCCTTTAACTCTCTGACGAGCATCTCGGTGTCCGAAATGGGGCTCGGATTGGAAAATTAGAGAAGTGTACCTCCTTGATGAGATGTGATCATTTCTGGATGAGTGACTTCACAAGCTTTCATCGACACGTTATTCGCTCGTTTGAGGCGAATGAACGAGTTAAGGGAAGAAAGAGAGAGAAAAAAGGTGACCAGTTGGACCATTTTAAGAATTACACCTTTATAAAAGTGTCAAAAATGTTCTTTCTGGTCATATTGGATAGACTCTAGCTTTGTGGTGCAAAAGCCAGCACACAAGCGGAGTTCGGATGAAAGAGATTATGAGCGAAGAGAAAAACAAAATTGGAGGTGGCGTAGGCGTAGCGAAAAAATTTTCGGCCCAGCCCCAGCAAGTACTATTAGTATGAAATTTAAGCTAACCTCACAGAAAATTTGGCATTTATTTAAGTTTGCGAAAATTTATTATGTCTAATAATTTTTTGATTTTTTTTTTTTTTTTGAAAAATCAAATGAAATATAAATATATATATATATATATATACATATATATATATATATATATATATATATATATATATATATATATATATATATATATATATATATATATATATATATATATATATATAAAAAACGATTTTTTTTAAAATTTAAATTTTTAGAATAATTTATATATATATATATATATATATATAAACAATAATAATAATATTTTTTTTGAAATAAAATATATATATAAAACTCAAAATAATTTTTTTTTTTTTTGAAATAAAAATAATATATCTGAAAAAGCAAAACGTTCCTACTCTTTGCTAGTAGTCAAGCTGCTGCCCGATATAGTGGATCTAGGAGTCGAGCACACGGGGATGGGTTTCATCCTAAAAATGATTTGCATAAGTGCACGAAAGGTAAGACTTTCTATTTGGACTCTTTTTAGTTTGCTTAAAAGAAAGCGATTTGATAGGTTGAGCGAAATTGTAAGCTGAAAATGAAGTGTGAAAGTTAACTTTAGAAGATTTAGGTCACTAACTTGATGATGAGATTAGAGAACTAGTAATCCTCAGGTTTTGTCCTCGGCGTTATGACATGCGACCTATAGTTGAGGCTCTTGGATCTATGTTCTTCTTAAACCTATATGAAATCAACTCCTATTTGATCTCAACCACGGAACGACATGGTGTGGCCCCCTTCTTGTTTAAACCTGACATTAAATATCATTGAGAACAAATAAAGTTCAAATACAACTGAACCAGTGTATCAGCAAATGGTATGCCATGTGTCTAAGCATATGGGAAGTATTGACGAATCAACAACATTCGATCTTCGTATTACTAATTTGAAGATGAGGAGTGTGGCTCTACGATCTATGGCTTTTAATGCAAAGGGACAACACCGCATATCACCCACTGCAAGCTAACCTTCATCTTCAAAGAAAGGAAGCAGCCAAACATACTCTTGAGTTGTCATCTCAGAAGGGTGTTTGGCCTTGAAAGTAAGAAAGAGGAGAGAGAAGAAAAGCAAAACTAACTAAAAAATCGAGACTTTATTTACAAAATGAAAACTTACAAAATATATCTTACTCCCCCCTCCTCCTTGCTTCCCCAAAATTCTCTATATTTGTACAAAGAGAGTTTATATAAATACCTCCAATGCCTTGTAAATATAAAACCTACAAATTTGGCTAAGTTAAAGATGATATCCTTTGAGTGTTGAGTAGTTCTTCTAATACAAAAACATGACGACGATTGCATTTAAGTAGGTTGAAAATTTTGTACTAGTGTGAAATCATAAGACATAAGCGAAAGCAGAAATTCATGTTTTTATGTTATTTAAGCTAGTTATGAAATTTAATAACTTAATGAAATTTTTACGTGTTGCAATGCAAATTTATTCTGGAGACGGTGCCTAAGCCAGCTGGTTTGATCTGAAATTGGCAATTTCGCTGGAGTTGCGAAATTTTAAGCTAAGGTTGCGAAATTTTCGCAATCTAGCGAAGGTACCGTAACTCTAGCGAAAAATTCGGGCTTTGTTGATCTCCACTTTGCAGCTCATCTGTCTTCAAATTGCATCAATTTTTCTTCACTTTGCCTTGATTTTCATTGATTCTTGGGAATTTGGTTGATGCGTTTGACATGAGTTCAAACTTCATGATTCGTCATATCTCGATATTGAACTCCCAATGAAGTCTTGAACACAAAACAGCGAAAATAACCTGCAAGCGGCATAAAGTGATACTGAAGACTTGAACACTTCAATTGGCATTAGTGACATGATTAGTGCACAAAAAGCACTCAAAACCTATCTAATATAGGGTTCAAAATTGTACTTTTTGGGCACTAATCACATTGTGCAGGCGAATGTTGTGGCTACCACCATTGCATAGGCTAGTGCAATTATGAGCTAGGGTGGGCCGAGTAACCTCCGAGAGGAGTTGAGACATCATCCTCTAGCACATTCGGGGAGGACCGATGAAGAAGGTGATCATTGGTTCCGACAAGTCGACAAGATCTTGGAGGCTACCATAGAGATCTCACATCGATGCCACGAGGATAAGGCGCTGTGCATTTCGGGTTAGAGGAATTGAATCCAGCTGCCGGTGGGATTGGGTGTGCTCGGGAACTTGGAAGCGATGCGTAGGATGAGTTCCATGAGCTCTTCATGGGCGAGTATTTCTGGCGTCTGCGCTCGACATGCAAGAAGCAGCAATTCCTATGGTGAAACGAGGAATGATATGTGATTAACGAGCCACTGTGGTTAAGTTCATTGAGTTAGCCCGTTTCGCCGATGACTATGTGGCCACAGATGTGGCTAAAGTGAGAAAGTTCGAGGATGGTCTGAAATTATCTATCCGGGGTAAGATTGTGGGACTCCTACAAGACATAGACTTTATGGTCGAGCTATGGCCATTGAGAGGGAGGTGGACGACGCATGGAGCATCTGGGATGCGGGTGTTAAAGATAAGAGGAAGGAGAGCCCTGACCTTAACTGTACATTTCGAGGAAGAAGTAGAGGACTTTTGCCATAGCGGGTTTTAGGGACAGAGTGCGCTCTGTGCCAGGACCAAGGCCAGGTCAATCATCTCAGGCAGGGGAGACACTTCGGGGCTACTAGCCCAGCCGGGCGGAGGAGACATGTTTCCATTGCCGAGCCTGGTGCATTTGTCCTTAGGCGGGGATCCGAGGAGTTGGGACACCCAGGTCCCGATCATTAGTGGGACCGTTCGTAGACTCGGTTTTGTTCCTCCCTGCCCCACCATGGGCCGGAGGAATCATGCTCCCGGTCTTAGGTGTTGCTCCACTGCAGAAGCCCTGCTACGCTTCATAATCGGGTCGGATGAGCGGGGCATGGGTCAGCGCCCAGGATATAGCTCATTAAGCGGGGACTTGAGACACAGGGTGTGTATGCCATCACCTCGGTGAGCTTCATAGGATAGGTCTTATTCAGTACATTTACTCTAAACATGGGTAAAGATTGTTTTGGGTTCATGGTGCATCTGAACAGGAAGAGATGTGTGTGAAAGATTTTAACAGAGTTGAAACCTAGGAAGAGGCCATTGTATGTAAGTTCACCTAGAAGGCCCAAGGTGTGAGCGTTGATTAGATATCATCGGGGTTGTGAGTTAGGATTTGATTCTACTCCTTTGTGGACATAGGGTCATGGAATGACATAGTTTTGATGTCATCTTGGGATGGATTGTGGTTAATGACACACCCGGAGTCGTCATTGATTGTGATCGTGAGAGAGGTTTATTGCCTACACCTTTGTGAATGATGTTTTGTGTTATGTTTAGGGGATAAACTGTGATGCACTGGCGAGTGTACAACTCTAGATGGCATGGGCAGTTAATGGGTTGGTTGGTAAGCCTTACCTTGGAAGATAAGGCGAGACAAAAGTTGGGTCTACCTTGGGCATTTTGTGAGTATGAGGACATTTTTCCTGACGAACTACCAGGATTACCTCTGCATAGGGATGTAGACTTCACTATTGAGTTGCACCCTAGTACATTACCTATTTCTATGACTCCGCATAGAATGGCGCTTGCTGAGTTGCAGGAACTCAAAGCCTAATTACAAGACCCTAATAGGTGAATCGTCGCCAAGATTTAAACTGGCAGTGGAAGTGGTGAGTCAGTAGTGCATTTAATGCGTCTGCAAGGCCTAGGCATATGGTATATAAGGAGCCATCATTGATTTTTGCCTTCTCCCGTTCCTGTCATATTTGTATTTACTAGCTTTCTTCTAGTTCAAGATTTTTTGTGGACAAGCTGGTGTGGCTCTGTGTTCTTTCGCGAGTCGTTTTTCTAGACGATTGCTTAACTTTCATTTTACAAGTAAGTACTGTTTTCCCTCTTGGCGTGTTGAATCTTGGTTAGCGGTCAGTTTGCGGATGTAGGAAGTTTTGGGGAGAGGGTATGTTTAGAACCTCTTAGGTCTGGGTGATCCTTGCCCAAGCTTGGCGATTTTGCCTTTTTACCATTTTGGTATATGGCTTGGGGCTGATTTTCGTTTTCTCACCCCCTCACTTACAGTTTGCTTGCGAGAATGGCGAAAGGTCGAGTGAATTCCACCCGATCGAGGCGGGTCGTAGCGAGGACCCTGTCGGGGATGCCTTACGCAATCAGCATTATCATCACGGCGATGGAGGTTGAGGGCGTGCGGTGTCCTCAATAACATCGACCTCAAATTGATTGGGGAGCCGGATGAGTCTACTTTGGGTAGAGAACAAAAACCGCGATTTTTGGGAGCACCTTCTGCCAGGGCTTAGCTTCTGTGCCTGCCCACTGTCGAGTAGTTTTGCATTTCACGGGCGCACCAGCGGCTCGTCCATCCTAACACCGGTAGTTCTAACTGGATGCAGTGTATTGAACCACTTGTATTAGCTTGAACTTTCGTTGGTTGAGATTTGTTTTGTTTATTCCTTGAGGGTAGCGTAGGGTGGTCGGAAGTCCATAGGCCTAGGTTCCGTACGGTGATAATGACTCTTTGATTCTCCTAAGATGGAGGAGGCTTGAAGGTGTGATCTTTGGTAAGGAACATGGATGAGACCAGGTTCCCAGGCTTCATTGATGTTAGCAGGAGGTCAGGGTTTCCCCGAGTGTGTGTAGGGGCGGGTTGGAATGTAGCGATGTGTGTGTGGTATATATATGAGTTTTTGTGCGTAAAGGATTATGGATTATTGGTGCGGGAAAAATTTGGAGAGTAGAGTTGTTACTTGGGATTGAAAAAGCCAGCTTTGAGAAAATCCGTCGGCTATTGGGGATTTAATGAAGCGCCATTACGAGGTTCTTCCCACTTCAAAGAACCTAGCCGATGTGAGACGGAACCTGACTCCCTACAGTCTTTCGATCATCCCACACTCATTGCCTTCAGAAATTGTGGACAAGTGATTCGTGCCACGGTAGGGTGATCTGGAATCAACAATATTTGTTTCCTATACTCCTCACTAAGTAGTCGAGAAACCTTTGCGATATAATGATGCAGGGTGAAGACACGGGATGGAGTTTTCCATCCCTATAAATGATTAGCATCAATGTTTGAAAATGGTGAGACTTTTGTTTGGATTTTTGGATGTGTGGTTAAAAAGCGAGGGGGAGTTGGTTGTTCAGCTGGATAAGCGAAGCTTGACCTTAAGCGAAAGTGTGAAATGGTAACGCCTTGAAGGCTTGGGTCACCTGGCTTGATAAAATGGGGTTGATAAGGGTCTCGGGTTATTTTCCTGCGTGGGACCAAATGACATATAGTCAAAGCCAAGAGCCGGATCTTTGTTTGGCTATAAAAGCCTAACCCTAGAATCACTCCTATTTGAGTCGATCAAATACTAAGCATTCAATGTCCCAGTCAGTTGAAACCACAGCATTAACCTCATTTCAATGGTTCGTAGAAAATGACATCCTAAGAATGTCGATTCATCTAACATTAGAATGCACTGAACTCTAAAGCTTATGTAAGTAATGACCAAAGGAAAGACATTAAATAGAATTAAACGCCCTACTTTGGAAAGTTTGGAACCATAAATGCGATACATGTCATTTAAAAAGCATGAGAGACTGACTGTGATAGCCCACAAACGAGCTAAGCGACCCTCTCTTCAAGGCTTTAAGGCTTAGCCAAGCATCCCTTGAGTTGTCATCCTCAAGAATTGTCATTTGGCAACCCGAAAATGAGGAAAGAGGAGAGAGAAGAGAGCAAAATAAACACAAAATGAAAAATCTCTTGAGGAAAAACTTATAAAATGGAATAGTTAGGGTTACAAAGTTGTAGGGGACATATAGTCAACCCTAATGTAATGAAATAACAAATGCCTAAAATGAAGTACAATAGGGACAAAATGGTAATTAAATCAAAAGCGTGGTCGTTGGAATAAAATATCAAAAACAGACGTGATTGCGTTATGCAAGGAATTTAGCTAGCATGAAAAGTGCAACTATCTTGTAATTTCGCTATGCTAACGAGGCTGGCACTAGCCTAGCAAAATTACAAGAGATAAGCGAAAACCAAAGGAATTTGTGACGATGAATTTCCATTTGGGCTAGAGAATTTATTAACAGCGAAAATTCTGCGAAAGATTTAAGCTAGGATTGCGAAATTTTTGCTGTGGTTGAGTACAATCCTGCGAAAATTTTAGCAATGCATAGCGAAATTCAGGTTCTCCTCTTTTGCTGTCTTGCCCAGCGCATCACTTCCTGCATGGTTTATTCATCAATTTGCCTTCAATTCTTCAATTCATTTGACATTTCATCAAGCCTCGGCTTGGTAAGAGTGCAAGGGGATTCACATTGACATCAATGAAGCTAAGCTGGCTAGCTGAGTCTGAGATCTATAAAACTATCCAAAACAATCATAAGAAACAAATTAGAAGCACTAGTGGACATGCACACTGACAATTGGCTTAATTCGTATAGTTGAGTACGCAAAAGCACTCAAAACCTATCTTGAATAGAGGCTCGAAATAGCACTTTTGAGCCTTAATCAACAAGAATTACCTGACCCTGTTACTCTTGACTTGCTAATTAGCAATAATGCGTCATCATCCAGGGATCTGAAGGATGAAACGTCGAGTTAGGAACTAGTGTCACAGGACCTGTATCGGTGCCATACGCCTTTACGTGAGGGTTTCGGTTACGCCTTCCCTTTTTAGTCGGGCGAAGAAATTTAGTGCGGAACATCTTCGCTACCGAGAAGGGTTGATTACGCCCCATGAGCGCTAAATATTAAAAGGAGAGGGACAAATAGGCGACGGAATGCTTCCGGGGCCCAAGTAAAAGATTTTGTTCCTTGGGTTCATCCTGAATCTAGCTGGCCTTCGGATTTGGAAGAAGAAAAGGGGGAGGAAGAGATTACAAGGCTGCTTTATTGCTATGCTGTTAGGAAATAGAAGCGACAGGAGAGTTTTGAGAGGGAGCCTGATTGAGCCGAAGGATCGAATCGATCAACTACGGATGGGGACTCGGAGATCGGCGGTGCCGTGGGCGCTCGCATTAGATGGGGTCGGTGTGCCGTCAGATACGGAGGATGTTGCTCTGGGGAATGGGAGGCCACCAGATTCCGTCCGCGCCCGGAGTGATCCATCCTCTTGACGGGTTAGCTAGCTAGACGTACTTGACTTGCATAATCAGGGGCGAAATTTGTTGCTTCGGCCGGACCCTCGAAGATTCTTATCTCCCCTCCTTGCTTTGCTGGCTCCATAGATGGAGAAGTGGAAATGTGGGTTGAAGAGTGACGTATTATCCACCGTTGATACTATTTGGTAATTTGCGGTGATCATCTAGCAGATGATTTGTACTAGGGAATCTCAGAATGTATGGCCTTTGATATGTGGTGGCCCGAGTGAAGAGTGTTTATTCTTTGTCCTCTTGGGTATTATAAAGGGTCTTCTGCGAGATAATCGGGACGGAATGCAAGTCATGACAGCCCAGACTCGATCAGTCAGTGAACTAGCGTAGGTAGTAATCCCAATAAAAAGTGCTAGCGTCTAATCCTGTTGTATTCTTAATATGCTTCTTCGCAGACAATGGCTGCCATTCGGAATATGGCCTTCCAGCATCAAGAATTCCAACTCTAGCTGAGGGACGCAGAGAATCTTCGATTGTATATCTAGTCGAGGCTTTCCGATAAGGAGAATGCATTATTAAAGGAGGCGGAGTGCAATGCGGCCGGCGAGTTGGAGCTAAGGGTTGTAGATGGGGCGGTTCGGGATGAGGCGAGAGAGGATGAGCTCAGCATGAGCCCGGCCCCGATCGCGTGTTTGAGGCCCGATGTGAAGCGGTGCTCGAACACCAGATGGAATACGAGTTGGCCCAGTCGCGTGCAAGCATGAATGTTGGATGAAGGTGGGTATGGGCACCAGCTGTTCAATAAGCCTTGGCTGCCGCGGGGGAGGCCTGTCGGAAGGCGGAGGAGGAGAATTGTCATTTAGCAGATGAAGCGTCTTTAATCCTCATGGGCTGAGAATTTGTAGGGCGAGCTCTCGGCTTTCAGGGCGAAAGGTGACTATGGAAGCGATGGAGGAGGAGTTTGACATGAGTGGCGATGTGATCTTTAACTATGTCTAGTGCCTGTCTTTGCGCACAATATATCTGCGGATGAGCCTATGATCTAGGCCTGGGATGCACAGGCTCACGGCTCCTTCTGCTACCTCCAGGAGTTTTTATCAACCCCAGTACCCCTCGAGTGCTTCTCTAGACCTTCACAGTTATTAAGTAGCTGTTAAGGAAGGAACCCATTAAAAGTCTTTAGTACGCTGATGATGGGATATACATTCATTGAACCTATTTAAGTGGATGGGAATCAACGATTGCTGGGGAGCTGGGGTTTAAATTTTCGCTCATGATCCAGAGCCTTTTTACATGTTTCTTTTCTTTGTATCTTGACATTTTGCAAGACCTCTTAATTTCTGTTTTTACCAAATGTGTTGAATTCGGTTGTGGATGAAATAGTTTCTTCTAATTTAGCTGAATGGCATAGATCGATGGCCAACTAGGTTTTGGGCGAGACCGTGGCATCGTCGGGCTTTGAGTATAGACCGGTTAAGTGTTAACCATTTACTAGGCGGATAGGTCGTGGTATGTGCGCCGTCGAAATTTTATGTGGACCAGTTAGATGTTATCTATCCTAGGTCGGATAGGTCATTTATTGTGCCATACGGGCTTTTATGTGGACCAGTCAGATGTTATCTATACTGGGCCGAATAGGTCATGTAATGGGCCATCCGAGCTTTTATATGGACTAGTAAGATGTTATCTATACTGAGCCGGATAGGTCATGTATTGCACCATCCGGACTTTTTGTGGACCAGTTAGATGTTATCTATACTGGGCCGGATAGGTCATTTATTATGTCATTCGAGCTTTTATGTGGACCAGTCAGATGTTATCTATACTGGGCCTGATAGGTCATGTATTGCACCATCCAGAATTTTATGTGGACCCTGTACGATGAGGAAAATGGACAAAAATATGTGTAAATATTGAGTCATCCTTTATTGATAATACCTTTTAAGATGTATGGCATTCCACATTCTAGGCACAGGTGTTCCATCAAGCTTGTTTAAAGCGTAAGATCCGGACTCGTCGACTCATGTTACGAGATATGGTCCTTCCTAATTGGGTTGGAACTTTCCGACCATTAGGTCGATAGTATTTTCGAATACCTTTCTTAGGACTAGGTCTCCTGGTTGGAACCTCCGGGGCTTTATCGCTTGTTGTAAGAATTTTCCAAGCGACGTTGGTACGAGGCTATACGGACTGCTGCTGATTCTCGCAGTTCATCGCAGTTCATCGACCATGTCTAGGTCTTTGATTACTAACTCTGCATTCTCCTGCTCAGACATACTTGTCCGGATGGTAGGCATGCCAATTTTTGTAGGGATTATAGCTTCCATCCCATAAGTCATTGCAAAGGGGGATATACCGGTAGATCTGAGAGCAGTAGTTCTGTAAGCCCAAAGTACCCCGGGGAGTTCATTTACCCCTTTACCTTTAGTTGAATCCAACCATTTTTTCAAGGCAGTCAATAGGGTTTTATTAGAGGCTTATGCGAGTCCATTGCTTTGCGGATAACGGGGGGTGGAGTACATATTTTTTATTTTCAATTCATAGCAGAAGTTTCAATAGACCTGGCTATCGAATTAGGGGCCGTTGTCGAATACAATTGATCTGGGGATGCCGAAACAGCAAACAATATTTTTATAGATAAACTGAGTAACGTCCCTGTCTTTGATCGATGAGAAGGCCTCGGCTTCAACCCATTTAGTGAAAGATCCGGACTCGCCTCGTGTTACGAGATATGGTCCTTCCCAATTGGGTTGGAACTTTCCGACCATTGGGTTGGAACTTTCCGACCATTGGGTCGGCAGTATTTTCGAATCCCTTTCTTAGGACTAGGTCTTTTTGTTGGAACATCCCGAACTCAGAGATGAGACCAAAGCGACGTTAAATCACATTATCTGGATTAACGCGATTCTCACGACGTTCATGATCGTGCTCTAGATCTTTGGTGCAACTCTGCATTCTGCTCAGGAACTTATACCTATCCGGGATCAGTAAGGCAGCCGCCATTTACCTGGAGATCCCATAGCTGTCCAGCAAGTCATCAGGATATCTGGTAGATCAGCGGCGATGGATCTGTAAGCCCAAGTACCCCAGGGGAGTTCATCCACCTTGCCTTTAGCTGAATCAATCGTTTTTTTCGGGACAGTCAATAGGGTTTATTAGAGGAGCTTGCTCACAGTCCATTTCTCTGCGGATAACGGGGGGTGGAGTACATATTTTTTATTTTCAATTCATGGCAGAAGTTTCGATTGACCCGGCTATCGAATTAGGGGCCGTTGTCGAATACAATTGATTTGGGGATGCTGAAACGGAAAACAATATTTTTCCAGATAAACTGAGTAACGTCGCTGTCTTTGATCGATGAGAAGGCCTCGGCTTCAACCCATTTAGTGAAATAGTTAGTCGCTACCAACAATAATTTCTTCTGAGCCGGGGCAGTGGGCAGCGGCCTGACTGTATCAATCCCCCATTGAGCAAAGGACCAAGGGCTCGAGATGGAGATCATGTCTTGCACTAGTGATTTCAGGATGGGAGCTAGCCGTTGGCAACTATCACTAAATGTGTACGCCTATGTGCGCAAGTGCACGTGTTGCCTCAAGTAATATAGTGTACCTAAGTACGGATATCGATCTACGGGGAAAAGTGTGTTGATTACTGAGTTTAGCCTTTGAATGATGCTCTACGGATGTAAACTTTGGTGACCATTAACTAATGTGTGAGATTAAACTAATATAATTTATCTTAGTAATTTAGTGTGTTGTGGAGACTAGGGCTCTGTCTTCCCCTGCCACTTCTAATGGATTACTACCTAGAAAAATTACTGTCCGGTCTATTCATGACTCATTGATAGCGGAGTGATCGTGCCTCACGAGATACCACTCTCTGCGAGGAATATCTGCCTATTTACCGCTAGCGGGTTAAAGTGTATCTACACCTTGACCTAATGCTTTCAAAGCAGCTTAAATGTTCTAACCTTAATCGCCACCCCTCGAATGGGATATCTTTCTTACGAATTGGCAAGGGTTGCTCTATTCAGATCCTAGGCATCCCTCATCTCTCGAATCTCGGATACCCAGCAAAATCATACCAATGTTGGCCAGACATCACATGTATATAAATTGCAGATATAGAGCAGGTACTAACAAGTCATGAATAGCTGAATAATATAAAAGATCCGTCTTTAATCCATGCAATGACATGTGAGTTCAACAAACCCTATATGAATCACAAGAACATCTTGGGCGAAATTACTACGTAATCAATCTATAAAACATCCATGATTTTATCGAGAAGAAAATACAAAAAGTAGGTCTTTTCTCGTTGATGCGAATTACATTTCTTTTGCTCTACTTTCGTGCCCATGTTACGTGCGTTCCGTCCTCGTTTACGGTCGCTAACAGCGATAGTGGCGAAATCGCATTGACGTCGTGACGTTGCAACGTCGCGATGTTGAGACGTCGCGACGTTGAGGCATCGCGATGTTGGCCACTTGTTGACTTCCTTTTCTCGTTGACCCGACATCGTGATGTTGGGACGTCGTGACGTTCTTTGACTTTTATGCTTTTTCTTCTCTACTGCTTTCTAAAATGGTCCCAAAGCGCGTTCTACATATTCACACAAAATAAGAAAGAAGAATCAGATATTGGGCTATAAAACCATGTTCGCGTAAAATAACGCTAAAACCATACGAGCGGGTATGGCATGAATATTTTAAACTCATCACACCCCCAAACTTAGTTTCTTGCCATCCCAATGAGGCAACTCTAAACCGGACACACAACCTACATACTATAACCTAACACTAAGATTGTGATGCACATGCTTACAAACGAAGGATCAAAATGGACGACTCGATTCTTACCTTTTATTGAATTTGAGGATCGTAAGGTGTTGACTTTGAAAAGAACTCATTTAGAACTCGATCACGAGTTAATAGCGCCTCAACCTCCGAGGTATACAATGGCCTTTCCCAAAGGACCTTATGTGCATTGAATAAATGACCTCCCTAGCGTATACCTTGGTTGAGTACCCCCCCGAGCTTAGGTTTTCGACTCACCTGGTGGGAGAATCCCAACTACGGAAGGATAGGAGCGCCTTTGTTTGCTGAGTCAGTATTAACATACCACTAAAAAAACTAGTGCCCTTAAGTTTATGCTAAGTGTTCATGTAGCGGGGATTAGTAGGTGACTCCTTCAGGTTGGTTAAGAGACACTTAGGGCGTCCAGTTCCTCTCAGTGTCACCCGTTACTCAACTAAACTAGACTAGCTGTGGGAAACTTCCACCTTATGTCCCCTGTAACGGGTAGTGAAGTCAATGACTCCCGGCCAGTTGGCTTAAGGCATTAGGCTTTGAAAGGCCCCTCGGACTGTGCCCAAGATTCCGATTAGAAGATCCCACTTATTCTATTCATATGTTTCTTTTTTTTTTTTTTTTTTTTTTTTTTTTTTAACAACTTAGGCTCGAGGCAATCCTCTTTTATTTTGAGGTGTCCCATCACTTTGGTGTTTGAGACTCCCGGGTTTGATGAACACTAGTAATGAACTCGGCGCCCTAGGCATACCCTAGAGCTCATCTGTGTGTGAGTGTGATTGGCTCATTGAGAAATGGTTTCTTGAGTATCTCGGGGGTGATTCACTTTGCCTCCCTACCTAGTCAACCTTAAATTCTCGAGCATCAAACACCCTACGAATCCTTTCTAGAGTTGTACTCTGTTTGTCCATGATGATAGTGGACTCGATCAAAAGAGATCCTCGACTCTCAAGCATGGCATCACGCACACACTACCTAAACACTCTCATCATCAACATATCCTAATCTGGGGACTCGGTGACTAGATACAACAACAACGAGAAAAATGACTATGATAAAAAAAAACTAAACCACGGGACTTCGACATACTAAAATAACCAAACATAAACTAAACTACAACTAAAGCGAGCGTGGCCCGTGACACAAGGTACGCTAATCTAACAAAGGCCGATCACCATCACTGAAGCGGATGTGTCGATTATTATTTATAAAAAAATAAGAGAAGTGAGAGCTTCCCTTGGTGATCGATCAGCGTCGACTGCCCGACGTGGCGGTGGTGGTGGAGAATTTGGTTGGCCCAGTGGTCTGGAGGACTCTTGATTGGAAGAATGATGGCTTGGTTGGCGGGCGATCACGTGTGTCGTGATTATATATGCAGATAATAGTGGTTTGGGTGCTCCACGGGTCGTGCGAAAGCATCGAAAAGATTGTTGATGCTGAGCACGGGTCCTCGAGATCGAGGGCTTGGATAGATGAACGCGTAGGAGTCGTTGTGGCAGTGGGTGGTGGAGGGCGCCCAGTCACCTTAGGGATCGCCCGAGGAGTCAACATTTGTGCGTGAAGCTCATCCCACCGTTTGAGGGTTCATTACGGTATTACATTCCTCGAATGAAGTAATTTTTGGTTTTGTCACGCTTGACCATGATGGCTTTAATAGGGTGTATCCACGCCTCATTGTGTCCTCTAAGAGCTGTGTGGCATAGGCCGAGTATGAGAAGAAGGGGTGCCCCGAGTTCATTTTTCGTCAGGTTATGGAGGATGGCATCCTCGATAGCCCGATTAGTGCGAGTGCTATTTTTGAACCTATTTATTACGAGTTTTGAGTGCTTTTTGTGTACTAAACATTCTAATTAACCCGATTTTGCACATTAAGGGTCCTACTATTCTCTTGATCGTATTTTGTGGCAAATTTTAGAGTTTTGTGAGCTAATTATGCCAAGGTACAAGTAGATCAGCTTCAAGAACCAAAGTCAACTCATGGGTTGCAGATCAGATCTAGAAGGAAAGAAAGGCAAAGTGAAGAAAAATGGAGCATTGCAAAATTTTGGTTCTTGCGACCTTGTTCCGCAGACTCAAACTAACATTCATCTGCGGCGTATTCTCTTGCATTTCACGCTTTTTGTTGTTTTTATTACGATTTTTTGGTTTTTTCCCATTTATCCTTATGTAGCTTTTAGTTTCAGTTTTTTTTTTTTTTTTTGTAATATCCCTTACTCTGACGTATATAAGCTAGAGTGAGGTTTATGGCTGTCAATCCTTCCGTTGGCATTGAAACCGATAGACGATTTTATTGTAGCTGCTTCCTCCTTTCTCCACTTTCTTTCATTTTCTTTTCCATTTTCTTGGCTGCTAAACACCCTTTGATGATGACAAATCAAAGGATGTTCAGCTAAACCTCCCCCATCCTTAAAGGGGAAGGCCCGGGTGCTTGATTTTGAGAGTAAACCAGGCTGTTCTCTTGCTTTTCATGTGGCGTTTATGGTTGTTCACGTTCATGCTTCTGTGGGTGGGTTCAAATCTCTGACATTCTTCTATGATATGTGGTTGAAGCAAGGAGCTTGGGTTTTAATGAGTGGACAGCCATTCAAAATCCCTGAACATTTGGGATTAGTTGTCTCATTAATTGTGCCTTGAGGTAAGGGTTTTTGAGATATGTTTTCACTGTTAGGGACATTTATGCCTAATCAAATGCCATCTTTCAAGAGGAAAACTTTTAGGGTTTAGGTTTTAAAGCTAAATGAAGATCCGGTTCAGGAAATGACTATAGGTCATCTTCCCCAATGCGAGGAAAAAGACCTGAGGACATGTTGGTTGCCCTAAAAACCCTAACCCAGTGACCTGAGACTTCAAGGATTTCTTTTTCTTATTTTTCTTCATTTTAATTTTAATTTTCACACTATCAACCTCCACTGTTTTTCACCAAAATCAACTGTTTTTATCACCACCCCAAAATCCAAATTGAATTCACCATTTTTGAACTCCAGCACCGTCATTTGTCTGAAGAAAACCCATCCCGAGTTCGGCCTTGAAGCTAGCTATCTTCTTGATAGCTTTGTATGGCAATAGAAGGTAGGATATAAATATTGTTGATTCTGCACCCCTCGGCGCGCGAATCAAATGGGCGCCCGTTCTGGGGATGATGCCTTAGTGCAAGTGAGAAGTGCCAAACACTTATGATCCATAAATCTGAAATCTTGGTGAATTCCTTTTATATTTTACTATCATTTTTTTTTGTTTAAAAAAAAAAAAAAATTTTTACTGCAGGATTGTTTTTGTGTTGCTGTTTTTTAGCGGGAATCCATCGTTCCAGTGGAGTTTGAATTGTGAAGCAAATACGACCCCCACATATGAAGGCAAATAAAGTCGGGAAGAAACCTTTAGGAGTATATGTCAATGAGGATTACCAGAAACCTTCCATGGCGAAGCAACACTGTGGAAAATCCAAGCCATGTAGGTCCATGAGGACTATGAGACTAATGGATGGTGCATCCGTCTATGGATTTTCCCTCGCTTATGCCTCTGCCTCACATTTTACCTGGCTCCTCAGCCACCACAGTTAATTTCTCCAGTTGAGCAAGCAATACTAAACTTGAGAAAACTAGTGGATAATTTCAAAGGAAGCGGGGAGGGCGTGGATGTCGGGCCAATCAGGAAAATGACATAGTGGAGAGCTCCATGAACAAGGAATTGGATGGAGTTACAGAGCGAAATTGATGAAAATTGTGACATTACGACGGGTTAAGAGAAATTAATGCAAGAACCGATGAGGCTCTGAGGAGCGCTAGTAGAGGCAGGGGGGAGGTGAAGGAAGAAGGAAGGGAGGGACATGGAGCCTTTCTGCTTGAACGCCTCCTCGTGATCTAATCTGCCCGACCCGAGAAACGGCCATTGCCGGTGTATATCCTGCACCCGACACAATTCACACACAAACACACTCCCGGTGAGTCCATCCACATCTGCCTTTACTGTGCAATACTTCAGAAGTTAGTGGCCTTTATTCGAGAATTTTCCTCAAGAAGATGGCAGGCTGCTCGCCATGGCGCGATGGATGGTTAGTGGTTCGGTTGGAGCACGAACCTCGGCATTTCTAGAGGCTCGATAATTCCACTTGACCTCAAAGGCTTAGGGGTGGTTGGGGAACCTGATCTCCCCCACTTTTTGGTTTTCATCTTTCTTTGTCTTGTTTTTATTTATTTTATTTTGATTTCTTTAATTTTTCTTCTTAGATTTCTCTAATTGTTAGTTAATTTTGTTTTTAGATTAATTTTCATTTTAAAATTTTCTTAACTTTTATGTGTTTATTTTGCGGGTTTTTATCAAAATTTTGATACGAGTGGGAGGAGTACAGGGAAAGAGGCACAAAAATTTACCAGCCTACGAAAATTTTACGGGGTTAACGAAAATTTGAACTGCGATTTTGCGACGATTACGAAAATTCATGTTTTATCTTGAGCTCATATAATAAGACAAAATGACGATAGTTAAAAAAAAGGTGTGTTTTTATTTTCTTTTAATTTTTATTATTAAAAAAAATTTTTGTCTTTATAATTTTAAAAAAAAAAAAAGTCAGAGTTAAATTTTATATTAACTACATCACCTCCATTTTTGTTTTAAGCTCATAACTTTTTCATCCGAACTCTGTTTTAGGTGTTTTTGGTACCGTTGGAAAGCTTAGAGAGTGTAAAATCCAAATATAGTTATAAAGAACAATTTTGAATTATTATGAAGGTGTAATTTTCAAAATGCTCCAATTGGTCACTTTTTTCCTCTCTTTTCTTCTCTTAACTTGTTTTATTTACTGAGCTGACGGAGTGAATAAGGTGTCGATGGAAAGCTTGTGAAGTCTCCTATCCAAAAATGAGCATATCTCATCAAGGAGGTAGTACTTCCTTCTCTAACTTTCCAATCCGAGCCCTATTGCGGACAGTGAGACATTTAGTTGGGGGGAGAGTTAGTGAAGGAAGTGACATTTATTTATATTTTTGTTACTATTTTGAGCAAGCCATTTTGTTATGTTCGTTGAAACTGGCGGTTTTCCACGAGTGTTATGTTTATCGACTTACTTTTTCAAAAATTGGACCCATTTACCCAATTTTTGTGTTCTACTTAACATGGTTTGAAAAGTTGACTTTGTCAAATTAATAGTTGTGCAGATTGGTTCCATGCCTAGTTGAGGAATGATTAGTTGAATTCTTATTGATTTGACCTTATAGCTACCTCTAGCTAACCACACATAGTGTACATCGAGTTTTCAACAATAGTGTGCCTACCTCCTTAACCGTATAAAACCTACCTAATTCGTTGACCACTTGTAATAGGTTAAGGGCACCCATGAAAAGAAGGCCAATGTGTCTTCAAGAAAAGAAAGGAAAGAAGAAAAGAAAAGAAGAAAAATTGCAGCTTTTCCTTGAAACACTACAGGCACGGTCCAAGGGGTATATGGCGAAAGCCTTTAAAAACCCAGTGTCTAAGCCATTTGGTTGGGAACCTCCAGACTTAGTACTTTCGTTACGGGTGGATGCAGGTGAAGTTTAGCAAGTTGTAGGTGCTGGAGTTTGAAATCTTCGGAGTCGAGGTGAAACTTTGAAGAGTTAGTGGTCGAAAGATCCTTTGCAACCTTGGTGCCCTAAGCCTTAATTGGTTGGGAGTCATCGGTAGATCCCGATTACATGGACTTTGGTGGAGGTCGATTCCTCGGCGTTGCACCCTACAACACAAAAGGTTATTGGAATAGTGGGTCTAGTCTATTTAGGTTGGACGTGGGCTGGGTGGAGGTACAGTAGCGGTTGGGGGGGAGAGTGCGGAGTTTGGCGGTTTATTATTTGAGGCTGATCAAACAAACACTTAGATTTTGGTGAGTTCTGGATTGATCATCGAGAAGGAAGCTCTTTTGATACTCCATTTTGTATGGTGTTCACTCTCTCTCAATAGTTATTAGACTAAGTTTCGGAAATTCTCATTGAGGGTTAGGCATTACTTCTTCACAACCTTTTTGAACTGCAACCTTTTTGTAACATAATTTTGTTATCGTTTTGTATGCTCTCTCTTTCTTTCTTTCTTTCATTGCTAAGGGACTAACGTGATATGTAGGTTGGGGGTGTGATTAGTGCACAAAAGTGCTGTGCCAGACCCTATTTATTATAGGTTTTGAGTGCTTTTTGTGTACTAATCATTCTAATTAACCCGATTTGCACATTAAGGTCCCTACTATTCTCACGATCACATTTGTATGGCAGATTTTGCGAGTTTCTGAGTAAGTATATGCCAAAATTGTTGAGTTGATCCAAGCATGAAGAATTCGAGTCAAACTCATCGTTGCAGATCAGATCCTAGAAGGAAAGAAGAGCAAAAAGTGAAGAAAAATGGAGCGTTGCGAAATTTGGTTCTGCGAAACCTTGTTCCAAAAGCTCCGGCCTTGTTTCATCATCGGCCGTATTCTCTTGCATTTCCAACGCTTTTGTTGTTTTTTATTCTGATTTTTGGTTTCCATTTTATCCTTGTAATAACTTTTAGTTTTGATTTTTTTTTTTATATCCTTGCTTTCACGTGATATAAGCTAGAGTTAAGGTTTGTAACAATCAATCACTTCACGTTGGCATTAGACAATGGGCGACAGTTTCGCTGCTGCTTCCTCCTTTCTCCACTTTCTTTCATTTTCTTTTCCATTTTCTCGGTTGCCAAACACCTGATTCGTGCCACAGTAGGCTGAGCTAAAATCAACAAAATTTATATACACCTAAGTTCTACGTAGTCGAAGCTCTTTGCCGATATAGTGGTCTAAGTGAACACGAGGATGGGTTTTCATCCTGCAAATGGTTGCATAAGTGCACGAAGGTAAGGCTTTCTATTTGGACTCTCTTTGGTTGTAGTGGAAGTAGGATTAAGCGAGAAGTGTAAACTGAAATGAAGTGTGAAAAGTTAACTTTGAAGATTTAGGTCACTAACAGTAAGTTAGGAAAACAAGGTAATCTCGGGTTTTGTCCTCAGCGTTATGACATCACGACCTATAGTCGAGTATACTTGGGATCTATGTTCTTAGCAAAACCTCACCCTTGAAATCCAACTCCTATTTAGTCAACACAGGTAGCATGCATCTATGGCCCCTTCTTGTTTGAAACCACAACATTAAATATCATCTCGAGGCCTCGTAAGACCATCTAATGAACCCACATGATCATCTAGCATTAAGTATACCTTTGTATCTAAAGCATGAGTATTGGCCAATCAATAACATTCAATGCTATTCAACCTAATTTGAGAAGATAGGGGTCAAAAACACAGTACCTATGGCTTTTAATACAAGAGGACAACCTGCATATACTTATTTACCAAGCTAGCCCTTCTCTTCAAAGGGGAGGCAATAAGCATCTCTTGAGTTGTCATCCTCGAGAGTTTAAACTTTCAGTAGTAAGAGAAAGAAGAGGAGAGAGAAGAGAGAAAAGCAAAACCCTAACTAAAAATACGAGACTTTATTTACAAAAATGAAAACTTACAAAATATCTTCTCTCCCCCTCACCCTTGCTTCCCAAAATTCTCTATATTTATTACAAAAGAGAAGAGTTATATAGTACCTAATGCATAGAAAATACCCAAACCTACAAATTTGGCTAATTTAAGGACAAGAGAGTAACCTTTTAAATTTGATCGAGTTAGCATTAAATACAAAAAAACATGTGAGACGGTCAAATTAGTAAATTTGAAGAATTTAAGCTACAAATAATGAATCACACGAACCTTAGCAACTTGAGGCATTCGCTAAGGCACAGTAATTTAAGCTAGCTATGAAATTTAGCTAGCTTAGCGAAATTTTAGTGATGTGAAATACAAGATTTCGCTGAGACGAGTGCCCTAACTAAAACTGGTTTGGTCTGGCGAATTGGCAATTTAAGCTAAGGTTGCGAAATTTTCCGCTAAGGTTCTGAAAATTTTAGCAATCTAACGAAAGGTACCGCAACTCTATTAACAAAATTCAGGCACAATTGATCTCCTTTGCATTTCATCACAGTGTGGCTACGTAATTTTCTTCACTTTGCCTTAGGTTTTCATTGATTCTTGGGCTGGTTGATAGTGACACTTGAGTTCAAACTTCATGATTCGTCATACATCTCGATGTGGAGGACTCCCAAAGTCGCGAAAAACCTAAACAGCAAAATAGTAACACTCTCGCGGCATAAGTGATGCTAAGAAAGACTTGAACACTTCAATTGGCATTAATGACATGATTAGTGCACAAAAGCACTCAAAACCTATCTAATATAGGGTTCAAAAAATTATTTTACGGGCACTAATCACCCCCAGCAAAACATTGCTAGTCCCTTAGCAATGAAAAAACAAAAGGGTGCATGTAGTGATTTTCCAAAAGTTTTATGATTCAAAAGGTTTGTGTACATATAAACATTACCTTAAAGCGAAAAAATTGACATCAAAGTTGTAAACCGATAAGAAAGAACCAAATCCATACAAGAACAAGTCTAGGCCAATCTTGGATCCAAGATTCTCAACTTGAATTTTCACCTAAGTCTAATGGTTCTTTATATATGAATTCACGCCAAGGGATTGCAAAATTTGTCCTCTGACCTAGCAGACATGGCCTTAAGGCGGTGGACAACCTAGATGGGATAGTTGCGCACTTCTTTCTTTATTCAACTACATTGTAGGATGCAATGCTTAAATTCGACTTCACGAAGTCCGTGTAGCGGGTCCTGATGACTCCCGACCCGATTAAGGTTTAGGGCATCAAGCGAAAGGATCTTTCGACCACAAACTCTAAGGCTACTGGACCGTGTGACCGAAATCAAGCACCTACATTAATTTAGACTCTACCTATCCACCCATGAACACTAAATCGATGACTCTGACGGTGGGTTTTGGGCATCGGAGCTTGAAAACTTTCGCCATATACCACACTCGGACAGATGTGCTCGGGTTTCAAGGCAAAACTTCACGACTTTATATATATTTTTTTCTTTTCTTTTTCTTTTACTTTTGCTTTTTCTTTTCTTTTCTTTTGGAAGACAACATTGGTCCTTCAAGTATAGGTATTTCTGAGCCTATCCTAGGTTGCGAGCATGTAAGGCAGCTATACCAGCAGAAAGGAAGCAAACAAATTCCATATGACCTATCAAATAATCTAGGTGCGGAGTGTGAATTAGCATAAGGGAGAAATTTCAAGTTGAGCATGCTGGAACTGTAAGTGACCAAAAATTCTTTCAAGCATGGAATTTGTTCTAACATATAGGTGACAAATAGTGATTCAATTTTCCAACAAAAGCAATTCAATTGTCCAATTGTAGCAATTCAATTGTTCAATTGAAAAGAAAAACATTGACACAGGGTAAAGGCACAAAACATGATATGAACAAAAAGCTGTATATATATAAACTGAATAGCTTTTGATATAGCCAAAGTGGCTAATACATGAATATCAAGCTAAACATACAAAAGTATCACTGCCTACTATGGCTAATACAAAAATCCTAATCAAAATCAGTAGGCAGTTGATAAAGCTGATAACTATACAAAAATGTAAAAGAAACCTAACCACCTCACTGCTGTGGTGGTGGTGGTGGTGGGCCTGAAGCTGCTGCTGCTGCAGCCAGAACATCCAAAGAAGCGGCGGCTGTGGTGGGCTCCTCTCGCTGACCAGGAACATGAGGAAGACCCAGGTGGGTCATAATCTGTGTCAGCATGGAATGGCACTGGGCTAACTCGATCCCGGGTCACCGTAGATGCTAATGAGCGATAGCATCCATCACACCACCATCTCTCGAGTCAGCATGATTGTACCGGCCAACGGTATGTCGACGATCGGGTCGTGCATCGTACCGCTGGTCGCCGATGTAACCAGGGAGGAGGGGATGAAGGTGATATTCAGGAACCGGACTCGCTGTATCCCGGCCTCAGGGCGGTGTATATCATCCTCGTATGGTGGTCCTCACCTCCGACCGGCACCCTCCCATTCCTGGTGGTCGAAGCTTAAAGATACGGCATAGTCATCACCCGCTCCACCGACATGACCAGGGGCACGAACCTCATCTCGATCCCGGGCTCCTCCGGGAATCCCATGCTCGAGAACATGCAGAGAGCCCCACATAAGTAGTGGAATGCTCTCTGCCGCACCCAGTCCTTCCGATGGACCTTCCTCAACCGCAACAGAGGCCATCACCAACTCGAGGGACTCCAACCAAAATCCCCGAGATCCGGTAAAGCTTCCAAGATGGCTCCTCTTCCTCTGCACGTGAATGCCGGCGGAAATAAGCTCGTCCCGAATGTATGGTCATAACAAAGTGATCCTGAAAGTGGAGCGCCCCGTAAAATACTGGTCCAAAGAATGTCTCGCCGTTGCTCGAACCATCTCACGATGAGGCGGGTGGGCCCAATCTCCGAACCCTCGCATTGTCGCAGGTATGGCAGTTAAGAGCCGCCAAATATCGGGCCGCTTCCGAAAATTCCGCGACGACCATCAATATCAACCGAAGCTCACGCGACTAGCCGATCCTCTGTGACGCCATCGAGCGGTAGAACCCAAAGCATTCACTGCGGTAGTAATATCGCCTGGTCATGAAAGGCAATAGCGAATAATCCTCATCAATCTCATAGACCCCTAGATCACCGCTAGCGGGACGCCGAATAATTCCCATGGAACTGCCTCCATGATGGAGTTTCATTCCCTGGAATGGGTTCCTACAAACAACGGCCTCCGAATCCTCGAGGTGTGCGACAATCGAGTAGGATGGTCGCTCCAAGAGATAGGATCAGACGGCCATGGCCGAGGATGATGACTCTCAGCCCGATGTGCGCCCGTCGAGGGCCCGGGCCTCCGAACTTCCTCTCGAGGTCAGGATGGGCACGGTCCCATCCGTAACCGGAGAAGGCTGAACTCAGGCCTCAGCCATTGACCGGGTGATGGTACCGAGTCGATCGAGCTGGGCCGCCTCTGTGTATCAATTCACCGCGCCGAACGCGGACCCACTTCGAGTAATGGAACCATACCAGAATCGGGGCCAAAATAATCGGAAAAGGGCTCGACTCACCCAAATGCAAAATGATGCAATCAGAGAACCAAACCGAGGCCCTAAGACGACCGAGGCACTCGAAAAATAGCAAATTAACCAGGCTCACCGCCAACAACCGAAATCAACCCAACCGGGCAACAAAGGCCCGCAAAGAATCAAATGTCGAGGCGTAGGCGTAAATAGCCGAATCGGCGCACGCCAGTTGGATGTAATCGCGCGGAGGCCCAACAAGGCTCTGCAGGTGGCTCAGGTCGGGCAATGAACGCCAAGGCTCGCAAGGCGGGCGGAGCTCTTCGGGCCAGTGGCTCGCTGAGTAATGGTGAATTGCTATGGCGCAAGGGCTAAGGTGGTCAAGGCGCAGGCAAACAACCGGCGGTCGCCTTGCTGCATGAACTCGCGTAGCAAAGCCGGTGGTGATGGAGACCGGAAAGCCTGGGAAGCGGTCGGCGGTGAGACTGGACGGCAGCTAGAGACTGGATGCGGGAGCTCAGCAAAATGCGCAGGCTTCGCTGTAGTGGAGAATGAAGTGACTGAACGGCTAACCCTCCCCTTCTTATAGCCAAATGAAGTAGCCGAAGGTCTTTTCCTCATTATTTCGCTTGCTCACGACTCACATGCTAGCCTCTCCCGAAATCCAAAAATTTTAAATTAAATATTACTACTATAAAATTATTATAAAATTTACCATGAAATTATAAATAAAATTTAACAAACAATACTATACTATATAAACAAAGTACTAAATATTAGCAATTACTAAATTAAAAAGTTTGCTAAAAATAATTGAAATTAACTAAAATTTACTAACTTAAAACAAGAAACACGTGGGTGAACCTGTAACTGCTTGATGAAACACCGAAATCCGCCCATTCTCAAAATTTACTCAAGGGGGTCATGGTAATGATCTCCTCAACCCATGCAGTAGTCCGGGTTGAGTCCATGGTGTCAAGCTCCAATGTTGATCTCGCTCCTCACCGACGGCTTGCGGAATCGAAAGGGGCCATTTGCAAATGTGTCAGATGGCAAGACCAATATCTCTCATCTCCACGGCCGATTACCTCAGTACCCTCGGACACTGTGCTTCCCTGCATACTGAACATTTGAAACAACTTCATTAGTTCTTTGATTTTCATTTTCTAGCAACTCATGTTTGTTCAAATGAAAGATGTTTAACTCCAAAGTCATGTTACCAAAGGTTAGTCACAGATGACTCATCTCGGCAATTGATGATTGCATCAATGTGGCCGTAAATGGTCTTCCTAAGATGATTGGTACATGATTGGGTTCACTTGTAATCGCTCAAAGGTCGCTAATTACAAAATCTAATCGGGTAGAATCTGTCTATTTCACCACATCCTCAACTATCCCCTTGTGGACTTTCACCGGACGGTCACAATGAAAGTGTGATATTGCAGTTTAAGTTCACCCAAACCTAACCGCTTATATAATCGAACATCACATTAGATTCACACTGCTCCTAAATCAAGCAATGACTTATTCTCCTATGCACTCCCACCAATATTGACCGAAATTGTGGGAGATCCCGGATCCTCAGATTTGACAGGTATTTGTTTTTGATTATGGCAATCGACTCTGTTCAAGTGAGAAATGCCTTCTTCTCAATACCTAATCCCTTCTTAATTGTGCAAAGATCTTTTAAAAATTTTGCATAAGCAGGACTTGTTTGATTATGTCCAATAGAGGCATGTTAACCTCTCACTGCTTCTGACCCTAAATGCCTTCTGTCGAGATGCCTTCTTCTTACCTCTAAGTGTCAGGAAATCTGAGGTGGTAATGCCAGATTTCATTGAATCTCCTTAGGGAGAATATGCTCAGAATGGCAATTTTTCTCCTTGATTGATTCTTCAACAGCTTTGCATAGGCTGATCAACCCTTTTCCACTCTCGTGGTACTATAGCCTTAACTTCATCCATTCCCGAATTGTCGGATAATCCTACCAATAATTCCCTCGTTCGCAACGTTTTGTGATGGAAACCTCCCTTCTCTTGTACCTCTAGCAACTTGTTGATCTCGTGATTGAATGTGAGGTTGTCAATTTTCTGCTGAGATCGCTTCAAGTCCATCTATTCTCTTATTCAAATTTTCTACATTATCAATCCTTCGTGTTAGTCAGACATTGATTCCTCGCTCTCAACAAAGTCAGTCACCACCTTACTCAAATTCAATATGCTCTTGTTCCACCGAGAAGAGGATGGTGGTTGTCGTGATTTGGTGGAGGGGGTACCAACTCGAGGTTTGGCACCGGGGTACATGTTGTGGGGTTGGGTCTCCATGCAAGTTAGGTGATCTCCAATTGAATTGTAAGTATTGCCATATGCAGCATTGATTGTTGTGGTTTGAATTGCCCTGGCAAGAAGCCTCAGACATTCTCGACATCAAATCCTTCACTGCAGGGGCCATAGGAAATGGTTCTACTGGGTGCACAGGGGATTGGAAATTAAGTGCAAGGATTGACCGTAGATTTTCAGTCACCAAAAGATGCACTCCTTGGAGTCGTCACCAAGCTTCCTCCACTTTTCAAGTATTGAAATCCCAGCTCTCATCTCTACTTCTTTCCGGCAAGGCATACATCCCACCCTAGGTTGACTGTGGATCTCATCCTTTCTAATTCTCTAGGGTTAGGCTCATCCCAACCCTTAGAAGTTCCAGCCACTGCACTTAAAATCCATGGTTTCGTCCGGATGTTTACCGAAAGTCCTCCACACACATGGTTTCCAAAGTCGCCCTACGGCAGAGACATACCAACATAGAAGTGGTTCACCAACATCCAAGTGTCAAACCCATGATGGACAGCAATCGATGAGCCATAAATCTCCCAACACCGTAAAATCTCTCACCATAATGAGTCGTGAAGGTATAAATTTGTCTCTTCAACTATCGGGTTCGCATGAAAGACCAAGAACTTCTTCAGGAATTCACTTCAATTTCAGCCCACTTCGAATGGTTCTAGGCCTCAATGAGTTTAGCCAAATCTTGGCCTTATCCTTTAGGGTCAATGGAAATGCTTTCAGCTTTAGCAAATCCATGTCCATCATACCTTCTTTAAAGGTAGTGCAGACCTCCTCAAAATCCCTAATATGAGTGTATGGATTTTCATTTTCCAGTACCATGACATGTGGGGAGTAGGGTACTAATATGGCCTCACCGCTACATTCTCAAAGAAGAGGAATGATACAGATGGGGCACTAACTCTAGGAGGGGTGGATGTGATCCCTCATGGTTCTATAGGTCATGATCACCTGGTTCGTCGACTAGTTGCTCTTCGTGCAAGGGATCCATGGCATCGGGCAGGTATTGAATTAACTTTTACCGACCGGGTCAGGTTGTGTACCGATTCTATGCGCTTCACCCATGTGTCTCTATCCCATCAGGTATAAACACTGCTACAAAATTGTAGAGATACAAAGAGAACTTAACAAAGCTTGTAAAAAGGTTATGATTAGCTAACAAAAATTAAAACTAACTTAATGAAAACCTAAACAAGGCAAAGCACGCTATGCTGAAAACTGCGCTTCGTGAATCGAAAGGACAAAAAGAGGTAAAGATTACCTTCACTTGTGATGTTGACCCAAGATACTCAACTTACCATTAGTAGTTTGGCACCATCCCCGAATGCGCCATTTGGATTCGCAAGCTACGTAGGGTCGTAGCTAAATCAACAAAATTTATATACACCTGTTCCTACTACCGTCGTAAATGCACCGCAAGATAAAGGTCTAGGGTCGAACACGGGATGGGTTTTCATCCTAAATGACGGTATAAGTGCACGAAGGTAAGGCTTTTATTTGGACTCTTTTGATTTGTTTCAAAACAAGTGGGAAGTAGGTTGAAAAACCGAGGAAATTGTAAAATTGAAAATGAAGTGTGAAAAGTTAACTTTTGAAGATTTAGTCACTAACTTGGTAAGTTAGGCAAACAAGGTCCTCGGGTTTTGTCCTCGCTGCTATGACATGCAACCCATAGTCTAAAGGCATAACCGATCTATGTTTAACTAGCGTCTCACCCTTGAAATCAACTCCTATTTGAGTCAACACAGTAGCATGCATCTACGCCTCATCGCTTGAAACCCTAACATTAAATATCATCTCAGAGGTCGAAGACCATCTAATGAACACCACGTTGCATCTAGCATTAAGTATGCAATCGTATCCTAAAGCATAGAGTATTGGCCAAATCAATATTCAATGCTTATTCAACCCTAATTTGAGAGAAGACGAGTCATAAACATGCACCTATGGCTTTTAATACAAGAGGACAACCTGCATATGCCCCACCACCAAGCTAGCTTCCTTCCTCTTCAAAGAAAGGAGGCTTAGCCAAGCATCTCTTGAGTTGTCATCCTCAAGAGGGGTGTTTGGTAGCCAAGAAAGTAAGAGAAAGAGGAGAGAAAAGAGAGAAAAGAAAACCCTAACTAAAAATACGTGACTTTATTTACAAAAATAAAACTTACAAACATTCTCTCCTCTCCCTTGCTTCCCAAAAATTTCTATATTTATTACAAAAAGAGAGGGTTTATATAGGCCACCTCAATATGAAAATACTAAAAACCTACAAATTTGGCTAAGTTAAAGGACAAGAGAGAATACACCAAATTCAAGCTCTAGCATTAAATACAAAACATGACGAGAGTAAAGGCATTTCTCAATTAAGAATTTCGCTAGGTATAAATCACCGTGCATAGCGAAACAGAATTTCGCTATATTCGTAATTGGTTAGCTAGCCAAATTTAATGATTTAAATTTTCGTGAGTAGTTGTGTTAAAATTTCTCATGAAAGGCCTAGCGAACCGGTTCGTCTAGCGAAAATTGGCAATTCTCGCTAAGGTTGCGAAATTTTCTATAAGGCGAAATTCCTCGCAATCCTAGCCAAAATTTTCACCCTAGCGAAAAATTCCGTGCTTTGTTGATCTCACCGCATTTCATTCTCCGTCTTCAACCGCATCAATTTTTCACTTCGCCTTCAGTTTTCATTGATTCTCGGGCTGGTTGGATGGTCGGACACTTGAGTTCAAACTTCATGATTCACATCTCGACATTGAACTCCCAAAGTAAGAAACCTGGAAATGCCCAAAATAACCTCTAAACGTGCATAAGTGATACTAAGAAGACTTGAACACTTCAATTGGCATTAATGACATGATTAAGGTAATAAAAGCACTCAAACCTATCTAATATGTGGTTCAAAATTGTACTTTTTTAAGAATTAATCAACACCCTTTGATGATGACAAATCAAAGGATAAAAACAAATAAACCTCCCCATCCTTAAAGGGAAGGCCACCTGGTGCCAGCTTTTGAGGTAAACCAACTGGTTCTCTTGCTTTTCAGCGTGAGCGTTTTTATGGTTGTTCACGTTCGCTTCATAATAGGTTAAAATCTCTTACATGCTCTCCCTAATGTGTATTTATAAGTTTTTGGGTTCGTGGATACTTACCAGAGATCCACCGATGCCCGCTAGTTAACTCCTATTAGTTATTATATAGGCAGGTTTTAGATATGTTTTCACTGTTAGACATTTATGCCTAATCAAATGCCATCTTTCAAGAGGAAAACTTTTAGGGTTTAGGTTTTAAAGCTAAATGAAGATCCGGTTCGGGAAATGACTATAGGTTATCCTCCCCAACGCGAGGAAAAAGACCCGAGGACATGTTGGTTGCCCTAAAAACCCTAACCCAGTGACCTGAGACTTCAATGATTTCTTTTGCTTATTTTTCTTCATTTTAATTTTAATTTGCACACTATCAATCTCCACTGTTTTTCACCAAAATCCACTGTTTTTATCACCATCCCAAAATCCAAATTGAATTCACCATTTTTGAACTCCATTGCAAATCATTTGTACAAAGAAAACCCATCCCTGAGTTTGAACCTAGAGCCGCTATACTGCAGTAGCTTTGCTACGGCAGTAGAAGGAATTTAGGATATAAATATTGTTGATTCCGGCACCCCTACTGTGGCACGAATCACCTGCCTAACATCGAAGGATATGTCCTGGATGATGGCGTAGTTGAGCAGGGCACGCTTGGCAGTCACTTCACACACGTTCGTCGTCGGAATGAGATGCGACGTGATGAAGTGATGCCATACTCGAACATGTTAAATGTTTATCTTGAATTGCACAGTGTGCCCTTCACTATTATGCTTCCTCTACTCCCGCCCCGTTGGTCGATCCGATGACCCTGGGTAGTCCGGGTCGCTCATAAAATCATCAAAAGGCTCGCACCCGGGTCATGACATAGAATCACTGATGGGACCGTGGCGCCGAAGCCTACCAACACACCACGCAATCCTAATCTTTTTAACAAACATGAGAGGCCAGGGCTGGCGAATTCTTGCACCACACTCGCCGCAACCGGACGGTGGTTGGTATACGCCCGCCATCCCCAGTCGCAATGGTCTTGCAAAAGAAATCGCCGCGGTGGAAGCCCTTTCCTCAAGGAAGGACCGATTTTTACAAATGGTACAAAACTGATCGGCGGCACCTTCATTGACAAACTTTTTGATGTAGAAATTCGGAGTCGGGTCCTCACTGGCCCGACCCCGTTTAGCGGTCAACTTTTGTTGCTTACTCGACATAGGTGTATAGGGATGGGTCTAGACCTATACAATTCAGGCACACTGGGCCAAATGGCAATGCAGGAGGCAACTCCTAGGTGACCTGACAAATAACTCAGCACATGTGGTGCAACAAGGGAAACGATGTTAGAATGGCCGTGGCGATTGCCATGACCCTAGGTGCACCTAATGGGCCCGTTGTGCTCGAACTGACTGGGCGAGACGGCCGACCCACAAAATTGCCAAACCTAATCGGGAGCAAATAGGAGCCGGGGTTAGGGCGCCACTGAGTGGTGAGGGAGGCTCGAGACAGGGGCGTAGGGCTGATGGTGGTGTGCTAAAGCTGGTAGTGGGAGAGGCGACAGGGTGGGTGAAGGCGGCAACAATGGAGGTGTGGGATGGTTCCGGCAAGGGTGTGCGAGGGGAGTTCAAAAAATGGAGGGCATCTGATCAATAAATAGGGGCAACATCGTGACGTTCGGACTCAACGTTGCGACGTTCCCGAGGGTGGGGTGACAACGTCACGACGTTGAGATCCAAAGTCGCGACGTTCCAAAGAGACTATAAATCCAACGTCGCGACATTCCAGAGAATGGTAAAACTGACGTCACGGCGTTGAGATCTAACGTCGCAACGCCCCGAAGAGTAAATCCAACGCCGCTTATCGCCGGGATCCAACGCCGACGCTCGAGAATGGCTAATGGACGCCAGCGACGCGCGTGAGGTGAACCGCCAACGCCGCGAGCGTTGGGGGACGTCAGCGACATTGAGAGCCAACGTCGCGGACGCGACAGAAGGCTAAAATGAAAATTATCAACAAGTTCGTAAGATATGAGAAAACCTTGCTGCAAATTGTAACCCTTAACTTCAAGGCGTTTCAGCGACCTCCCATTAATTTATGTCTGGTCCCGAAACGCATGCCCAAAAGAAACCTCGATTACGGAAAGAGTATTTAAACCAAACCAAAATTAAAACAAACAAATGTCTTAAACTATGGAAAGAAAAAATTTCAAGAAAAGCTCTGGGTTGCCTCTCAAGAAGCGCTGTTTAACGTCGCTTAGCTCGACGTTTTGACCAATGTGCTGGAACCTCGAGCATAAATGACTCAAGCATCGTAATTCTTCTTGCGTGTTCGTGGAATGGCGTTTATTCAGATGGAACTCGCCCCAAAGTACTTCCGCTTCAACCGGTCAGGTGTTAATTTTAATGTTCCTGACAGCGCGTAACCCACCCTCCACATGGAAAACTGTCACAAAGAATGGTCCCGAATTATCTTGACTTTAATTTTCCTGTGAAAGAGTTTGAGTCGAATTAAAACAAGAGGACTCGTTGTCCCGCCAATTCTTTCCCCGGTAATGTAAGCCGACGTGCTGTGCTTTCGCCTTTTCCCTCGTATGCGAGCATTCTCATGGGCTTTATTGCAGACCTGGCCCACTCCACCGAGCTGTAGCATTCGCTTCTCTCCTGGCCAATGCAATCAGTCCGCGGTTCAACTCCGAAAGGCCCAAGAGCTCGACATGCTCCAATTCCATCGCAGGTGATGATATGCTTTTCCATAAACTATTCGAATGGCGACATACCCAAAAGGTGTCTTAAATGTCATTCTGTATGCCCAGAGTGCATCCTCAATCTTTTTCTCGACCGGCCCTTCCCGTTGACTGCTTTCTCTTAATGGACTTGATTTCTCGATTCGACAATTTCCTGTCACGATTCATTGTGGGGTACGCAGGATAAAGCGATGCTCGCACTCCATACCAGGCAAGACTTCTCACAATCATCTTATTGCTGAAATGAGTACCGTTATCTATAATCAGTGCTCGGGGAGTGCCGAACCGTGAGAATATGTGGATGCGAAGAAACTGGGCCACTACCCTAGCATCATTAGTGCGGGTCGGTATTGCTTCAACCCACTTAGAGACGTGACCCATCGTCAAAGAAGATGTACATGTTATTAAAAGAAGGAATGGATCCATGAAACCATCCCCCATAAATCAAATAAGAGTAATCTAGAAATGTGCATGGCGGCCTGTCTTTCTAGAAATGCTCCTCATTCGGGCCGGGTATTTGTCGAAGTGGATACGAACCGGATGAGCATCCTGAATAAGCTAAAGCCAGAAGTCTGATCAAGTACCTGCTGCTATTCTCTGGTCGCCGAAATGCCCCCCACATGGTAAAGTGTGGCAAGGGTTCAACACTGCTCATTTACTTCCTAGCACACATCTCTCCCGATCACTTGGTCAAAGACACAATGCCCGAGGTAGAATAACAGTTCCTCCCAATAGTAGTGTTTCAAGTGTGCGAAGAACCTCTTTTTTTGTTGATAGCTAAACTCTGGAGGGATCACCTTGGCCACCAAATAATTCACATAGTCGGCAAACCATGAAACCACCTTTTTGTCTTCTACTTAAGAGCCGCTTATCGTGGAAGTCGCCATTACACATGGACTCATCACGCCCTTTCTAACCGTGATAGATGATCTGCAACTAGGTTCTTCGTTCCCTTCTTGTCTTTAATCTCTAAATCAAATTCTTGCAGCAAGAGAACCCACCGGATTAGTCTGTGTTTGGCTTCCTTTTTAGTCATCAAATATTTTATGGCGGAATGGTTAGTGTGGACAACTACCTTGTTGCCAATCAAATAAGGCCTAAATTTATCAAAGGCAAAGACAATGGCCAATAGTTCTTTTTCAATGGTGGCATAGTTTAGTTGGGCATCATTCAAGGTTCGGCGCATAGTAGATCAATTCGGAATATTCTTCTTTCTTCCTAACACCGCTCCAATCGATAGTCACTTTGGCGCCACAAGAGTTCAAATGGAAAGGCCCAACTGGTGCTACGACAATAAAGCGCCATACCAATTTATCTTTTCAAGACTGAAAATGCGCGCATACACTGTGCATCAGACTCAAATGGTGTCCTCGACCGCAAATTAGACAAACGACTTCTGGTAATACGAGAAAAGTCTCATGAAGCGCCTATAGAATCCAAATGCGATTCCAAAAGCTTCTTATCCCTTGATAGATGAGGTGGAGGTAAATTTCACTGTTTCAATCTTTGCTCTATCTACCTCTATTCCTGCGTAAACTGGCGTCCAAGTATTAATCTCTCGTAGATCATAAAATGGCACTTCTCCCAATCGAAAGGGCCAAGGTCAGTCTCCTCGCATCTGATCAACACCGACCTTAAATTCTCCAGACAATTGTCAAAGGAGGTTCCTAAGATAGAAAAATCATCCATGAAGACCTCGATTGTTTTTTCAACCATATTGGAGAATATGGCCATCATATAACATCGAATGTGCCCTACGTATTGCACAGCCTGCATCCGAATGCGAACGTACTATGTATATGAATGTTGTCTTCTCCTAATCTTCAGGGGCTATAGCAATCTGATTGTAACCGGAATATCCATCCAAAAAGCAATAATATTCGTGTTTGGCTAATCGATCCAACATCTGATCCAGAAACGACAATGGGAAATGATATTTTCTTAGAGCCTTTATTCAGCTTCCTAAGTGACTAACATAAAATTCTTTAACCTGGTGACTGCTTGCATAAGATTGTGTTATTCTTTGCTCTTATGACTCCGTTGTTCCCCTCCATTTTTAGTATTACTTGAAAATTTAACTACCCATGCACCGTCTGGAATAAAGATAAATTAAACTCTTATCTAGCCACTTTAATACTTCCGCGACTCAATTCTTTCATAGTCGATTCAATCTCCTCCGTATTTCCACAGAGGGCTAATGACCATCTTCCAACAAGACTCATACACATAGAAGGCGAATCCTTTTAAATTCATGAGACCATCCGAGCGCATTTCTGTGATCTCTAAGTACCGGTCAACTTATCTTCCTCATTTCCGCTGTGGACGCCAATGACTGAATAAAAGTGGAGGTCCCAAGATACATACTTCAAATGGCTACAGGTAATGGCTTTTGTTCCATCGTATGGTTGTTCAACGATGGTACCTGCATTTTAGTATTTTCACCTAGCTATCTGCAAACATTTTATCGGGTCTAAAGGAATCCATCCATTTTACATACTCCTCTCGCTCTCTTCGCCCTGCATTCTTTGAATCACTCAGAGCCAGGCTAGCCTAAAGATCAGTGAGACCACTTTGGCTAGACACTATAAATTTACGCCTCCTCGTCATGAAGCATGTATCACTCTCTCGCCTGATGTCTCACAGCCTTCAAACACGTCAACTGACTTCTCAACTCTCCCCGTGACTTCCTGCTACCTTTAGCTCTCCCTCTCGAACGCCAAATCATCTCCCGCCGCCGTAAGAAATGGTCTACCCAAGATTATGGGCATTTCTTTATCTTCTTCCATATCTAATACAATGAAATATGCTGGGAAGATAAACTTGTCAACCTTCGCCATAGTATCTTCGATCACCCCCTGGATGTGATTTTAAGGACCTATCTCTACTACCGGAGGTGACTGTAGTCGGGCGAGCTTCTAAATTTCCAAACGCCTAAATATGGATAGGGCATGAGATTAATAATTGCGCCAAATCACACAAAGATCTCTAAAGATAGCGCTTTCGTATTAAAAGTAAGGATAGTGAAACTGTAACACCCCGTCCCAAGAGGGTGTACTTCGTGATGTAACCGTATAAGACAAAGGTTTCTTAATTAATTTAAGGCTACAATAGAATTTTTGAAAGTTGTTTTAAGGTGAAATTATAAAGTTTTCAAAGAATTGTGGCACTTTTACACCATGAAAGTGGAAGGGGTGAAAGTATAATTAATGAAGCTAAATTGTAAATAATAATAATAAATTACCAAAATAGTTCAGTGGAAGTCTCAAAATTTCTAGATCTCTGATGACGAAATCTGGCCAGACATTTTACCATTTTTCTGGGTGATAAGTCACAAAGACTTTAGGACGAGATTTTTATTTAAAATATCGGAAATCGAAATATGGAGTTAAAGTTCATTTAAAATAAGTGAACTGAAAAGAAATAAAATTTTTCGGGACAAAAACGAACCCGAATGAGACAATAGAAATTAGTTATCTAAATAATAATAATAATTAAAGAAAAAGAAAAAGAAAAAAAAAAGGATAAAAATCAAATGGGTAGGGACGAACCGACAGGAAATGACGGAGAAGAGAGAGGGAAGATTTTTAATTTTTTTCTACTCCTTATTGCCAGATTTACGAAAATCGGACCGTAGGCTTTATCGAAAGGTATGCAAAATTGGATCACGCTAAGAGAGCTACGATAGGTACCAATATCTTAGCCTTTGTCAACTTTAAAAGGTAGAAAATTGGCCTACTTGTGTTATTTCAGCCTAAATGCTATATAATGGCTTTGTACTCTTGTGAGACTCAAAGGTCAGAAACTCTCATCCCTGGGGTAAATTCTTTGGGATCGAGTTTAGAAATTTTGTAAACTTTGGGACCGTGTTCCCCACAATGTGGCTGAATTTCTAGACTCGCTGACAACGTTGAAATTTCAACAGTGTAGCCTGACAAGCTCCATAGAATTTTCAAAATGTTCGCATTTTTAATCGAAAGTCCCTTGAGTCAAAGTTTGCTAAAACAAGATATTTTATGGGGCATTTAATGTATGGACATTTTGGTCAATTTCACATCATATTATCGATGTTCATATCGAACACTTAGCACGCAAGTTTTGTTAGAATCGAAGTCGCTCGATATAGTCATTTTGAAAGCCCTGTGGTATGTTTTATGTTTAACTAAACTCGAGGGCATTTTCGCACTTTGTATGGATTGTGTAGGCGATTTGAGCATCGACGAGAATCTATAGTGTTTGACAAGATTTGAAGTTATTTATTAGCCGAGAAAAGGTGAGTACTTCAAAATCATTTTCTAAAACTAAAGTGTTTAAATTACAAGTTTGTAAAAGTGCTTTGAAATATAAATTTATAAAGCATTTTTTACCTCCCAATCATATACTCACAGTAAAAGTTCGATTTCAAAGATTTAAGAAACAGCTGGGTCTCGGTTTAGCAAAACCCAGATGGCACACTCGCCCTAGTCGCATGTAATTTGACAGCATGGCAAGGTTATGGATATTATGACTAACTATATGCCCGGCCGGCAATTTGGGGCCAGATCTAGCATATATTTATATAGTGAGTCGCCCTCCGCACATTCGAGGTATATAGTTAGCCGACTTACATAGCGATGCAGGTGTTGGTTCCGAGGTTCCTCATCGAGCATTTTGGTCCCGAGGTTCCATTATGCTATATAGATCCCGCCGTGTTCACCTACCATATTAGCCGTAGTGTTCCGAGGTTCACTAATGATGCCAGTTCCGAGGTTCGAGGCATCACGCCTGTGGTATTTCAAAAAAATGGGACACAGCGGGTTGGTACTCGATTTACAAAAGATAACACTTTCGTGATATTAACTACCATCAAATAGCTTTCGCAGCGTAATAGTTTTCGTATCGCTGTTGAATGTAAAACGCTGTATCGCTAAATGGCTTTACAAGAAAATCGCCATAAAACGCTTTACAACCATTTCTCGCATGCATTTTCAGTATCAAGTGTACAAACAGCAGACAAAGGATTTCATTTTTAGAATCCTATAGTACTCATCGAGCCCGCTTCGCCTGCGCTCTCGCTTTTAAAATAATTTTTCAGTGCGTGTCGGGGGTTTCGAAAGACTTTCTAGGATTCTTACTCCTAGACGCTGTGTTACGATTATATATAAGATAAGGTGTAAAGTAAAAGTAGTAAAAGTTAAAATGTGACATTTTGTATATGTATTTATTTTGTAAAATATGCATGCATGGTTTCAGAAACAGTCATGACAAAATTATGTCGATTGATCCTTATCTTATATTTTGACGAGGAACAGAGGTCCTTTATTGTCGTAGTCGGACATTCGGGAAACACGGGAGTGTATATTTTTTATACAAGTGATTTTGTATTTTGGGATTCACCACTGCGCCGTTATGTCACGGATTAAATCTAAAGGTGTGATTTTGATAGAAAAGTGAAAAATTTATAACCCACGCTTTCCAAATACAAATTTTAGCAGCTTTAACGACTTTAGCTTCATGGTAACTTATCAATGAAAGGAAGTCATTGGAGGTTAATGAGTTGCTCTACAGATTTCCCTCGCCACTAGGAAAGGGGTCCGTCATGTTGGTATCGAGCGCTTTTAGGCGATAGTTCGCTCGTTTTTCAGACGCTTTTCCACAAGATTTCCTATAGAATTTTTTTATAATGATTTTTCTATCACAACCTACATTGTTTCGCTTAATCTTGCATGCATTAAATATTGAAAGTGTCATCGAATCTTTTAATCTTGAAAAGTCACAAGATATGTCCGGATCGAGGTCGTAGAGGTCGATCTAGACTTCCGCACCGAGGCACCACCGTAGAGATATGCTGAGCACACCTCTGTGATCTAAGATTGTTTCCAATGAATCAGCCTGGGCCAGAATCCATCGAGGGCCGCAGACCTGTGGCGGTACCTGACGGCGGATCTGTTATACAGATTGTTACAGCAGCCACCCGTCGATTACCTGAGCCTCCGTAAGAGCAAGAGGGCATGATAGAACGCGCCTAAAATTGTGGGCTAAACTTATGATGGTACCAATGACCCGCAGACTAGGTACTCATGGTTAGATAAGGTTACGCTCTAGCTATTATATGGTAAAGCAGACATGGAGGTCTCCAACTATAATTACCGTAGTGCAAGTGACATGGACACTAGGCTCCTTCCAACAAGCATCTGGCAGACACGGTGTTTCTCGTGTTTACTAGATACAAGATAAGCAAAGCAAAGAACAAGTTTATGAAAAGCTCAGGCTGCAATTAAAGGTAGAAGGACCATTTTATTTAACTCGTGGGCGGCTAGGACAGTAAGAGAGGTGCCCTAGCACTAGTCACCTGCACTCCACCGCCTAGTAGAGTACAGCCAGCATGGACTGGCCGCAGAGGCTCAAGACGAGGAGCAAAGATCTAGCCAAAGGATCCGTTCGATCACCACAGCCTCCCAGAGGTAGATCTTCGTGATCATCTTTCCATTGTGCCCCACATGTCGTATGAGGCATCCTCGAGAGTGCAGTGATGAATATGACAGGATAAGCCTATCAAGGGGGTAGGAAGGTCACTTTATCCGAGACTGTCCACAGTTAGTAGCCATAGAGACCTCTGAGGTAGGTATAGTAGCATCTACCCTGTGCACTACCGCCCCGGGGCCAGCCGGTAGGGGTGGTTCAAAGAGGTGTAGCAAAGACCCAGGTAGAGTTGCGGTAGGCAGGAGGTAAAGGCAAAAGACTCACAGCCGAGACCAGAGCGGTACTGCACTCAAGCCTGGTATTTACAAATACACAAACAGAGACGATGCATCACCGCATCGCGGATTAATGTATGATTTCGCCACGATCATGATGCATATGCATTGGTGGACCTAGGAGCCACTATTCACTTATTTCAAGCATTCATTCACCGAGAGGCACCGATGTAGTCCCAACCTATATGGTCGTATGGTGGTTTCGTATCTAACGGGATACTATGATATCCGAAAGGATAGTTCGCAAGATCTGATCCGGTCAAGGATTTTTCACAGATTTGATAGTGTTAGGTATCCATGATTTCGATATAATCTCGGTATGGATCGTTATCCGTGCATCAGCCACCTTAGATTGCTATATGAAAGAAGTAAGATCGTCTTCGACCAGAGGAACCAGCGTGATATTTCTGGAATCAAGAGATCATCTCAGTCTCATTAATGCCATGACCATTTAAAATGCTTCCTAAAGGTTGCCAGGTTATTCGCATTTGCAAGGATGAGATAAGAGGGGACATGGTCAAAGACATCCCCCCATAGTCAAAGAGTTCCCGATGTCTTTCTAGATGATATTTCGTGCTTACCCCCTGGATAGGAGGTAAATTGAGTTCGCTATTGAATCCAGTTCCGTGGATCGAGCCGATATCCATTCTCCATACGTAATGGCGCCAAAGAGAGTTGAAAGAATCAAGGCACACCGATGAATTGCTACAGCAAGCCTTATCCGAAATTTAGTACCTCACCGTGGGGGAGCTCTAGCTCTCTTCAAAAGAAGAAAGATGGAAGCTTACTTATTGTATAGACTATGCACAGCCGACCGGGCAACAATACGCAGCCATCCGCTTCCCCAGATAGATGAGTTATTTGACCAATCGTATGGATCTCTGGGTATATTCTAAGATCGACCGCAAGGTCGTGCTACCACGCTGAGGGTCGAAGAACATGTTTCTAAGACCGTCAGACTAGATACTATTACCACGAGTTCAAGTGATGCCATTCGGATTATCAATACCCACGCGCCTATGATTCATTAACAGTAGGTATTCAAATCGTATTTAGATAAGTTTGTGATCAGACTATCGATGATAATTAATGTACTCAGTAACAGAGGAACATGCAGAAAGGACCTGGATAGTAATGCGTGATTCTTTAGAGAGTGTCAAATATACACTAAATTTAGTAAGTGCCGCTTTGGTCGACAAAGAAGCTGGGTCATGTCATTTCTCGCGTATGTACAGCGTGATCCTCGTGGCGATCAAAGCTATATGAATCGAAGTCACACTAATGTTTCCTAAGTCCGCTAGCCTTGATCGGCAGTTATTATAGGAAATTTGTTGAGGGATTTTCGAAGATAGCAACCCCGTTGACTAATCTATTGCAGTGCTGATCAGAAATTCGGAGCGGTCGACATCACAAAGATAGTTTTATGGGTCGAGATGAGATTGATGATGTGCCCAGCCTTAGCACTACCGTCAGAAAGGATGGTTAAGGTGGGTATATAAGTGATGCCTTGTGACAGGGGGTTAGTGTGTTTTGATGCGTGATGCGGTGAGTGATAGCCATGCTTCCCGGCCGCTAAAGAAGCACGCGTAACCTTAATTTCGAACGGCATGATTTAGAACCAGCAAAGCAGCGGGTTTTCGCCTAAAGATCCAGACATTATCTATATGGTGTTCCTTGTCGTGATATTCACCGATCAGGGCAAGAGCCCGCAGTATATCTTCACCGTAAAGAGCTTAGCTTAAGGCAACACGGTGGTCGAGTCGACAAGGATTATGATCAAGACGACAGCACCATCCGTGGAAGTGCTAATGTAGTGGCCATGCATTGGTCGAAAACGGAGGGTCTTATGCTTATCTCCAGCAGACAAGATATTCCATTGTTGATAAAGTTGAGATCTTTGGGAGTTCAATGTTGTGTAGCTGATACAGGACAATCATTGCATCATTTTATGTTTGTCCTCTTCGGATCGACTCAGGAAGGTCGGCTGGTGTGCTCTAGATGATTAAGTTGGAGGGCAAAGATCGAGGGTGGCAGGAAACCAAAGTCTCTAATCGTAGACGATGGCGTAATAGCTAGAGGGAGTTTAACAAAAATTAAATGTGTGAACTAAAAAGGGAAATCATGGAAGAGGCTCACTGTCAAAGATATATGTAACTCGCAGCGACTTCCTCTCTTCAAGATGTATCATACTGAGGGAGCATTACTGGTGCATAAGGAAAAGAAATGCGTGATTTCTTATCCAGATGTCAACTCACAACAGTAAAGGCAGAGCACCGTATTCGCAGAGAAAGATACATCCCCTTCCGATTCCCTTCGTACGGGAAGGGATAAGATTACTATGGATTTTGTTACCGGCTTCCGAGAACCCGTGACAACATGATGCCATATGGGTGATGAAGGCTAGACCTTGGATCCAAATCAACGTATTTTCTCCCAAAGCTTAGCACGATGACCTGGCTGACATGTCGCCCAATTATATGTGAGAAGATGTTAGATTACACGGTGTTCCTCTAGCTTCCTGCATCGAGACCCCAGATTCACATCCTTATTTTCGTCTAGTTTACAGATGCCACTGACTGATGCACTTTAGCACAACTTTCCATCCTTAGACTGGACACAATGTATAGAACTATTCAGACACTAGCGGGATATGCTTAGAGCATGCGTGATAGAGTTTAAGGGAAGTCGGGATACGCATTTATCTCGATGGAGTTTCGCTATTGGCCAGCTATCAATCCAACATAGCATGGCCCATTTGAAGCATTGTATGGCCTAAGTGTCGCATCCCAGATGCCGGGATGTGAAGTAGAGAGAGGAGACTGGAGTAGGCCCGCAGTTAGCACACGTATTACCTAGATAAGATCCAGATTGTCCGAGATGCACTCAAGATAGCTGTGACGTACGTGTTATGCTGACAAACGCCGTAGGGATCTACGCTTTAATGTGGCGATAGGTCTTCTCAAAGCTCTTGAAAGGTGTCCCGGGATTTGGAAGAAGCTGAAAGTCGAGGCCCGCATAAGATAAAGCCATATGAGATTATCAAGTAAAGAGTGGGACCAAAAGAGCATATAGATTAGACCTTCCTCCGTAGTCGTCAAGTCATAACGCTTATGTATCCATGTCTGAAGTACATTCCGCATCCCTCCCATGTACTCCGTGAGACTGAGCCAAGAGAACCAAAGGATAATTTGACCTATAAGGACAAAACTAAATGCAAGATAGGATTGCGTATGATTTTGCGTAATAAGGTCATCTCTCGTTAGTCAAAGTTTCTGGGGAATCATGGACAAGAGGCTACATGGAGCGAGGCCCGCATGCGCAAATAATATCCTCTTGTTTTCTGTATTACTGTATCCTCTTTATATTAGTTTTGTTCATTTAGAGGACTAAATGTTCTTAAGGAGAGGATTCAGAATACCCCTGGCCCCAAGAGGGTGTACTAGAGGTGTAAACTGCATGTGCATCAAAGGCTTCCTTAATTAATTTAGTGCCATAATAGAATTTTTTGAAAGTTGTTTCGTGAAATTATAAAGTTTTCAAAGAATTGTGGCTCTTTACAATTAAGGAAAGTGGAAGAGGAAAGTATAATTAATGGAAGTTTAAATAGTAAAATAATAATAATAAATTACCAAAATAGTTCGTGGAAGTCTCGAAAAATTTTCTGTATCTCTACGACGAAACCCGATCGCGCCATAAATTTGTCTCGCGAAATCTAGCGACCTTAAAATTTCGTTGAATTCCGACAATGTAATATTTTACTATTTTCGCGATAAGTCGCTAAAGACTTTTTTAGGTCTAGATTTTTACTTAACATCTCAAGTCTAAAATTGATGCATATTAAAGTTCATTGTTAAGTGAACTGGAAGAAGAAATTTTTCGACAAAATGAACCCGAATGAGACAATGTAAATTAGTTATCTAAATAATAATAATAATAAGTCAAGAAAAAGAAAAAGAAAAAAAAAAGGGAAAAAAATCAAATGGGTAGGGACGAACCGACGGGAAATGACTGAGAGGAGAGAGGGAAGATTTTTAATTTTTTTCTTCTCCTTATTTCCATTGCACCTGGACCGTAGCTTTCATCTGAGTGGTATGTAAAATTGGACTACGAAGAGAGTTACGATAGAAAATAATATCTTAAATTTTTGTCAAACTTTAAAAGGTAGAAAATTTGCCTACTTGTGTTATTTCAAGCCTAAATGCTATATAATGGCTTGAAATTTTCTTAGAGACCGTAAAAGGTCAGGAACTTCAAATCCCAAAATTTTTGGGGACCGAGTTTAGAAATTTTTAGGAATTTTGGACCGTGGTTCTGACAAATAATGAATTTGACTGCTTTTCTGACAATCGGGGTTGAAATTTCACGAGTAGCCTGGACAAGCTCGACGTAATTTTCTAAGAACAGCTTTGCATTTTTAGACCTCCGGAAAGTCCCTCTTGAGTCAAAAGTTTAAGTAAAATGTATATTTTTATGGGCATTTAATGTATGGACATTTTGGTCAATTTCACATCATATTAATATCGATGTCCATATCGAATGGGACTAGCACGCAAAGTTTTGTTGTAATCGGGGTTCGTTCGATATAGTCATTTCTGAAAGTTTCGGTATGTTTTATGGTTAAAACGTTAAACTGAGGGCATTTTCGTATTTTGTATGGATTGTGTAGGCGATTTGAGCATCCGACGAGAATCTAGAGTGCTCGACAAGATTTGAAAGAAATTAGTCGAGAAAAAGGTGAGTATCAAAATCATTAAAACTTAAAGTGTTTAAATTTACAAGCTTGTAAAGTGCTTTGAAATATAAATTTATAAAGCATTTTTACTCCTCCCAATTGTTACACTCTGGGCAGAAAAGTTCGATTTTTGTAGATTTAAGAAACAATATTCTGGTTTGCAAACCCCTAGATGGCACAAATTTCGCTTCCGATCGATGTATTTCCTGACGTGCATGGCAAGGTTATGGGATATTATGACTAACTATATTGCTTCGGGTCGGTAATTGGGGTTAGATCCAGCATATATTTATATAAAGGAGTCGCCTCCGCACATTCAGGTATATAGTTAGCGCGCCGACTTAGTACATAGCGATGAGGTGTTGGTTCGGAGGTTCCTCAATGAAAGCATTTCGTCCCGAGTTCCATTATGCTATATGATCCCGCCGTGTTCATCGGGACATATTAGTCAGTAGTGTTCCGAGGTTCACTGTCGATGCCGTTCCGAGGTTCGAGGCATCACGGCCTAGGTATTTCAAAATGGGACACAAGTGGTTGGTACTTGATTTACAAGATAACACTTTCGTATATTAACCACTACACCGAAATAGTTTTCGCAGCGTAAATAGCCGTATCGCAAGAATGCAAAACAAACGCAATGGTTTACAAGAAACTCAAGCCATAAATGCTTGGAAACTATTTTTGTGCCGTATTAAGGTTGGGAGGTACAAAACAAAAGATGAACTTATAGTACTTACCGGAGTCTGCTTGCCTACAATTCTTGTTTTTAAATTAATTTTTTAGGTGCAGGTGTTGAAGCCGAAAGACTTTCCAAGATTCTCAGTCCTAGACGCTGTGTTACGATTATATATAAGATAAGGTGTAAAGTAAAAGTAGTAAAAGTTAAAATGTGACATTTTCAGATATGTATTTATTTTGTAAATATAGCGGCGTATTTGAGAAAACAAAGTCATGGCTAAAAAATTATGTTGGATTGATCCTTATCTTATATTTTGATGAGGACCAGAGGTCCTTATTGTCAGAGCTGACATTTGGAAAAAACATCGAGTGTATATTTTTTTATACAAGTGGGATTTGGCCAGCTTCACCATTGTGTGTCATGAGGCCACGATTACAAATTCAAAAGGTGTGATTTTTATGTAAAAGTGAAAAAATTTATAACCCACGCTTTCCAAATACAGTCAGCTAGCTTTAACCCGCTTAGCTTCATGGTAACTTGTCAATCGAGCTTAGCTTCACTGGAGGTTACCGGGAGTTGGCCGCGCATTTCCGCCACTAGAAGGGGTCCGCCGGGCTGGTATCGTAGCGCTTTCGTGCGTATAGTTCGCCCGTTTTTCAGACGTTTCCACAAAGATTTCTATAGAATTTTTTATAATGATTTTTCTATCGCAAATCCTCCATCGTTGCTAATCTTTTGCATGCATCAAATATTGAACAAGGCTCGACCGTTCTTAACTCATTCCCGAGTATTACGCACCCCTCGCCTCGATTTTGGCTCCATAGCTGTTACCCCCATATCGACCAAGGTCGTGGTTGACTCTGATTAAACCTCGACACATATTGGGCCTGCTCTACGGTTTGGAGTCCCAACTTGCATCTCTCGCGGGCCGCGTGCTATCCTCCACGTAATTCACACACCCCATGGGCCGTCCAGACGCATTCATGACTAATACTAGTCACCGTTTAGCAAGACGTATGGCATGAGTAACCGGGATTGCTGAGAACCCGTTATCTCACGTGGTCGCGCATGGCCTTCACTGGTGTAATCTTATCTCTAGGCCATTGATTAGTATTAGTAGCAACGTCTTCTAAGATTTCATATGCTTAGTCTGTGGTCTTCTTCATTAGCGCCCCTTCGCGAGGAAAACAATCATCGTTTCTAGTCACATTCTCTTAATTATTATAGAAAGTATGGACGTGCATCCATCCGTCACCATATGCACTACATCTGGCAGTCATAAATCTATCCTATGCTTCTACTAGGTTCTCTTCCCCTTAGGCTGTCCAAAAGACGATCTTCAGACCAATTGTGCAATTTGCAGCGCAAGAACTGGTCAGGGAACTCCAGATCAAGCTGCTCCATGAAGCAATGGAACTTGGTGGTCACTTGTCAACCAATGTTTGGCTCTATCACCTAGTGAGAGGAAACAATCTCAACCTTAAGGTTACCACTTCAACTCGTTGCTCGCCTGACAGTGGTCTTCTGATAGTCGCCCAACAATTATAGCAAGTAGGGCAAACTCTTCTAGCAAAGATGAATGGATCATCCGTCAGACAACGGTCTGGTGCATGATTCCTACCGCTATTCCCATTACCGCCCTTGTGGCCTGCTTTTCATGGCCAAGACGCGCGTTTCATCGCTCAGCATGATCGCTAGATTCGCTCAGGTCGCTCTCGCTCGCGTAAGCTGCAAGGTTCTTCCCGCCCAGACTCAACTGATGTAGCGCACTCGCCATCGCCTTCGCATGCATTCACTGTAACCTTAGCTGCAGGCACTAATGTAAAATGAATAAAATTAAATTAAAAAAAAAAAGTAAAAAGATCGATCCAAAGTAATATCTGGCGCGCCGTTGTCAATATCAACACAAAAATTTCCGACAACCGCCAAAACTCGTAGGCCCTAAAGTCGCAGATATAAAATGTGTACGCCTACAGCGCAAGTGCACGTGTCGCTTAAGTAATATAGTGTTCCATACCATATCGATCCACCCGGGGAAAGTGCGTTGATTACTGAGTTTAGCCTTTGAATATTATCTGATGTAAACTTTGGAGTGACAAATTAACTAATGCGTAAGATTAAACTAATCTAATTTTATCTTTAGTACTTAATGTGTCGTGGAGACTTAGGCTTTGTCTCCCCATACTCATAACACCAGAAAACGCATTATTCCACTGAATTACGAACTGCTGAAGAATGGGTGGATCAACACAGATACCCTCTCGGTGTTTGCTCTATTCTCAGTGTGGTCAGAAAGTGTATCTCTACCCCCAACCCAATGCTCAAACGCTAATGTTCTAATCCTTTAATCGCCACCCTCTAACGGATATCTCTATGTACCGACCGACTAAGGGTCGCTCTATTCGCATCCCTCGGGCGCCTCATCTCTCGACCGAATACTCAAAGAAATCATGCCAATGTTGGCTGACATCAAAGATGTATAAATCACGTATATAGAGTGTATACTAACAGTCATAAATAACTCGAATAATATAAAATCCAAATTAATCCATGCACCGTGTGATGTGGTTCAACAAAACCCTAGATATGAATCTAGAACATACCGACGAATTACACACGAATCAGGCAAACCCCAACCCGATTGAATGTTATAATAATAGTTTCTGAATCGATTAAAGGTCCAACAGGATAAAATGAGGGTAGATTAGAATTTAGAACGCTAGACGTCATTTGGGCATAAAGTGAAATTTTTCGAAAATTTTCACCGAATGCCCCAAGGAATAGTGATTTTTCATTATATCCTAATGGAGGGGCTTGCAAAGAATTTTTAAGAAATTTCGGCCTATGGACTTTGAACCAATATTTAGAAGAGAATTGAGATTTATAATAGTGATTTCTGGACCGAAATTCTGTGAGTCATACAAATTTTCTTTGAAATTAGCCGAAAATACGAAAATGTCCTAAATAATCATGTAGTTCAACGACATCGTAATCCGAGTGAAACGGAGTCCGTTTAGATAGTTTTCAGGCGATCCGAACGTAAGTCGGATAATAATACGCTATTGTCCGGATTTACGATTTTAATGATTTTAAACTGATTTCTATCTTGTATTTTAATCCACCATAATATTTGTTTGTAATATTTCATGGTCAAATTGAAGTTTAGACGGAGTATAAACATTTTGACATTTGGACCTGGTAGACAAAAGCAGGTATGAAGAGCCAATCAAAACCTTTCTTAATAGCTGCCACATTAAACATCAAAGAGACGGACCAATGAGATTCTTGGGAATAAGAGCCAATTAAAATTCTTTTAGTGGCTAAGTTAGGTTAGTGACTCAGTGAAAATGGACCAATGGGATTCTTTGTTCAAGGGCAATTTGGAAGTTGATCGCAACATCAAAGTGTTTGAGGACTAAATTGTACTGCTATGGATATAAAAGTCAAAAAATCAAAGTAGAGATGGGCCATAATGTAAATAATGTAAGAGTTTATGTGCAAATCTTGAGAGAGATGGAGACTAACTTATAATTAAGTGAAATATGAGACTATGAATGTGAGGAGACAACAAAAATAATTCATTTATCTCTCAAAAGAAGCAACTCAGAGGAGAGGAAAAAAAGGAGAAGAGAAAAAGAGAGAAAAGAAAGGAAAGAAGAGAGAAAGGGAAGAAAAGGTGGAGCAAGTGTGGGAGATGATTTTCTGTCCAAGTTCTGCTAGATCTGGCGTAAAACTTAAGAGAGAGTATTACGAAACCAAGAACAGTTATTTTTAATTGTGGAAAGCGGACTTTTATGTTTTTCATGCCTAATGTCTGATTTTCAAAGTGGATGTTAACTGGGGTATTTAAGGTTTAACTACATGAATTTGACAGAACTGGCAGTTAAACGACAGTTAGTATTTGAAAATCGCCGAAATAATGGTTAGGCCTGATGCGAATTCTGTGTTTATATGTTGAAATCTGGTTAGGTATCAAGAGTTGAGGCCATGGAATAATTGTGTGCTGAGAATGTCAGGTAAAGTAAAGGAATGCTGTCAAAATTTCTGTAAAACCTCATTGAGCCAATATATTGGGTTAACTATCCAAATGAATTGATTCCAATTGGAAGGGAAGAACCATAAGAGATAGGGATACAAATGTATAGAAGGGACCAAATTGTAGCTCAAGGCTCCAACATTTGACTGAAAGGTGAGCTCGTGTAGCTCACTGATTATGCTCTGTTTTGGGTATGGTTGTAGTGTTTTGGCCATAAGTGGAGTTTCACTCATCCAAATTGAGTGATTCAAAATTCTGGGTAAAATATACTTCTAGGGGAAAAACTTATATGAAGGAAGTGCATGCAAATTGTAACCCCAAAGTGCCCAGAAAAATTTATCAAAGAGGAGCTATGTGCAAATTCTGTTCTACTATATTGAGTCATCTAGATGTAAAATACAATAACTTGAGTTTTGGTGATCCAAATTGGGTGATTCCAATTGGAGAAGAAACATTAGAACCATAGCTTCAAATGAGTGAAGAACCATTTCCAATTTATGGAGTTAAGATTCCATAAAATCAAGGATAATAATAGTGACATTCTGAGTTAACGGTTGGCACAAAAAAAAAAACATGTCAGAATCCAGTTATGTGGCTGAGGGCCTTAGAAAAATGAATTTTAAATTGAAAATTTAAAGAGATGTCATTGATATATAAAGGACTTATCTGAGAGTTTCATAATTTTTGGAAGACCGCTTGAATAATTTTTGAGTCATAAAGTCTATAGAGTATTGTCAGGAAAAGGTCACAAATGAGTGGTTTTTTTAGTGCTTAAGGGTAATTTGGTTCATTTGGCTTTAAAATGAATGTATGGTGGATTGGTAAACAAAGTTATGATTAATGTAGTTGTGGTTTTTTGGAAAAAGGTGAAAAGGACATCGGACGGAAACTGACCGACTGAAGCAAGCGGGATTGAGCTGTATGAATCTGAGCAAATGATATATCTGAAAACTGAGTTTTAAAGCAATAGCAAAGAATATTCACAAAGTTAAACTGAAGTTTAATGAAGAGAGAAAAACTAAGCATGTGGAAAATGTCGATTTTGTATCAAATATTATGATTCAAGTTTAACCATATATATATATATAAGATACAATATATACAAAAAGAATGCATATGTATATTTGCATATATATGAGTTTTCACATAAAGTAAAGGATTTAAATGGATTTATAAATGTATTTTGATAAATGTTTTACTGATGGTTACCCTAACCCCATATGACCTATGATTGATATCACGAGGTACCTTAAGTGTAAGGATTTAGAGGTAAAGTTATAGGTTACTAACCGAGGAAGAAAGAAGTTTAGAGTAATATCCTTACACGTGATAAGGTGCTATGACTGGAACCTCATGTAAAGTGTGAGTTTCTCCGCAAATGTAGTGGTTATGATCGAATGTGATCGTCTCTCACCACAGCATTCGAAACTGCTTTGTAAGTTATCCTCAGGTTCAATACCTTAAAGAAAGAAAGAAAGGAAGGAAGAAAGAAAGTTTAAGGCATAAATGGATTTTAAATGTACAAGTATGTATTACTTTGATATATAATCGAAAATGTTATCTTAATGAAATGTACACTCACTAGGCTCCTTTAGCTATTCTTTTCCATAATTCAAAACATTTTCATATCCAGATAAAAGGCCTAAGAGAGGACCTCCCAAAAGGAGTTGAGCCATCGAGGAGACGACGCATGTGAACCGCATTGTATAAATAGCTGTATATTTTATATGTCAAATAGTTTGTCATGTATATGCATATATGGATATATTTTGAAAAGGAACTACTTAGGCTATTGGCTTAAGTCCACTCAAGCCCAATCTTTTATAAACTGCATGGAATCAAGAAGTTTTCAATGTTTTGATGATTGAAATGAATAAATGTATATGGTATATATTGTGTTGATTGAGTCAGGGACGAGGAGTCCTAAAACGAAAGCTGAAAATTGGAAGATTAGGAAGTGTTTTTAAATGCTTATGTGTATTTCGTAAATTTGGAAAGTCCGAAAACAGAGGGAACTCGTCGATTTTTCAAAACTAAGTGTTTGAAAAAAAAAAAAAGAAAATTTTTTTACCACTTCGTCGCATTATTTTCTAAAGATATGTAAAGGATTGTAAAGGGTTCGCCTGTTAGATTTTATTTGATTGTTTTAGAAAAAGTTTCTATATCCATTGGAAGTGCTGGAGGTCCCCTGGGTTCATGAGGTTAATCCTAATGGATCCTTCATAATCAATCTATAAACTTCCGTGAATTTTATCGTAGTGCCAGAAGAAAATACAAAAGTAGGTCTCTTCTCCGCCGACCGGGCCGTTGGCCGCCTGGCTCGCAGGCCCTTGTTCGTGACGCCCGACATCCCCTCGCTGGGTCCTTTGTTTAAATGATGGTGAGGCAAACAGCATCACGCCGCTAAGTCAGCCACTCTGGCCGACTTCCTTTCTCGTTGACTCCGACGTCGCGACGCTCGATCGCCACGACATTTCTAATGGCTTTATGCTTTCTTCTCCGCCTCCAAATGGTCCAAAATTGCCCGTTTCTAATTAAGTATTCACAAAATGCAAGAATCAGATATCTAAGTTATAAAATGCATATTTAATTTTGTAAATAACCCTGGTAAAAACCATAAAATGTATTTACGTGTATGAATGAGTGTTTTAGGCACTCACTCGAACAGTTAGTCGCCACCAACACAATTTCTCAGCCGGCTGCGCCGCCGACCGTATCAATCCCCCCATCGGGCAAAGGACCAAGTGCCGAGATGGAGATCAAATTCTGCAATCGGGTATTTCGTGACGGGAGCTAAATGCATTGGCAACAATCACATTTTTTGATATAATCGGGCAAGATTAGCTCAATGGCCTACTTTAATAAGCATTCCTGAAAGTGTGAGCTCAGGTGCCAAAGTTCTCACAGCTGATGATTTCCACATATTCTCTAAGGCTTATTCCAATAAATAATGGCCCTGGGCTTAAGGCTACATTTCAGATACTGACGCTCTAGTGATCGCTTGAACAATTGCCCATCGATCAAGGAAAATCTAGCGATCGGACTTGTACTCAAGTGGCCTTATCCTTCCTAATTAGGAGTTCTCCTGTCGATGTAGTGTATTATGGGTCCATCCATGAAGTGGAGAGGATCTCATCTACCTAGCTTACTCTCGGGAGTGGAGCGATCGAGGAAAACGACCGGAGCAATAGATGGGTAGAATGCCGTTTCTAAGCATCGGGTGAGAGGCGGCCACAAAGGGCTAAGGCATCCGCTTTATCATCACAGCCCCTAGAACGTATGTTCCACTTCCGCACTAAAAAACTACCTAAGCATTGTTTTACTCGGGAGACATATTTTGTCATTCTAGGGTCTTTGATTCAATTTTCGGTTGACTTGCCCAACGACTAATTGGGAATCACTCTTAGTCCGTGAGCTTACTCAGAGATACGACGACCGCTAGTTTGACCCCGATAAGAGGGCTAATATTCACTCCATTACTGGGAGGCTGGCTTCCAACCGGATTGCTTGTTCGACTCTTTCCGATCGGGGATTTCAACCAAGCACTAATTCCCACCCCAGTTTGTCTCGACGCCTCGTCTACATTAAGTGTCCACCAATTTGAGCTTTCGGGGTGTGTGTTTTGACCTGGGATTTCGTCATGAAGCTCTGCTAAACCTGCCTCGATAGCCTCGTTTGTACTGGATGCCATACTCGCTTAGTTCGATCGCCCAATAGGCCATTCTTCCATAGAAGTCGGGTTTATAGAGTGTGCTCCGGAGAGGAAGGTCGGTTAGTACCATAATGTGGTGTGCCTGGAAATATGGGCGAAGTTTCCTAGTTGCTATTCGGAGGGCTAAGGCTACCTGCTTAAGGTGACTATACTTGGTTTCAAAGACGCCAGGATTTGGTCGACGAAGAACACCGCTCATTCCTGCAGTTATTTTCGGTCAGTACGCACTTATCGCTACCGAGATCACACCATAGTAAAAGATTCGCAGTTACCCGATCAGCAATGATTGAGTTTCGTTGGCATCGTTTGGCCTGGTGAAAGCCCGATCACACTCTTCATTCCATCCGCTCGTCGGGTTTCCTTACATACAAAACGCCGAAAGTGGGCTTGTGAATCGAAATAAACCGCCTCGTGGCAGCCTAACCTGGGCCGATCAATCATAAAATTTCTCTCGGAGCTTGAGCCGAGATTCTAAAATAGCATTCAGCTAGGCAAGGTTAGCCTATATTCCCCTATGAGTCATCATGAATCCTAGGAACCAACCTGCACCAACCCCGAATGCACACTTTGTAGGGTTGAGTTTCATGCCATACACCTTGAGGAGCTTAAATGCCTGTTGCAGATGCGTAGTGTGATCCTCAAAAGCCTTTGACTTTACTAACATATCATCAAGCATATACTTCCATGGTTTTTCCGAAAGCGCCGAAATATCCAGCTACCGCCTCCAGAGTGTCTAGCACGGAACTAATGGCATTACGCTAGCAAAAGAGCCCCGTGTGGGTGATAAAAGATGTTTTCTCGCATCGAGGGCTACTGGGGATATGATGATACCTAAAATGCATCACAAAGACAACATGCTATGCCCGGGCCTGATGCATCAACTATCTGACGGCGCGGTAGCGAAAACTCCGTCCCAGCAGCGCGCCAAGATCCGTCCAGATACCACATGTGGCCCACCGGGCCGCACTTCAGGAACTACCACCACGCTGGCAAGCCATTCGTGTATCGGAATATCTCCACAAAACTTAACTTAAGATTATCCACCCCTATTGGATGACTCGATGGCACTCGTGGAGCGCCCATCAATACCCACAAATTCCGCCGAGATAACATTTGTACCTCGCAAGGGAAGCATGCACCCGGCTTATTCCTATCATATCCGAATGGTTCCGTGAGGAATACATCGGGCGTTAGCTTGTATTTGCCGTAATCGTGCCTTCCTCTTCGGCTGTGAGGGAATCCAACATAGGTGCAATTTATCGAGTCCTCGCCGGCGAGTAATGACAGTGGATCTATCGCCAATCAAAGCCGTCTTCCATAAGAGGTCGTGGTCATTCCATGATCGCTATTTCGAGGGTTGAATTTCGGGTGAGCTATCGAGGTTTCACTCTTTTCACGCTCCCGCACTAATACCGAAGTAACACCGACGAGCAGGCTCGGCTACCTCGAGCACCCCGCTCGGATGCAGCTTATCCTGATAGCTCGTGGTAGGTCGTAGGATCGCTCACAGAGTGTAACCAACCTTCGACCACAATAGCATTACAACACCCCAAGTCCTCAACCACCGAAACAATACTGCCAGGTTACTCGCCCCGCTCGACGAAAGAACGATATCTTCCCACCGCAGGTGGTGGCCCCACGAACCCGTGCATAAAATTATGCTAATCGAATCGAGATGGTCAAGCCGACTTTCATTTGTTGGAAGGTCAGCGCGAAAATCACCTACGCTACGGACAACACACTGCGGCACATCAAAACTGTTAATACAGACAGTAAGTACAAGTGCATCATAATGAGGAGCAATGACTTAACAGTCGAGTGCGGAAAGGATAATGTTGTCAACCGGGCTGAATTGTTGTGCCGCTTCCTCCGAGGCATTGATGGTAAGCGACCGGCTGATCGAGGCCGCGTGGAGCATTTTTCCTCGCCATTCGGATCAGATAACATTCCGCCAAAGCCCCAATATGGAAGCGCCGGATTTGCGTGGCCTGGGCGTTTAGATGGGGAAGTTCGGGTGACAAAGCATTTTCGGTTTGGCACGCGAAAAGGCTTCATTCGGTGGTAGTCGTGAATGTACTTTCCGAGGTGCCCACTTTATCAATTTTTCTATCAGAACTTTAGTTTCGCGTACGGCCGTTTTGATGGGTCGTGGTCCTCGTGGTAACACCCAGACCGGGCTGATTGATCGCATCGATCCTGGACCACTCACGCTGGGCCATTTAAAAATCTGGTGATCCCGCATGAGAGTGGGTGTGGAGCCATTACAAGAGATGCTGAGAGGGGGGTGGAATCGGGAGGCTCCTCCTTTTTCCGACCGCTCTGGAGCGCCGATTCTGCTCTCGCCTTTCGTCTCGGGTCGCCTTCGTGGTCAGCCATTGCGAGAAGCATTATTATCAATGAAGCGCCCAGATATTATCTCCAATGGAATACTGGTCGCCCACAACATAAATTCTTCCATTGTCAGGAAGCGGATTCAGTGGATAGATCGAAAGAAGGTAGTCACCTGCTTCGGGTTCTACAAGACCGCCAGCCCATGCCAGAATATCAATTTGTCGGGACATCATTCAAATCAAGCCGTGAAATCCAAGATAGATTCATCTTTCCTCTCGAGGATGGCCTAGGAGGAACTCCATGCCTTCCTCTCGTCTGGCTCGAACATACATTAGGTGATGAACGCTGCCTGTGGCCATTGAATGAGCTTTTATAGATCCTCTCAGAGCTCTCGTGGAATCCATGCTTATGCACCCCTTCAGTGCCAGAATAATTTGCACACAAGAGGCGCCATTTCCCGGGCCTAAGAATCATTGTTTGGTTAAATGTAGCATATGGTCGGGATGGGTTAGTGGCAGCCACCCAGACATAGAAAAATGCTACAGACACAACAGTCGTTATGGGTCATCAGGATTCAAAATATACGGGCCTGGGCGGTGAGGACAACACATCCTTCAAGCCCGACACCGGAAAAGAACCACAAATGTAGCTGAGGCTACCCGATCGGGCGATGCACGCTGAAATCGAGTACCCATACTCCCAGTCGATAGATACACATATTCGAGGGCCGCTTCCACGCGTCCGTCACGGCTCTTCGATCCGCGGGAGCGCACAATCTGATTCGCTGATCGACAGGGGGCCTTTTTCGATTTGTTCCGCGGCTGTTTCAGCGAGCTGTTAAGGAGCAAGAGCTGCCAAGATAATTCGCCATACTGGGTAAATCACTTCTCCCGTAGGACGTGGCCTTTACTCCTATTCGGGCCGAGTCGTGTAGATGGATAAAGTTTCGCAGTTTTCACCTGATTTACTTCAAACTGTGTTCGCAAGCTTATCCCTCTGCTACAGCGCAAGGCTTATAAGTCTCGCACTCGAATTATCTGTTGCCTATTCCTCTTGCTTCGCTTCCATCTCAGGATAATCCCAAATCACGGTCTTTTTTTTTTTTTTAATACTTTTCCATAGGTAACCTACAACAAGCCATATAATAGCCCTATTCAGCGCATACTGTTTGCTACCACCCATCGCGAATGACACACAATAAGATCATCTCAAGACTCAAGAATTAGTGCACTTAGTGCAATGATCAACTTTCGTAAAATATGTGGGCACCAAATTAATCCAAAGTGAATATGGTTAGATTCTAGACTCGTAGAGCTTCCATGAAGTCTAAGAACGTGCAAAGCAAACTTGACGAGGAAGTTATGACTATCCGGGTCACCTCGCCACACAAATACATATTTAAAGGTAAGGTATGTTCTTTCTTCTTCTCTCTCCCCTTCTTCTTCTTCATCCCTAGACGAGGTCATCTCTGACAAAGGTGAGGTCAGCTCGGCCGTAAGAGGCTCGGGCTGCGGCTATATTTGAGCACTAAATGCCACCCACAGGCATGTGTCAGACGAGACCTCGGTGAATCTTTCCATGCAGTTCAAGAACACCCGGAAACTGACTCGGACGCGGTTATGGTCATCTAAGTCAAGCCTGGCACAGCAGCGACTACATGTAGAAATGTGATGTACCTATTGTCTCATTCTTGAACACAACATGAGATCGATTGTATCATACTATGCGGATGGATTCTAGAATCAAAGGTCTTTCAGAGTTTACTTAACAAGACAAAACGACTCGTTGATTTAGAAAGCATGGGCTCATCCAAGTCGCACAACCGAGCCTGATTCCCTGGTCGAGCTCTACCAGTGAGTCTAGCCACTGTGAGGTCACCCTACTCTAAGAGTCAAACAAATTTTGAAAGAGGTCACCATCCCAAGAGAGCTTGGCCGGCGAGCGTCAGCCCCACCTCAAGAGGTTACTGGGCGTAAGAGCTCGGGCCGCCCAACAGTCACCGCCGAGCCCGGGCCGCCAAAGAGGCCACCCATCCCAAAGAGAGCTCGTCAAGAGGTAAGCTCGCCGTGAAGAGCTAGGGCCTCGCTAAAGAGCCGTGGCCTATCCAAAGAGGCCAGCCCCTAATCTTCCTTAAAGAGGTCGTCACTCTCCGCTAGAGAGTCTCACCGCTCTAAAAGAGGTCACTAAGCCAAGAGCTCCGGCCACAAACCATCCTCATACCCTTATGGAGTAAAAGGCTCATACACGGGCCGTAGGTCCGATTTTAAAAGGATTTGAGTTTACATCAAGATTAAGATGAAATGATGGGGTTATATAATATGTACAGAGGGAAATAGGGGCCAAATTTTTACTCCTCCAACAAAAAAATCAGGGTCTTGTGTTGTTTGGCTGTATAGGATCTAAAATAAAGTGACTTCACATGGTTTGTATTAATAAACTAAACATCCCCTCAAGGTAAGATATGCCCTTACTAAGTCAGACAAACATATGAACCTGAGCTTAGACTACAACCATTTTACATCACAAGCACAAAAATTTTGACAATGGGGTCACTTTAAACAAAAAACTAGGTTTTCTACCTGAAATTTCCGTGAAAGAACACAATAAGCCCTCTTAGATCTTCCTCTCAACTAAGACTCATGACGTGTCTTCGTGCACTCCTGTGACTAAATATTTTTCCCATTAACCCGGGTGAGCTTTTATGCTCAAGAGGAGAAAGTCTCCTACAAGGGCTAGCCCCCACCTATGCACATGCAATGGCATAATCCATAAAACATTCACACATTCATATAAAATATGCATATCTCTATATGAATGTCTATGTCATGCCCAAAATTCTCATCGACCTCCCATACACATGCACCTTCCATGGCGAGTAACTAGCTCCCAAACAAAGCTTTTTGTTTTTGAAACCCACTTAACAACCTCCGAGCACGACAATCCTTTAATATTTTACACACTCGACAACCCTCCGAATAGTAAAACCACTGGATCATCTTCAGAACCCGGATTGACAACCTCCGATAGAGTTCACTGACAACCAAGATAATTTATCGACAACCCCTCCGACCATCAAGTATCGACAACCTTCCAATACCATTTTTATTCATGCACTTTACACCCGATTCACACGAGATGACTCTGCATACAATGATAATGTCATCGCATAATATCTCATGTTATAGCATGATGGGAACTGGCATGCAACACTCATATAATACATGTCGGCATCAAGCATCATGTTAATATTAAGTATAATAAGTATGAGAAGAACATCATTTTTTCACATTAATCAGATGTTATTCAAACAAGCAATAACACAAAAAATGGATTTCAATCTTCAACCTGCAAAGCAAACATGCACAAGATAATAACCAAGATCATCCCGCTCATCCCAAACTACAAAGAGAGGACAACAATCGCCCAGAATCAACGCGGCTCTAAAAACTACGCATCTTAAACGGCCCTAATTCACAATAATTTACTTAAAATTATTCTTTTTAAAACCAGCCTACTACTCTAAGAACTGGTCATGAAGCTATATTTCATGGCTCTAAACAAAGACTAACAAGATGGGAGAGAACTCCATACTCTCTCAAAAGTGCAGATCCGTCTTCAACGCTGCAACCTCTGCTTGTTAATCGTGAGAAATCACCGGTTCTCTTCCTCCGCTGTCTTTTCTTTCTTTCTTTTCCTTTTTTTCTTTTCCTTTTTTCTCTCCTCTTCCCCTTTAACAAATTGCTTCTTTAAAGAGAATACTCTATCTAGGTGCAGAAACACCTCTTCCTTATCTCTCATGACACATAGCATTCCACATGCCAGTCCATGCTCACTTCTCTCCCACCACTCATCCTCCCCTACGCAAGATAGAAGTGTGACATCGCTTCCACCTATGCCAAGTGTCCTTCTTTATGCCATATGGCATGCATCTTCATGCCACGTGTCACCTTCCCTATCTGGCCCGTCATTCCCAACACGTGCACCCTGACATTCCTCAATTCTACGAAATCTCGACTATGTACTTAGATCTCGCGAGACGAACCCACCCGGCATGTCCCGCCGTCGGTCATCCCGAGATCTAGCTAAATTCCCAGCTTGGTAACCTGAATGTCTATCATTTTACTTTATTCGGTCTCACATTCTTCCCTTTAAAAGAATTCCTGGTCCCAAAATTCACACACACATATACATATAATCACTTCCGTATATGTAATACTATTTAAATGCAACGATTAAATCATAGACTCCTGGCTCTCAAAGAGTGAAGCGATATCCCAGACGTATCGCTGGGCCCTCACGCTCCCATGCCGTCTCCCTCCACTCCTCCTCCGTGGCCGCTACAACACTTCACTCAGCCCCGCAAAGCTCTCAGGTCGCAACCTACTCTCACATCCATAATACGCCAGTCCCTCCTCGAAGGTCCCATCCGTGATCACAATAAGCTAGCCCCACACAGTCCACTAAGTACGAGCTAGATACTGGAGTGTACTTCCAGAGCATAGACATGGAATAATTTCATGACAGTTCGACAACCTTACAGAATGCAAATCGATATGCACCTGTCTCATCTTCTCGAGTACTCGAAGGGCCCAACAACCTCTGCAGATACTTTCCCCCGCTTACCGACCGACCACTCCTCTTTAGCATCACCTTTAAGAAGACACATGATCACTCATTCTAAACTCTAGAGGTCGCTATCATGACAACAGAATCCTTCTCGTCGACTTTGAGCCGTGAGAAGGCTCCGTGATCGACCACTTTCGTGGTGTCCTAACTGCCCCGACTGTGGTGAGCCTCCCTCCCACTCTCATTCACAAACCCGTGAGATCGATACGGCTCCATATATACCCTCATGGTGCCATTTGTATGCTCACCTGATAACTGGCTGGTCAGAGCGAATTTACTGGCGCGGCAATGCTTTTCCCACTACTCCTCGAAATTCAGGACGATGTTCTGGGCAGTGACGCCCTCTAAAACTCGTGATAAACCCTCCGACCGACCATTTGTCCCGTGGATGAAGCCATGCCTTACCATCAATCAGGTCCCATGTCCTTTGAAATCCCCTTCCAAAAGTGTGTCGTGAACCCTGGTGGATCTCCTGGTCCGATACAATGGATAATAAAAGATTCACTGTACCACCTTCGTATATACAAATCAGAATCTCTCCAAAGCAAAGGTCATTTTTGGTATTAAATAGAAATGCCAACTTTAGTGAGTCATCCTCACATGACCCACACACCGATCACACGCCTACACGGCATGTTCAGCGGGTGGGGCAGTCACAAAAATCCATCGTGGCATGCTCCCACTTCCAGACTCGCCACCTCCAATGGTCAGAAAGAGCTCTAGTAGTCGCTTCTTCTTATTCAGATGTCGACCTTATTCCCAAGCTTAGGAATTAAGGCTCGGTTCTTTAGCATTTTCTGTAATTATGTGGGAGTCTACAGTCATCTCTACACAGGCGGTCTTTAGTTGATCCCTGATTATTCTCTAAAATCAATATCTAAAAGTAAATTATTGTCAGGTCAAGTTGATCAAGGATTGATTAAATTGACTATTTTAAAAATGTAAAGATGATTGCTTGGATTCTTAGGTTTCACTACTATTGATCATGTAATTCTACCCTCTTAGTTTACATACCTCATCTAAGAGCCATTGATGAATGGTTCTACGAAGATTTTGAAGCTTAAACGCCGCTAGGGAATGAAAACATCGAAAGTATGTTAAACACTTGTTCAATAATTAGTTCGCATCTTAAATGCATCCGTGATCAAGCACAACGCGGTACCGAGGATCTCTTGTTCACACAAAGTCAAGAGGATGCCCAACTGAAGGTTTTATAAAGCCTTTACAAGTGTCAACATCAAGCATAAATCCCATTGAAGTATAGAGGGAATCGAGGGTTATTACTCTTTGATCAGGCGAGCTCTGTTCGTGTAAACTCAAAGAGATAAAAAAGCTTAGGAACTCATGGAAATTATAAAGCAAATCATAATCGATGAAATGATCAAAAGGAACTTGAGAAACTAAACTAAATTGCAAACCGGGGCTGATCAAAATGACAGCATCAAGGAGAAAACGAGTCAGGCGATCTAACTCAAAGGTTAGCAGGCGTGAACCCGTAATCCAAAAACTGGTATAAAAGTGAAAAGCCTTCGCTCTACTCTATAAACTCCTGAAATTTCTAAATTCATCGAAGGAGCACACTTTTTTATGAAACCAAACCTCTTGTGGAATCAATAAAAGTCATTCTTCTCCACCTTCCTTCGCTCTTTATAATTCTTTCCTCAGATCCCGAGTCATGGCCGGGCGATTTATCGCATTCTTGCATTAGAACTATTCCCGCTCACCTCGTGAATCTTATATGTCAGATCGATGAAAGCTAGTGCCAGACCGCAGATAAAGTTGGCTACTAGTGTTTTTCCGTAGGGGTGTACTCTTGCATAACCACATCATTACTTCAGACAAGTGTAATTCGTGATAGTGCTGGGAGTCGCATTCTGAGACAGTGCCTCCGCACTTGCTTCCCAAAGATCATGCACTCTCGAAACTCACTAAGCCACACATCATCCACACCATGTATGAAACTCTGAACCCATACAAGTCCAAGTCCGAAAAACAAAATTAAAAGTACATTCCATGCAAACGCTTAACAAAGGACCAAGGTGTCATAAATCGATATAATCATCGCCTTTCAGGTAGTCAATGACACAATTCCCAACCTGCATCTCGCTAGTCCTGCTGAAGATTTAAACTAGTGACACCTAACGTTATGAATTCCAACATGCGCTAGGTGCAATGAGTTTGCAAGTTTCTCAAAAGGTAAAATTAAGAAACATGTGATTAATCCGATATGGTGCACCCGTGTGGGACTCAATTAAAACTAACACCACGCCCCAAGCAATGAACATACAACAACTATCACAAAACTAAGCTATTCATATAAAGGATCATGAATCGAGAAAAGAAAAGTCGCCATGCAAGCATCAAAACAGAATGAATCTATATATTATGAGGCAATAGCTTTAATATAATCGACGCAAATTACTATGCATAAAAAAGTCAAGATAAATAAATTCAATACAACCTAAATCAAGAGTTCTTTAAGGCTTATAATGACCATAGGCTACAATAAGCAATATGAACAAAACGGGTGTTGGCAGCCGATACGGCTGTCTCTACCCAATTGCCAACATACCTTAATCTCTTAGCTTACTATGCTCTACTCAATGTCTCCCCACTGCCCCGACGGCGAAAACGGCTAGCCCTCATCGACGCAATCGTCTAGCTCCTTCGAATCTCCCTCCAAGTCAGGAGGGGGGCATCTCCCAATGTAGGCTTTCTCACAGCTGCGACTTTAGCTCGAAGCCAGCCGTTGCTTTCTTTTGTTTCCTCAAAAACGATTGAACTAATTTCTTTAATTCGACATGCTCCATTCTCTTCAAAGGATGTGCTCATAGCGAAGTCAGTAGGACAAGAGGCCCTGTGAATAGCTAATGGGAACGTGAAGGTCGGGTTCTCGAGATGCAAAATTTCGCCTGCCTCCGTCATTTAGAATGGGCCCCACCTTAGAAGAATTTTCTTTTTCTTAATCACTTCATCCCAATGCAAAATTCTTCCACAAAGATTCGTTATTTACCAGAGATTTGAATGGAATATACTCTACTTTCAAATACTATATGACCAAAGATATGTCAATAAGCTTCCCATTATCAATTTATATAAAACTCAAGGTTTCTTCTTTGCTCGATATTTCCTGCCCTTCGGGCCCGATTCCCATTGATTTAACGCCAAAAAGTGCCATTTCGAACCTGGCATATTAGATAGGTTTTGAGTGCTTTTGCGTGACTAATCATGTCATTTATGCCAATTGAAGGTTCTAAGTCTTCAGCTCTCACTTATGCCAGCTAGAGGTTATTTTGAAGTTGCTTATGTGCTCGCACTTGGGAGTTCAATATCGAGATATGCGATGAATCATGAAGATCGAACCCATTCATCCCATCAAGCAAACCATAAATCAAAGAGAGACACCCAAGGCAGGCGGCAAAATCACAGAGGATGTGATAAACAAGCAGCTGAAGATCGCTTAATCCAGTGAAATTTCGCTAAGATCGCGAAAATTCACTGGATTGCGAAAAATTACACTTTAGCTAAAATTTCAATCCACACTAAACTCACAGACCTCGCCGTGACCAAAATTTCATGAAGCACTATTCCTAGCTTATTCCTTAGATTACTCACAAGACCTCATGAAAGCTAGTTTAAATTCGCTAGCCAGCTAAATTGCTTGACTCCCTGTGTTCTTAAAATCTCTTGTTTTCGCTATCTCAGATTTCCATTTATTAAATTTTCACAATGACTAAATTTTCGTCGCCTAGCTAAATTCAGATGCCTTAGCCGAAATTCACATCATTGTCATGACTTTGTAATTAAAACCATTTCCACCTTGGTGTACAATGGCATTCCCTTGTCCCCACCCTAGCCAAATTGTTAGGCTTTATGGTATTTTCATACATCAGGCCTATATAAGCCCCTCCCATTTTGTAACCCTAAGCAACAAATTCAAGGAGCAAACACCTTGGCAAGTTTCATTTTATGTAACATCTCGTGAGCTTTAAAGTAGGGCTTTATGCCTTTCTCTCTTCTCTCCTCTTTCCTTATTTTTCTTGGCTGCCAAACACTCCTCTCGAGGATGACAACTCAAGAGATGCCTGCTGCCTCTTTCTCAAGGGCAGCTTTTAGTCGTGCGGCATACTAGGTCGTCCTCTTGTGTTAAAGCCAAGGTGCACGGTTTATGGCCCTATCTTCTTAAAATAGGTTGAATAAAGCACTGAATCGTTACTGATTCGGGCCAATACTACCATGTTTTAGGATACAAGGCATACTCTATCGTTAGATGCACCGCGGGTTTCCTTAGATGGTCTCTTACGAGCCACCAAATGATGCCGAATGTTGTGTCTTAAACTAAAAAGGGGCCATAGATGCATGTTACCTGTGTTAACCCAAATAGGAGCTGTTTTAGGTGAGGCTCTGGTTAGTTAAACATAGATCCGCTATGGCTAGGACTGCAGTGGTCACGGTCATAACGCGCGATAAAACCCGAGACACTCATTTCTCATTCTAGTTACCAAGCAGCGACCTAATCTCCTTCCAAAGAACTTTCTACACTCACTTCTGCATTTTCTTACTACACCCCTCAAAGAACAACCGATTCTCCACCCTTTTGAAACAAACCAAAAGTCCAAACAGAAAGCCCATCTTTACACTTACGCAATCATTCCCTGTGGATTTAGAAAACCCATCCCCGTGTTCTACCCTGACCACTACACGGGCAAAGAGCTTGACTGCCGAAGAGGAACTTAGGGCGGCAGAGTTATTGTCATTCAAATTTCAGCCTATCGCACAATCAAAAAATGGCGCCTACAGCCGGATGGCGCCAAAACTACTTTGATGTCATGTACTGCGATCAATATCATGCAAGTGAAGGTAACTCTTTAACTCTTTTGTAACCCAAACAAGTAGGAACTACCGCCATCACTTTGGCAAAGAATCGCACCGGTTCGTTTTTTCTTTACAAATACTTTATTTTTAAATTAACCCTAATCTTGCTAAGTTTCACAAGGTGTCCCCTTTGTTGTCTCTACACCTCAGACTAAGCAAGACAGAATAAAACGGATAGAGACACACGTACTACATAGAATCAAGATGGGCCAACTCGACCCAACAAGAAGTCAGTTGGTACACACGATACCATGGATCCATCACCTCAAGAACAGCAGAGTCAAGAAGGTCCCCCAATTAATCCAACGCCTATGTAACCATGAGGGATCACATTCACCTCCCAGAGTTAGTTGGCTCCCATCCCCAGATCATCCCTCTCACAAGATGTAGCAGTCAAATGAGGCCTTGGCTCAGTACTTTATCCCTACATATCTTGGTATGGAAAATGAAAATCCACACTCATATTAGTGGATTTTATATAGTTTGTACTACTTTAAGGAAGGTATGGACGGATACGGATTCAAGCAAGTCAAAGCATTTCACTGATCTTGCAAAAGGATAATGCTAAGATTCTGCTCTAAACCCATCGAGGCTAAGAACCATTAGAAATCATTTAAATAAGAGTGCACTCTCAAGAAATTCCTTCGGCTCATAAGACCAACAATCTGAAAAGGATAAATTTATACCTTTGCAAATAGCCACGGTGAGAGGTCTCGTACTCAATGTCGTATAGATTTATAAACTATATGTGCCACAATTCACGGTCGATATATGATTATGAACCATTTCTATGGTGGTATGTCTCCTCGCCATGATGTTTCTCGAAACCATGAGTGAGACTTTCTGGCAAGCATCCCGACGGCTATGGATTTTCAAAATTATGTGGTCAGAAACTTCAAGTGGTCATTTTTCAAACCCTAGTGAAAAATGGAAACACCCCAGGGCCCTCTTTAGCCTAACCCTAGTGAGGGATTTATACTACACCGCCGCAGGATATAGAAATGAAAGCTAGGATTTCAACCTTAGCTTAGGAAGGTGAGGTTTGAAGGAAAAGCAAGGCTCCACACAAGTGCATGCAAAGTTGATCAAATCCCGCATACACCAACTCAGACTAATTTTCAATCTCCTCAGACATCCAAGAGGAACAGTTGTCCACAAATTTCCCTTCAACAGCTGATTCATGTCGTAATGTGCACATCAGAGGGTCATCATAAGCCACCACAACTCCAATGCCCATATGGTAATACCTTACAATTCTAATCGAGTGAATCAATTTAACCTCTCATGGAGACTCCAACCCCTCGCTTATTTACTCATCGTGCCAACCACAGTCGTTCCCTCTCAACTACAACCATCACTATCCTATCTCCCGTGGAGCGCTTTGCTATCAATCTGAAAGAAAGTGGTAGGCAAACCCTGCTGAGGAACAAAAAGGAATCAATGTGCAACTGGCACAAAGGATTGATACTGTAGAAAGTACTAATCGAACAAGAGAATAGATGTACAGTAGAGAGCAACTTGAACCAAATTGATACACTTACAAAGATTCAATCACCAAGATCAATGTTGCCGGAGGTACAAGAAAGAGGAAGGTTCCCTTCCCAAACAAAGGCAACCTAAAGGGAATCCATATGCAGGATCATCCAACACCAGAATGATGAGGTGAAGGCTATAATCACCCTCGAGAAGTGAAAGAGGGCCGCTCTGCCTCCCTCCCTCCGCCCCCCCGTCGGCCCCATCAACCGATGCCAAAAAGCCTGGTCAAGTGAATCCAGGAACTGGGTGAGGAGGGAATCGTGGGGCCGGCATATTCTCCTAAAGGAAGGTTCCTTTAATGAAATATCGCATACAACCTCCATTTCCCATGCACCCTAGGAGGTAAGAAGAAGGCAATCCCGGGGCCAGTTGCGCATTTTGCAGGTCTTAAGGCGCATGCACATACCTCTATCGACATAATCAAAACAAGTCCCCCGCGATGTACCAAAGATATCACCCGCATTAATCGGCAGCGGATTAGTATCGAGAAAAAGGCATTTCTCACCTAATGCCGCCATAACCAAAGTAAATAACCACCAACAAGGATTCAGGATCTCCCACAATTTCATCAATATTTGGTGGAAGTGCATAGACAAATCATCGCTTTGATTTGTATCAAAGCCATGGAACCCACGCCGTATTCGCAGGCGCACTAGGGTTCGTGAACTTTAAACCGACTAACATCACACTTCATTACGAGTGGATTGCCCATGAAAATCTCATGATAGTTGAGGATGTCTTGGTGCAATAGACAAAATTCTACTACCCAAGATTTGTGGTGCTGAAGACCGAGCCAACGTGCTGAATCAATCATGTACTAATCATCTTAGGAAGACTATTTCCGGGCTACAAGAATGCAATCATAATTGTTTAATGGAGTCATAAATTACCTTTCGTAATACGACTCCTGAGTTAAAACATCTTTTATTCGAATAACAAGCAAAAGTCAAGTAGAACACAAAATCAAATAATCGATAGTTGTTTCAAATGGTCCATACGCAGTGAAGCATTGTCCTGACCGTATGATAATCACCTGGCGAGATGAAGATACCGGGCCCATCAATTCCACCGCAAGCCAATCGCTTCAATTCAAGTTTATCATCAACTACTTCAACAATAATCGACATTCCTTAACACTATGGAATCAACCTTAGTTATCGGGCCGGTGATTCGTGCCACAAAAGAGGGTGATCCGAATCAACAAAATTTATATACCTGTTCCTAACGCGAGTCAAGCTACCAGCAGATAGCTGGTCTAGTGGCTTAGCAACATCGTGGATGGGTTTCATCCTAAAAACAGACGGTATAAGTGCACATGCAAGTATTTCTATTTGACTTTCTGATTCTTTAAAAATGAAGAGTTGAAATCGAGAAATTGTAAAATCAAGAAAGTAAAAGTTAACTTTGAAGATTTAGGTCACTAACTCTGGTAAGTTAGTAAAGTAAACAAGTGTCCCCTGGGTTTTATCCTCGTTATGACAAGCAACCCATATCCAAGGCATAACTCCGATTTATGTGTTTAACTAGCAACCTCACCTTTGAAATCAACTCCTATTCTGAGCTTCAACACAGCTTCGTGATCTATGGCCCCTATCGTTTGAAACCCTAGCATTTAAATATCATTCTGCAGGCCTCGTGAAGACCATCTAAAAACCAGACACACAGAATAATCTAGCATTACATGCACTCAGATCCCAAAGCATGAGAGTATTGGCCAAATCAATAACATTCAATGCTATTCAACCCTAATTTGAGAAGATAAGGGTCATAAACATGCAAGATTTACAGTTTTGGCTGATAAGAGTATAACATGATATGCCCACGTCAAGCTAGCCTTCCTTCCTCTTCAAAGAAATATGAGGCTTAGCTTCTACATCTCTCAGTCATATCCTCAAGATGTGGTGTTCGGCAAATTCTCGGAAAGTAAGGGAAAGAGAGGTAGAGAGGCAGGAGAAAAGTGCAAAACTTAATTAAAATAAAGACACTCATTCATAAAAATGAAAATCTCATTTCAAAATTCTTCTCCCCAAATTGTTCTTGGTTACAAAACAAGAGGGGCTTATATAGGCCACCTCAAGGCATGAAAATACCAAAAACCCTAAAATCGAAGTAAGCTGAAGGACAAGAGAGTAATACACCAAGCTCAAGTCACTGGCATTAATTACAATGTGTTTTCTTCTCTCTTCTCTCTCTCTCTCTTTCTTTCTCTTCCCTTTTCAAGCCAAGTCTTTTCTTTTTTTTCTTTTCCTTTTTAATTTTCTACATTTGTTACTGTACTCTCTGAAAAATCATACTCTGTGCCAAATAAAATTTCTCATTTTATGCTTAAAATAAAATTTCACGAAGAATAAATTCTCGCTAGCTTAGCGAAATTGTTGTGGAGAGCGAATCAGTATTTTCACAAAAATGGTGCTCTAGCTTAAATCAGAAGTGTCTAGCGAAATTTGAGATTTCAGAGCCGCAATTAGCTTAAGGTTGCGTAATTTTCGCAATTTAGCTAGTACTCTCGCGAATCAATAAAATTCGCTGTTGATCTTCACTGCCTTCTAATGATCCAATTTTCTTCTTTACTTTTGCCTTGGTTTTCCTAATATTGATTCGGGTCACTGGATGGATCGAACATTGGAATCAATCTTCACATTCATCATTTGACTTTAAATCAACTCCAAGAGTGGGCGCAAACACTGTGAAACAACCAAAAATACCCCTCTAAATGGCATAAGTGGTACTAAGAAGACTTGAACACTTCAATTGGTATGAATGACATGAGATTTAACGCGCAAAGCACCAAAACCTATCTAATATAAGGTTCAAACAGACTCCTTTTTGGGCACTAATCACACCCCAACCGAACGCTGCTAGTCCCTTAGCAAATGCAAAACAAAAAGGAGATGCATGTGGTGATTTTCAAAAAGGTTATGATTCAAAAAGGGTTTATATACATATTAACATTACTTTAAATTGAACAATTGATATCAAATTTGAAAACCGATATAAAAGAATCAAAACCATAAGAGAACAATTTCGTGTCAAACTGGACTCCATGATTCTCAACTTGAATTTCCACCTAAGTCTAATGGTTCTTATGTAACCAGATTAGTTTCATAACCAGTAATTTGTTCCTCCCAACCCAGCACCGACATGGCCTTAAGTTGTCGAAAGAACTCAGATGACTAGTTACACTCTTCTTTTCTCTTTATTCATTTTCAATGTAGAAGTAATGCTTGTTCGACTTCACCAAAGTCCGTAATCTGGGTCCACCGATGACCCCAACCAATCAAGGTTTAAGGCATCAAGCCAAAGGATCAACACCACAAACTCACAGCTTCACTCCCTGACCGACGACTCCTCGGTACCGGAAAAGCACCCACCGCAACCACTCTATTCACCCATGTAACGAACACTCAAATCGATGACTCCCAACCAATGAAGGCATAGGGCATCGTTTCAAAGGTTACCATACACCCCTGACCGTTTCTGTTTCAAGGCAAGGCTTCACGACTTTATTTTTCTTTTTCTCTTTTTCTTTTTTGCTTTTTTTTTTTTTGGAAGACTACATTGGTCTTCAAATGTGGGTAACAAAAACCTATCCTAGGTAGCCAACATGCCTAAGGCCGGCTATGCAAAGTGAAAGGAAGCAACTAATTTGACAGCCTATTGAAACAATCTGGTGTGCAGTGTGTGAATTAGCTTAAGGGAGAAATGTTCAAGTTGAGCATGCTGGAACTTCAACTGACCAAAAATTATTTCAAACATGGAATTTGTTTTAACATAAAGGTGACAAAACAGGTTTCAAATTTCCATTTAGCAATTCAATCGGTCTGTCTGAAGCACCAATTGTTCAATCGGAAGGTTCAATCGGTCAATTAAAGGAACTAAATTCGTCCAATTGAAAACAAAAATCGGATACACGGCGGTACAAAAGTCAAGCCTGTGGGAACACCTAACCAGCCTCCATATAGAAACATTACCAAGGAGGATCAAAGAGAATGACTTCTCAACCCCCGCAATGGCCCGAGCTGACTCATGGTGTCGACTTCCTATCGTTGACTCGGGTTCTCACTGATTGAATTTGAACCGAGTAATCGGGCCCGGATGGGCACCGAAGGCAAAACCAAACACTCCGCTTCACCTTGCTGAGGTCCCGCAATTCCCTGACATTCACCTTCCCCGTATCCCGACACACACCGAGCACACATCATTAGTCACTTGATTTTCGCTTCCATTAATTTGTGCTTGTTGTTCATGGAAATATACTAGTTCCACGTCGATATTGCCAAATGTAAGTCGTATGACTCCATTCTCAAGAATCGATGATCAGATTGGCACCGGCTGCAAATGGTCTCTCCTGTGATAATTAAGTACGATCGGGTTCACTTGTTATTGGCTCGGTTGTCAGCACCACAAAATTCCACTGGTAGTAGAATCTTATTTCCATCTTTACCAAGACATTCTCAACTATCCCCTTATGGATTTTAACTGATCTATCGGCCAATGATAGTGTGATGTCGGGTAGGTTTTCTGGGTTCACCTAAACCCAACCGCTTGTACACCGAACACGACATTAGGTTCACACCCACTCCTAAATCAAGTAATGACTTGTCTAAGTAAATTCCAACACATTGGACTAAATTGGTGGGAGACCGATCCTTGTATTCGGTTTGCTTTGGATTATGGCACTAACTTGTTGTTAAAATGCTTTCTTCTCAATACTAATCCGCTTCTTGATTGTGCAAAAGATCTTTGAAAAATTTTATAAGCGAGGCACTTGTTTGATTATGTCGATAAAGAGATGTTAACCTTCACTTGCCTTAGACCTCTAGATGCACACTTTGGCGAGATGCCTTCTTCTTACCTCTAAGTGCTTGTGGAAATGGAGGAGGTGGTATCGCGGTATTTCATTGAATCCTCCTTTGGAGAATATGCTCAGGCGCAATTCTTCTCCTTGATTGGATTCAAGCCAGGCTTTGGCATAGGTTGATCAACCTCTTTTCCACTCCCTCGGGGTAATTATAGCTGCTTAACCGTCCATTCTGGGTGTTGGATGACCCCACCTCATGAATTCCCTTGGGATTTGGAAGTGTTTGTGATGGAAACCTCCCTTTCTCTTGTACCTATAGCAACTTGTTGATCTTAGTGATTGAATACTGTAGATTGTCAATTTTATGGTTGAGATTGCTCTCAAGCCCATCTATTCTCTTGTTCAGTGTGCTCTCTACGGTGTCAATCCTTTATTACTGATTGCACATTGATCCTTGCCTGTTCCTCGACAAAGTTGCCCACCACCTTACTCAATTGATATGGCTTGTTCGGAGAAGAGGATGGTGGTTGTTGTGATGTGAGGTGCAAGCGAGGAGTTTGGCACACCCAGGGAAATACGTAGAGCGGGGGAGTTGGGTCTCCATGCAGGATTAAATTGATTCCTCCAATTGGAATTGTAGGTATTACCATATGGAACGATAGTTGTTGTGGCTTGTATTGTCCCTACGAGTGTTTACATTCGACATCAAATCCTTCAACTGCGGGGCCATAGGACATGGTTCTACTAGGTGTACGAGGATTGGAGTGGTGCAGAATTGGGCGTGTAGGATTACCGATCCTTTGCATGCACCTCTTGGGCTGTTTACCTTCAAGCTCCTCTACCTTTCTTGAGGTTGAAATCCACAGCTGCTCATTTCTATTTCCTGCGGCGATTACATACATCGCTCTTTACCAGTTAACTATGGGTCTCATCCTTTCCAATTTCTAGAGGTTAGGCTCATCCCAACCCTTAGAAGTTTGACCCACGTAATTTAAAAAATCCATAGCCGTCCAGGATGCTTGCTTAAAAATCTCCTCCACACATGGTTTCCAGGCGCCTCGTAGCGGAGACATACCATATAAAGTGGTTCACCAACATCCATGTGTGAGCCCGTGAATTGTGGACATGCAGTGATGGTCTCCATAAATCTCTCGACCTTTGGTAGAATCTCTCACCATCATGAGCTGCTAAGGTATAAATTTGCCTTTTCAAATTGTGGTTTGTAGTCTTGACTTCTTCGAGAACTGCTTCTGGCTCGATGATTCTAATGGTTCGGCCTCGATGGAATTGAGGCCATATCTTGGCCTTGTCTGCCAGAATTGATAAATGCTTTAGCTTCAGCAAATCCATGTCCATCATACCTTCCTTAAAGGTAGTGCAAACCTCCTCAAAATCCACTAATATGAGTGTATGGGTTTCATTTTCCATACCATGATATGTGGGAGTAGAAATTTGCAAATAAGGCCTATTTGCTACTTCTTCGAATTTGGAGGAATGATCTGAGGATGGGGCACTAACTCTAGGAGGGTGGATGTGATCCCTCGTGGTTCTATAAGCATTTGGATTCATGGGGCGACTCTGTTGTTCCTCGGGTAGTGGATCCATGGTATCGGTGTGTGCGAGCTTCATGGCAGGTCGGGTTGATATCTTGATTCTATACAAATCTGCACGTGTGTCTACATCCCATTTATTTGCATAAACCTGTACAAAATTATAGAGACAACAAAAAGAACTAACAAAGCTTCAGAAAGATTAATGTTAGCTAACAAAAATTAAAACTAGCTGAATGAAAAAGCGTCTGGTCACGATTCTTGCTAAGTCTTGTGGCGATTCTGTGAATAATAAGAGTAAAAGAGTTACCTTCACTTGTGATGTTGATCACAAGTACATAACTTACCATTAGTAGTTTGGCACCATTCGAACATGGCCCACCATTTGATTCTTGCCACGGTAGGGTGATCAGGAATCAAATTTATATACCTAAGTTCCTCCCTCTGCTAGTAGTCAAGCTACTGCAGTATAGTGGTCTAGGGTCGAACACGGGGATGGGTTTTCATCCTAAAAATGATTTGCATAAGTGCATGAAGGTAAGGCTTTCTATTTGGACTCTTTGGATTTGCTTTAAAAACAGTGGAAGTAGGTTGAAAACTGAGAAATTGTAAAGCGAAAGTAAAGTGTGAAAAAGTTAACTTTGAAAGATTTGGAAATTATTTAACTTAGTGAAGTTAGGGCAAGCAAAGTGTCTCGGGTTTATCCTCGCGTTATGACAAGCAACCTATAGTCGAGGCCTCTTAGGATCTATGTTTTAACTAGCAAACCTCACCCCTTGAAATCAACTCCTATTGAGTCAACACGGGTAAGGCATCCTATGGCCCCTTTCTTTACATTTGAAACCATTTAGCATTTTAAATATCATTTGGAGGCTCGTAAAGACCATCCCAAAACCAGGTCACATCTAGCATTAAGTATGCTGTATCCTAAAAGCATGGAGAGTATTGGCGAATCAACATTCAATGCTATTCCAACCTAATTTGAGAAGATAGGGGTCATAAACACGGTACCTATGGCTTTTAATCTGAGGACAACATGCATATGCCCGCGCTGGCCCAGCTTCCTTATAGCCACGAAGAAGGAGGCTTAGCGGCCTCTCTTGAGTTGTCATCCTCGAGAGGGGGTGTTTAGCGTAGGAAAGTAAGGAAGAGGAGAGGGAGAAAAGCAAAACCTAATTAAAATAAAAGACTTTATTTACAAAATGAAAACTTACCAAAAATTCTTCTCTCCCAAATTGTTCTCTTTGGTTTACAAAACAAGAGGGGCTTATATATATATAGGCCACCTCAGGGCATGAAAATACCAAAAACCCTACAAAATTATTAAGTTAAAGGACAAGAAATTAATACACGAGTTTGAAATTCGAGTTGGCATTAATTCTGAAAGCATTGGCTGAGAAGCATTAAATTTATTTAAGGAATTTGAAGGAATTTAAGCTATATTCCCAGCGAAATCACCATGTATAGCGAAAATGGAAAATTTCGCTAGAGCCAGGAAATTTCGCTAGCTAAGCGAGAATTTAGCCTAACAACGAAATTGTTGTGAGTGCTTAATCACGGTGTGTACCGCTCAAAAATAAGTTGCCTATTGGCTGGGATTGGTACAGCGAAATTCGAGATTTAGCTAAGGTTCTGTTTAAGCTAAGATTCTTGAAATTTTTCGCGATCTAGCCAATTTTCGCAACTCTAGCAGAAAATTCACCTTTTGTTGATCTTCCTCCTTGTCTTCTACGCATCCAATTTTCTTCACTTTGCCTTGGTTTTCTCATTGATTCTTGGGGTACGGTTGATGGTAGACATTGGAATAATCTTAATGATTCATCATTTGACCGAGAAATTGAACTCGAGAGTCGCATGAGCACACAGTAAAACAACCAAAAATACCCTCTAAATGGCATAAGTGGTACTAGAAGACTTGAACACTTCAATTGGTATGAATGACATGATTAATGCGCCAAAAAGCACCAAAACCATAATATAGGGTTAGTGCACTTTGGGCCAGTAATCACCGAGGGTTGAGAGATCATCCTCCTTGACCCTCCTTGAGTAATTTTGGTATATTGAACTGGTTTGGTGTTCTCAAAAACCAAATTCTTGATTGACAATTTTTGCTTTATTTTAATTTAGTCAATTTCCATTTTTAGCTATTTTAGTATGTTTCCTAATTGTGACTTTCCATTTTAGCAAGTTGGTAATTATTTTATATTATCTTATATTAAATTGTAGATATATTTTCTATCTAATTTTAATTTTATTTTTACTTTTATTAATATATTAATTTTCATTTTAATTACGAAAGTCGATTTGCGAGATATTGAAACGCAGTTTGGCCCAATTGGCTATAATAGCGAATTTTGGTGGAATGACCCTTAATTGCCTTTGAAGCTTATAAAAGGAGGGGAGGGGTTGGCTTTGTCACATACTTCATCTTCCTCCTCTCCCTTAGCATTCTAAAATCCTTCTTCTTGGCGACCACTGAGCCTTTGAGCCCTTGCTGCGCGGCCGGTGACCCCGCACTCTGATCTGCCACGGCCGCCTCTGCGCGCGTGCCTTGGCGCTCTGTAGCCTCCTTGCTGCACCTTCACGCCACGAAACACGGCTATCGACCTCGAGCCTTCCGGGTTCAGAGACCACTGGTAGGCCACTACACCTGAGCCGGCACCCGGCATCCATGCCCGGTACCTTTGAGTCACCGTATCGTGTCTGGTCTCTGCCCATGAGCCCCAGGCAGCCCATGGTGCTACTTTCATTTTCTCAGCCAGACGCCTCCGATGTGCGTTCGGACTACGGATATGGTTCGTACTCGGTGGGTCTCGCCTTGGCCTGGTCGGGTCGGTACACTGACGAGGCCCAGGCCAGGCTCCGGTCCGCTCCGGTACCATCAGGTCCCAGAGCGATTACCTAAGGAGCCTCGGGGGTTTCATCGTTATCGGACACGGATGGGACCACAGGCCCCCATCACTGTGCCTCGGAGGAGAGTTAGGAGGGCGACCCTCAGCCCGGGCCGCACATCGGGCCCAGTGAGTCATCTTCCTCGGCCATGACCATCACCGGTCATGGCTACGGAGGCGACATCATCGCCTCGAGTTGTCCTGACCTCCCGGGATCGGAAGGCGTGGGTTGTTCGTAGGGAACCCCGATGTTCCCGGGGAATGTACGGCTCACGCGAGGACTTTCATCGGAGTCAGAGTACTGGAGTGTCCGGCGGGGCTGATCCCGGGGTTTAGAGTCCTGGGATTGATCGAGGATTCATTCACTACTTCCTTTCATGACTCGAGCGGCATTATTACCCGCGAGTGGTCTTCGCAGTTCTATCATTCTATGACATCGAGAAGCGAGATGGTGCGCGTGAAGCCTGCCGATTCTCATTGATGATCGCCGTGAATTGCCGGTGTAGATATTGGCGGCTTTGGGCTGCGTATACCAGCCGGCAATCTGAGGGTTATAGGGTGGGGCTTCCTGCCACCTCCTTCGAGAGATGGTTCGACGGCGAGGAGACAACTACCGTTGGACCCGGTATTTTTATAGGAGCGGCTCTTGCCTCGGATGTTACTGTCGACCATTTATTAGGACGGGTACATTCACAGTTCTGACGTGCGATGCGCGGAGGAGAGCCATCTTGGAGGCTCTTCTTACGGTTTCGGAGGGATATTAGTTCGATCCCTCACGGTACGGTGATGACCTCCTTGATGCATTTCGAGGAGAAGGTCCATCGGAAGGACCCTGAAGTACGACGAGAGAGCATTCGGCTGCGATCAGAGACTACTGCGCCGGGTTCTCGGGCATAAGGGATTCGGAGGGCCCAGGGTTGGGGATGAGAGTTGATGCCCTTTGGTTACGTCGGCGAGCGAAGTGATGACCATGCGAGTATCTTTCCATACGACGCGGGACCGGGAGGAGGTGCGGGATTCGGTGTAGAGGACTTCATAGGGCGAGGTGCACACCTTTTGAGCCGAGATCACGGATGAGTCGGCTCACGGTAGATGTCACCTCCATCTCCTCCTCCACACACCACATCGCGGCTGCGGTGATACACAGTCCCGTCTGATGTTGCACCATTCACACAGTATGTTCCTCCGAGTTCTAGAGAGATTGCGGGGTGTGATGGATGCCATACGCTCAGCGGCTACGGGCGGCAGGGATCGGAGGCGGCCCGGTGTCACTCTATGCTTGACGAGATCCTTGTGCCTTAGGCCTTCCTCAAGTGTTCTGATCGGAGGGAGGAGCCCACCCGCGAGCCCAGCGGCCTGTTTGGATGTTTTGGCTGCGGCGTGGCGGCCGGACCCACCACCGCCCACGTGATGAGGTGGTTAGGTTCCCTTTATGATTTTGTATGATTCTGGCTTTATCAAGCGCCTATTAATTTTGATTAGGATTCATGTATTAGCCATAGTAGGCGTGATATTTTTGTATGTTTAGCTTTGGTAGCGTATGTAGCCATTTAGGCTATATCAAAAGCTATTCGATCCCATATATCTGATTTTGCATACCATATTTGTTGCCTTTATCATATGTGATTTTTGTCTTCAATTAGACTGATTGAATTTAGCTGATTGGACGATTGGATACTGTTGGAGAATAGAATCTTTGTTTGTCACCTTTATGTTCGAACAAATTCCATTACTTGATCTGATTTTGGCAGTTGAAGTTCCGACATACTCGACTTGAAAATTTCTCCCTTATGCTAATTCACACACTTGCACTCTGATTGTTCCAATAATTTGTGAATTTGTTTCCTTCCTTTAAACTGCATGTAGGCCTTAGGCATGTTGGCAACCTAGGATAGGTTTGTGTTACCCATACTTGAAGACCAATGTTGTCTTCCAAAAAGGAAAAGAAAAGAAAAAGCAAAAAGAAAAAGAAAAAGAAAACGAGAAAAAGTAAAATAAAGTCGTGAAACCCAACGCCTTGAAACAGGAAACACGATTAAGGTGGGGTGTATGGCGAAAGCCTTTGAAGCCCGATGCCCTAAGCCTTAATTGGTTGGGAGTCATCGATTTAGTGTTCGTTACATGGGTGGATAGGTAGAGTTTAACGATTTGTAGGTGCTTGATTTTCGAAGTCATTCGGAGTCCGGGGTGAAGCCTGTAGAGTTTGTGGTCAGTGATCCTTTTGGCTTGATGCCCTAAACCTTAATTATTAGTTGAGTCATCGGTGGACCCAGTTAGGACTTTGGTGAAATCGGTTTTAAGCATTGCACCACATTGTAGTTAGACCAAAAGAAAAAAAAGGAGTAGCTTAGCCCTATCTAAGTTGTTCAACAACTTAAGGCCATGTAGTGCTAGATTGGGGGAGGACAAATTTTGCAGATTTATTGGCTTAATGCGGTTATATAAAGACAATGAACCTTGATGAAATTCAAGTTGAGAATCATGGAACTAATATTGACACAGGGTATTCTTGTATGGTTTTGGTTTCTTTCATAGGTTTTCAAACTTAGTGTCAATTTTTCGAGTTTAAAGATGTTTATATGTACATAAACCCTTTGAATCATAAACTTTGAAAATCCGCGCATACATATCCTTTTAGTTTTGCATTGCTAAGGGGTATAAGCGTTTCGGTTGGGGGTGTGATTAGTGCCCGAAAATTTTATTTGGACTCCCCCATATTAGATAGGTTTTGAGTGCTTTGCGCACTAATCATGTCATTTATACCAATTGAAGTGTTGAGTGTAGTTCCTTATCTCTTAGTTTAGAGGTTATTTTTGGTTGTTTCACCGGGTTTTTGCGTACTTTGGGAGTTCAATATCGAGATATAAGATGAATCATGAAGATTGAACCCATTCATCAGCCATCAAGCAAACCATAAATCAAAGAGAGAATGAAGGCAAAGTGAAGAAAAATCAATGCAGTAGAGGACGAGAGGCAATGTTGGTAAGATCAGTAATTCCATGGAATTTAAGCAGATTGTGAAAATTTCATTGATTGCACAAGAAATTCTTTAGCTGTACCAATCTTAGCGAAATTCGCTAATTTTCTAGACTCCAAAACATAAAGCACTATTCCTAATAATTTTTAGATTACATTCACAAAGACCGCTATTAGGATAAATTTCGCTAGCTAGCGAAATTGCCACTCGCTGTTAAAACTCGTTCATTATCTTCAAGATTTCGCCACTAGCTAAACATTAGCTTGCGAAATTTTCGCTACCAGCGGTAAATTCTCAGAAGCTCTTAACAAATTCATTGCCTTATCACACTTTGTAATTAATGCAAACCGACTTCACTCGTGTACACCTTTGTCCCTAAATTTAGCCAAATTGTTAGGCTTATGGTTTTCATACATTGGGTGCCTATAAGTCTCCCTCCCATTTTGTAACCCCAAGCAACAAATCAAGGAGCAATTTTTGGCAAGTTTTTATTTTATGTAAATATCTTTCGTAGCTTGAGTTAGGGTTTTGTTTTTTCTTCTCTCCTCTTCCCTTATTGCCAAACACTCCTCTCGAGGATGACAACTCAAGAGATGCTTGGCTGCTCTTTCTTTGAAGAGGAAGGATGCTAGCTTGGTGGTGGGGGCATATGCATTGTCCTCTTGTGTTAAAAGCCATGTACTCGTGTTTATGGCCTTATCTTCTCAAAATAGGGTCAATAGCATCGAATGTTACTGATTCGGGCTAATACTACTATGCAGTAGATACAAAGGCATACTTGCTGTTAGATGCACTGTGGTTTTAGATGGTCTTTACGGCACCGAAATGATGTTGAATGTTGGGGTTTTAAACTAAAAAGGGGCCATAGATGCATGTTACTCCGTAGCACTCAAATAGGAGTTGTTTAGGTGAGGCTTGCTAGTTAAACATAGATCCCGTTATGGCTGGGACTATAGGTTGCTTGTCATAACGCAAGGATAAAAACCCGAGGACACTTGTTCGCCTCTAAGCCACTGGGTTAGTGACCTAATTCTTCAAAGTTAACTTTTCACACTTCAATTTCAGCTTTTCGCTTTTACAATTTCTCAAAGAATAAACTACTTCCACGGCTTTTTTTGAAACAAAATCCAAAAGTCCAAATAGAAAGCCTTACCTTTTACACTTATGCAAATCATTCTAGGATGAAAACCCATCCCCGTGTTCGACCCTAGACCACCATATCAAGTAAAGAGCTCGACTACCGGGCAAGCAGAGGAGGAACTTAGGTATATAAATATTGTTGATTCAAATTTCACTTACCGTGGCACCCTAATCATCTATCAAGTGAATAATCTTATTCACCAAAGCATATTCCCATTGAAGCTTCCCTCGCATAAATTCATAGACAAAATCACTCATGGCCATGGATGAGTGCACATAGCTTCAAACAACAAATGGGCGTCGAATCAGAATGGCCCTAAGGGGGTAGGGTGTCGATCCAAGCTGCAGGCGACATGCCTATGTAGAATGAGCTTATCAAATCAGAGGATCTCAACCCGCTACCCATCACGCTGCTGGTCTCTAGTAAGGTATCTACCCGCCGGATTTTCTCAAATTAGTGTAAACTCCGAACCAAGGTAGGTAGATATGATCGTGAACTAGTATTATACAACCGAAAATTCTGTTCTTGAATAACACCCTTGATAGGATGGGAGAACAAAAATGTGTCCACCTTCACACCCCTCTCGCAATGAAATCCCGCTTCAAGGACATCACTCCATTTTCCCGCTCAATCGGCCTCAGCGAAACATGGCCTCAGCCTCATCATCACTCTCCGATACCTCCTCACTCGAAGATGAATCTTCGCCTTTCGCTCTTCTTTACGCTTGTGAGGGGTCGGATTTCCTTTTCTTCACAAAATTAATTCCATGGAGGAAGTGCCAGCGCTTTCTGGCCTTCCCATGTTTCCTAGATCTTGCCATAGATATGGCAAGAATAGCAATAACGGCAAAGATGGCCCAAACACATAAAACAATATCCCAAAATCCTGTCTCCAGAAGTACCGGGCTGGCCCCGTGCAGATCAGACAAAAATTTCCTCCCCATAACATCAGCCGAAGAAACCCTAAACCAACCAAGAAAAGAACACCACCAACGCAACCAAACTACAAATCCATGTATAATAAATGAAGACTGCCAAAACAACGCTCTCAAGGAGTTGTAGGGGCTTACCACGTTTGTACCGAGGACTAAGAAGAGTCCGAATCAGAACGATGGAATCATTGGTAGGAACGTGCAAACTCGGATTCGCTTTGCGGTAGAGTGACAAAAGGGCTAGGGTCAGTTTCATATGGTGATGGAGGATAGGGAATGAAAATACGACAAAAAGGGGTTTAAAACCCCACTTCCTGCGCCGGGTCGTACTAAGATTAGTTAGTGTCAGACCTAGCATGTGCCGCCTCGCCTCGCACTAGCGTACCTTACGTGTCCTAATTTTTCATTTTTTTATTTTATATATATATATATATATATATATATATATTTTTTTTTTTTTTTTTTTTTTTTTTTTGTAGGTTGGGAACAGAGCTGGTGTGGGTATCATATCCTTCAATGCCTTCCTCCCAGATTCAATGCATGCTCATTTTTCGCTAAATCGATCAGGTTCACGGAGAGCTAACCATCGCACTTCCTTCTTGACACTTACACCTACCATGGGGCCCAATCAGCTTCTTGTGATCGGTTCCTAGGGTTCCAAGGGTACGTCAAACGACATTTCACAAAGTGTAACACGTAAGGATGGCCTCCAATCATTTTCCCACGATGATGATGTTCCTTAGAGAATTCGATGCATGTAGTTAACATGGCATGCCAAAATAATGCAATAAGGGGTAGCACTAGCGTGTAAAACAAGAGCAAGGAATTAAGGTCAGGCTCTGTAGGAATTGTGAAACGTGTAATCGTGAGTAATAAGGTCCATAATATGAACATAGAGATTTTGTGCATGCTTGTTATTGTGTACATGCATTGAAATGACATGGAGTGTGTATAAAATCATGCGGCTACATACATTACAAGTCAAGTACTATACCCAAAAGAGCCACAATTTGAAAATTTTTGCCATACACTGAACATGTAACATGCACATAGTTGGGTCCAACCAGTGTATGCCCACCCCCACAACATGTGCACAAGGAGTCAGAAAGCGCACCTTTTGTTAGTTCAAAAGTTTTCTGCGCAATGGTCTTATCATGGAACAGCTTGAGCCTCTCTTTGTAAATCCGGGAGCTCTCATACGACTCCCGCCTCAATTTGTCAATCTCATTCATCTGCAACAGTCGTTGCTTACCTGCTTGATCCAAATTAAAGTTAAAAGCTTTAATAGCCCAATATGCCCTGTGCTCCATTTCTACTGGCAGATGACAAGCCTTTCCATAGACAAGCCTATAGGAGACATACCAAGAATAGCTTTAAAAGCAAAGACGTAAGCCCAAAGAGCATCGATAAGTCAAAGCGACCAATCTTTGCGATTTGGGGCAACCATTTTTTCCAAAATGTGTTTGATCTCCCTATTAGCTAATTCGGCTTGACCATTGGTTTGTGGGTGGTATGCCGTTGAAACTTTGTGGGTGACTCCATACTTTTTCAAAAAAATTCTCAAAATAACGATTACAAAAATGGAGTCCACCAATACTAATAATTGCAATGAAAATTCAAACGAAAAATGTGTTCTTTTATAAATTTCAAATTTGTGGTCATTAGTTCAAAAGTGGAATAGCCTCTAACCCACTTTGACACATAATCACCGCATAACAAAATGTAAGGTACTCCACAAGAAGGGGGAAAAGGCACCACAGTCTATACCCCGCAACAATCAAAGATCTCAATGATTAAATCTAGGTAAGAGGCATCATGTTCCGTTTTGTGACCCCTCCTAATCATAAGTATCGAGCACAAGTTTTGCAAAATTCAAAACAATATTTAAACAATGTAGGCCAGTAAAAACCAGCTTGCAAAATTTTATCTGTTGTTTTCCTTGTAGAGAAATGCCCTCCACAAGCTTCTGAATGACAAAAGGTGAGTATCCCACTTGATCATCATCAAAGGTACACACCTTCTCATCACCTGGTCCGACAATATTTAAACATATATGGATCATCAAAATAATATTTCTTAATGTCCACCAGAAATTTCCTCTTTTATTGAGAAGTCCATTGGGGTGGAATTTGACCAAATTAGGTAGTTTAATATAGTCCGCACTACAGGCAATGAACAAGAGCAAAAAGCTGCTCATCAGGAAAATTGTCGCCTATGGGTATGCCATGAGAACTGGATTCCGGAACTAACCGAGATAAATGGTCAGCTACCACATTCTCGACCCCCTTTTTATCTTTAATAGTTAGGTTGAATTCTTGGCACAGTAGTTACCACCTAGTCAATCGAGGCTTGGTATCCTGCTTAGAGAGTAGGTATTTCAGCGCTGCGTGATATGTGAAAATGGTTACAAGGAGACCTACGACAGCGACCTGAACTTCTAAGGCAAAAAGTGACGACGCTAAAAACTCTTTCTCCGTGGCTGTAATTTGCTTGAGCCGGAATCTAGAGCTCCGCCGGCATAAGATCACAAAAGCCTTTTATCTTCCCTTGTCCTAAAATTAACTCTATAGCATAATCATCAAGGCCACACATGATCTCAAATGGAAGGTTCCAATTAGGAGATCGCATGATAGGAGGAGACACTAACATAGTTTTGAGTCTATCAAAGGCAACCTCACAAGCCTCAGCCATGTAAAGGGACATCCTTGGCAAGCAACAAATTGCATAAGGGACGCCATAGCACTAAAATCTTTATGAATCTCCTATAGAATCCAGCATGTCCCAAGAATGACCTATGTCTCTAACACACTTAGAGTAGGTGTCGGAGATCAACCTCGACTTCTCGCCTTATCAACCCCAATTCCATTTTTCGACAATTATGTGGCCTAAGACAATCCTTTGTGTCACCATGAAATGACACTTTTCCCAATTTAACACAAGGTTTTTCTCTTGACATCTCTCTAAAACCTTACGTAAATTCTCCAAACATCCCTCGTATGAGTCACCAAAAACTAAGAAATCATCCATGAAAATTTCTAAAGTGATTTCTATCATGTCACCGGTGGCCCCACATGCACCGCTGGAAGGTTCCTGTGCACACAGAATCCAAAGGGCATTTCCTAAAGGCAAAAGTGCCAAAAGGATAGGTGAATGTAGTTTTCTCTTGATCTTCTAAAGCTATCTCAATTTGATTGTACCCTGAGTACCCATCAAGAAAACAATAAAATTCATGCCCTGCAACTCTCTCTAACATTTGATCAACAAACAGGAGAGGAAACGGGTCTTTCCTAGAAATCTCGCATTAAGCTCCTATAATTCGGCACACCCTCCAACCGGAGGTAACACGAGTGGGAATTAGCTCATTATTCTCATTCGCACCATAGTGACTCCAGATTTCTGTGATTACCTGGTCAATGGGTCGATTTTCATATCCGCATTAGGTAAATAACTCCTACATCTAAGAGTTTTAGAACTTCTTTCTTGACCACTTCTTTCATTATTGGATTCAATTGTCTTTGTGGTTGTCTGTAGGGTTTAACATCCCCTTCAAGTGAATTTATGTAAAGTGCATCAATACTCACCCCTTAATATCTCGCAATAGTCCATCCTAAAGGCGCTTCAGGCCTCAATATCTTCAAAAGTTTATTTTCGGGTCTAACTCTAGGGAGGAAGATATGATTACCGAATCTTTCTTTCTACCCCTAAGAATGCATATTTGAGGTGTGACGGTAAGGGTTTCCAACTCAAGCTTAGTGGTCTCTTCCAAGGTAATGCCCTGTTCTAATCGTGGCAATGGTTCAAATTTAGGTGCCCATCCATTAACTTCCACACTCATCAGGTTCAATTATGGAGTGTAGGAACTCCGATTCGAATGTGGTCACTTCCTCATCCCAACTCGGGCTTACTAGGCATGACATGAGAGGGTCATCATATGAGACATTATCTAAATATTTCTGCACCACAGAGTCAACCATGTTGACCTCACAAACATCTTCCTCATCTCCCATTCCCTTGATAACATTAAAGATATTCAAATTAACAGTCATGTTACCAAATGATAGTGTCATTAGGGCTCTACGTTATGATGACCGACAAGTACTCAAAGTACTATTTCAACCCCGTTTATTGCTGTGTTTGAGCACTTTTATGTACTAATCGTAATTAACCCGATTTGCACATTAAGGTCCCTCGTTATTCTAATCGATTGCATTTTTGTGGCTACCTTTTCTGCTTTGCTAGCTAATTGTTAAAATTGTTGAGTCATTCCAAGCATGAAGAATCGTGGTCGAACTCAAGATTACGTATAAAAATCGAAGAAAAGAATAATGTAAAAAGGAAAAGAAAGCAAAATAAAGATGAATAAGCGTGAATAGTAGCAAGAGGGAGTACTGGAACAAAGTATTAGTGATGAACAGGAGGAAAAATTACATAAGCTAGAAAATTACATAGCGACCAAGTACACAGCTGGGGCTCTATGTAAAGTAAATTTTTCACAGAAAATTTCAAATTTCTTCAAACGGCCCCGTTTTGGTTTTTCTCCTACCCTTGTAATAGCTTTTGTTTTGGTTTGTTTTTGTAATTTTTGCTCGAGCCATATATACGCTTAGAGTCAAGGCTTGTAACAATCAATCACTTTGCACACTTGGGAAGCTGGGCCTCCCCGCTTATGCTCTTTCTCTTCAGCCCCTTTCTCATTTTCTTGGCACTTTCTGGGCAGCCAACACCCTCCGAGGATGACAACTCGGAGGATGAGCGGCAAAATCCCTTCTTCCTTGGAAGCATGCTGGCTGGGTGCAAGATTGAAGGTCAGCTGAGGTTCCCTTGTTTTCACGCAGTACGCACCGGCGCTTAGGCTTCCTTTGAAATATAGGTTTAAATCCCCTAGATTCACCTTGAATGACCTTTATTTGGTAATCTTTGTGGTTCGATGCTTATTGCCAGATCCACCGAGATTCATTAGTTACCCTCTATTAATCATTGTAAGGTGAGTCAGGGAGAATTGTTCTTCACTGTTGGAGAATTGTAAGGTGAGTCAGGGAGAATTCCCAGTGACCTAACACTTCAAAGAGTTATATTTTACATTTTAACTTGTTTTTATTTTCAGTTTTAAACCCCAAAACCTCATTGTTTTTAACCAAACCTGAAAATCCAAATTTAATTCACCAAATTGAACCACACTATTAGTCATTTGTGTGAAGAAAACCCATCCCTGTGTTCGACCCTAGACCACTATACTGCAGTAGCTTGACTACGGCAGTAGGATTCAGGATATAAATTTTGTTGATCCGGAACCCTATTGCCGCACAAATCAATGGCATTAGCAGTTGCCAAGAATGGTCTACCAAGAATCACTGGGAATTGAGTTCCTTGGTTCACCACAGGCTGAGTGTCAAGCACGACAAAAATTCAATGTAAAAATAGAACTTATCCACTCAGACTCAATACATCCTTCACTATCCCTCTAGGAATCTTCACACTACCTGGCCGCCTAATCGAGGGTGATATCGTCAGCTCTAATTTCTAACCCTAGGTCGACATATACCGAGTAAGGCAACAAATTAACACTACTCTAAATCCACTCAGCATGTCCTAACTTTGAATTCCCTACTACTATGGAAATAGTGCTAGGCTTCCCGGGCTCCTGTATTTTGGGGGCAAATTGTTTCAATCAATGAGGTAGATCGTCACCATGAATGCCTCCTTATCGACACCTAGTTTCCTTTTACCGTGCACAAATCTTAGAAATTAACATATGACTAAATTCGCTTAATGGCATATAGTAAGAGGAATGTCACTAATTTGTTTGAACAACTCATAGATCTCGTAATTAAGAAACTACTTTCTTCGGCTCTCAACCTACGAGGGTAATGGGAAATGAGGGATATAGGTAGCCTTGTCTTGTTATGGCTCACCATCAATAATATCTGTCCTAGGAACATGAGGCTTGTCTGACACCTCATCATCTCCAACTGGTTCACTTTGTAACTCTTGTATTGGTTCCTTGGTTTGAATAGTTTTGTCCATTACCTTACCACTTCAAAGAGTGGTGACAGCCTTGCAATGTTCAAAGGTACCCTCACTTGGACCTGAAACTCCAACACTATTTTAACCTTGGGGGTTTTGGATGGTTTGAGATGGAGTTTCCATTTTGCTGAAAATCGCTCTATTAAGAGGTTAGCTAGTGATTTTGGGATCTCACATCATTCAAGGCGCTTTGAAATTCAGTGTTTCTATGGATTGTTGGGTCTCATTCGAATCAGGTCATAATATCCTCCAAACTTCTTATGTGGGAGGTTGATAAGGTTGTGGGCTCGATTCCCTTGATTCGATGGATGGAAACTCGACAGGTTCACAGGAAACTTGGGACCTCGGGATTCTGAAATGGAGGAGCTGGATTTGAAAAACCTTGATTCTGATAAGTGGGACCTTGATTGTTTGACAAGTTATGTGGGCCTTCCTCATTTCTCCAACTAAAATTAGGGTGCTTACCCCATCCTGGATTGTATGTTTCAGAATATGGAGAATTGGAAAGGCTCTCGTAGTTAAGGGCATTAGTCATTTATTTGAATTGCTCTCTTAACTCGAGGAAGGTTCAGTAGCATATTGAGTGCGTAGGGGTCATCGATATGATGGTATGGCTCCTCCACTCAAGTCCAACAGAATGAGGGTACCTAAGGCACACTAGTTACCTCGCTCACCTTTTCAACTCTATACTTCCAACTTCCTTGTTGGGGTATGATTTTTGCTCAGAATCATCATTCTCTTATGATGGATTCCTCCCGTAGGTGTACTATGCAATCTAGCAAGTTGTCTACTGAGGTATTAGTCTCTCATGTTCGGAAAGAGCATTTTCTCGCTATGGTGTCAAAGAGCGAATCGCCTCCCCAGTACTCTTCCTCATAAACCTCCCGCCCCACATCATTCGGATGTATTGCTTATTATTCAAAGATAGCCCTTGATGAAAATACGCACAGATTTGTCCCACATCAAAACCATGATGAGGGATAGCATGGAGGAGATCCTTGTATCTTTCCCATACCACGACAAAAGGTTCACCCGGCTTTTCAAAAATTTTTTGAATTGCTCGCATTTATATCAGTACTATGAGGGAAGAATTTGTGTTATAATCATTCCGATGTCTTCCCATGTAAAGATCAATTAGGTGCAAGTGAATGAAACCAGATTTGGCCTTCTCCTTAGAGACAAAAGGAAATAGAACCACATGCATTGTGAGAGCACAACCTGAGAGAAAATGCACCGACAAACATCCTCAAAGTCTCTCAATGAATGAATGGGGGTTCCTTAATTCCGACCCCTTGATATGGCCGTGCAGAAGACTGACATTTCCAACTTCATGAGGAAGTGATTAGCCTCCCTCGTAAGGCAATACATGAGTTTGTTATGGTTCTTTCGAGGTTGCAAAACTTCTCGCGGTTCTTTCCACATCGGGTAAAGGATCGTGGGGAGCTCGCTGATTTTCGCTTGAAAGTTAACATTTCTCCTTCATCGGTGTTGCCGGAAGTGCAACACCGTCTCCATGTCATGGGAGGTCTATGGAGACCTTGTGGGTTAATGGTGCATCCCTTGAGCATTTTGATTAAACATAGTTGATTCTCAGGATGTCCATTCGAGATGTAGGATTCTCAAAACAAATTGACTTAATATGGGTTCTTCAAAATTCTTGGAGGTACAATTTTACAAGTCGGCACTGCTATAGCCCAAATTGACGCGCACTAATCCTACTCCTCCTGCCAGACACCCACTTAGATTCCTTACAAAAACAAATTAAAGAGTGCTAGAGAACTGATTCTGACGGTAATGCACTGTGAATTCACTCTCTCTAGCTCTCTTTTAGATCATCCTGATTGATCGCCACTCCCGCCAACGGCCAAAATGCTTCGCTCTTACTCAGATGCTGAATTTTATATTCCTAAGCGTAGGAATTCAAGGTTGTCTAAAGATTGCAATTATGTGGGAGTCCACAGTCATCTACTGTGGAGGTCCCTTAGTTGATCCTTAGAGCCATTTCAAAATTGTATATTCAAAAGTAAATTATGGGGTTGTGGTTGGTTGATTGAAGGATTGATTAAATTGACTATTTTAAAATGTAAAGATGATTGCCGATTCTTAGGTTTGATCACTATCGATCATGTAATTCCCATCTCCTCTACATGGGCCCCATCTAAGAGCTTAATACAATAGTCTTCATGGAAGATTTTTCTTAAAACGCTCTTTAGAATGAAAATGATCGAGGGATGTTAAACACTTGTTCACAATTAGTTCGTAATTTTAGCTTTTATTTGCGGATCAAGTACAACGTGTACCGAGGATCGCTTGTTCACACGTTTTCAAGAGGATGCCTAACTAAGGTTTTATAAAGTTTCTCTACAAGTGCTGAACATCACACAATCCCATTGAAGTATAAAAGAGGAATTGAGGGTTACCTTGATCGTGGTGAATTTCCACCGTAACCCCAACATAAAAGTTAGAACTTCATGGAAATTATAGCAAATCATAATCGATGAGAAATTATTCATAAAAGGAACTTTTGAGAAAATCAAACTTCAATTGCAAAACCAAATATTCAAAAAAGAAATACGGAAGGAGAAAACGAGTTGTGTGATCTAACTGAAAGGTTACATGAACTTGAAATCCAAAATCTTAAAAGTGAAGTCTTCAAATTTCTACTCTATAAACCCTAGCCTAAACTATGAGAAGGAACACATCTTTATGAAAACCAAACCCTAGAATCGTGTCGCCTTCTCCACCTTCCTTTCGCTTTCTTTATACCCTTTTCATTGTGATCCCTTGAGTCATGGGATGAAGGACTATCGTACCCTTGCATTAGAATCGTATTCCTGCTCAATTCTCGCAAATCTTACATGCTGTTTCAAGACCGTGACAGGTCGCTGATCGGGTTCTTCAGGTGGGTGCAATGCACAGTTAGAGCCGCATCGCAGACAGTTGGCCAATGCTGATTTCTCGTATAGGTGCCTGTATGAGCTGGTGAGTCAGGATTCTCAAGACAGTGCCTCTCGCACTTGTTTCCCAAAGATTGCTGCACTTCCCGAAACTTCACTAAGCGGTTGCCATCATCCTCAATGATCCATATTTGCTTTTTGGACACGAACCCTTGTAACAATTATGTATGAAACCTGAAAAACCTGTACAAGTCCAAAAACATGAAAACAATTAAAAGTACCTATTCTTATGCAAAATGTGAACAAAGTGTGACCTGAAGGTGTTAAATTCTGATATAATTATTGCCCTTTTGTGTATTCAACATAGGCCTGTAGTGCTCGGCCTTTACCTGCTGACATGTGAGACATCGTCGAACAAAATCCCCAACTTCTTAATCCCGCCCCAATAATACCAAGATTTAAGATCTCGAGCACATCTTCGGTGCCACCGGATGCACCGCGAAACGAGAGCAATGGAACCCCTGGTGATCTCCTCTCTCAACTCTATCATCTAGGGAACCAACCCGTCCTCAGATCGAAGACCGCCATCGCTGTGGATACCAACCTTTCATCACCCATACCACGGACCCGGCCTCGCTGGACACTACCTCTATGTTCATTCTCGAGACTCAATCACCCCGCTCATTGGGAAGGCATAAAGAAGAACTTCCCATAACACCCTGAGCCTGATCATTGTACCTTAACCTAATCGTTCTATAGCCTCAATCATCTCGTCACTCTTTAGCTATACTAGCCAAGATTCCCCCGTGGACTTCGACCGAGTGCATCAACCACCACGTTTGCCTTACCAGAATGGTAATGCAAAGTGAAGTCATAATCCTCTAGATATTCCATCCATCTACGTTGCCTCATGTTAAGGTCCCGCCGTGTAAAGATATACTTCAGACTTTTGTGGTATGAAAATACCTCGAACTGTTCCCCATATAGATAGTGATGCCAAATCTTCAAGGCAAAGATGATGGCCGCCAACTTCATGTCATGTGTAGGGTAATTTTGCTCGTGATTCTTCAACTGTCAAGAACCATAAGCCACTATCCTCCCTGATCGCATCAAACACATCCCAGCCCTCATTCTTCAAGCATCACAAGACACCGAGTACTTATCCCCTTTCCTGACTACCGTAATAGGAGATGAAGTAAGCCTGTTTCACTCCTAGAATGCCCTCTCATGAGTCATTCCACTCAAACTGACCTCCTTCTCTCGGTCAATCTTACTATAGGTGTCACAATGAGAAATCCTCAATGAACCTCCCAGAATATCCAGCCAATCCCAAGAAATCAGATCTCGAAGACCACTTCGCCTCTCCCAACTCATAACACCAACTTCTCGTGTGGTCTACCACCGGCCGACACGACGCTCCCGTGAAATTCACCTCGCAAGCCAAAATCACACTTGGGTTGAATTTGGCACATAACCGGATGGTCTCCTGGGGTCCTGAGAACCCACCTCAAGTGATCCTCCTCTCATGATCCTCCTCGCCTCTCAGTGGATTAAGATATCGCCCACGAACACTACCACAACCGGACATCTAAGTAAAGCGCACTTATGATGATCCATTTAACGCCGTCTACAGATTCGCCAATCCGAAGGGCATCACTGCGGAACTCGAATGACCATACCGCATTCACCGCCGCCTTAGGGATATCTCTGCCTTCCTTAATCCCGATGGTACCCGGCGTGTAGATCTATCTTAGAGTACACCCGCGCTTCCTCCCCAACCGACTCTAAACAAATCATCAATCCCAAGAAAGGACATCGATTCTCGATCGCCACCCCGTTCAACTACTTCCAGTCAATGCATACCGAAGGGTCTTATCCTTCTTAGCAAACAGAATCGGAGCGCCCCAAGGTGAAGTGCATGGTCTAATGAAACCCTTGTCCAATAATCCCTGTATCTGGACCTTGAGTTCCTGCAACTCAACTGGCACCATCTTATGTGGAGTCATAGAAATGGGCAACGTACCAGGGTGTAGCTTAATGACAAAGTCTACATCCTCCGGGAGGTAAAACCTCGATAACCTGGGCTCGAAAAACATCCTCAAACTCACATACCACCCGAGGTGTGACTAAACCGTCTCGTCCCTCGTCCCTCCAAGGCAAGGCTTTGTTTCTACCAACCTATCAACTCGTCCGCGTGCCACTCTAGAGTCATACATGTACCGAGGTAAAGCATCATGCTGGTCCCCCAAATGTAATATGAACACCATCCCCGTGTAGCAAGAACTCCTACGACACAATCAATGACACCGTGCCGCCAACCAATCCATGCCAAGAATGACATCAAAGTTCGATATGTCCATAATCAAGATCCACTCAGGAATAGAATCCCAAAGACTTAACCCACAATCCGCATATCCTGATCAATCCTCACCCTAATCTTTGATGGGAGAACTCACATGCAAATGCTTTTCCAAGTGATTCAACCTTAAGCCCATAACATTCACACAAGATGCAACCACAATGACGAGATGCACTGGGACCAAACAATACTCTTGCCCATAAGCTGAGCAAACATACCCAGATAACCGATGGATCTGTGGCCCGCTTGCAGGTGTACGTTGTAAACACGCCCCGGTCTCGACGTCCGCCCCTGGTCCCTACTTCGACCTCGACCCATGCTCCCCTTCCGGCCTATTCGCAAACAAATTTCTGCGCCCGTGTCGCACCTTAGATTGATATCTATTCCTCGCCCATTGTGGTGGCATAAACATATCACACTGGCTGCGGTCCCATCGGGCGACTGGATCGAGGTGTCCCATGACCTGATCCTTGCCTCTGTGGGCAATCCCGTCTCATATGTCCAGGCTGATGGCAATGATAACATGTCATCGGTCCTGACTGGCTAGGAGCCCTGATCTGGCTTTGGCCTTGAAAGCCGCGGCCCTGTCCTGAAAACCCTCGTGGAACAGAAGTCCTTTGCTTCTTTCCCGAGCTCAAGAAGGTTGACCCTCCTTCGCTTGCTATCACCGCACCCGTGTCCTGATGCCGCATCATCTATCTCTCTCTCTACGGCCAAAGCCGGCCCCGACCATATAACCATGCCCAGAAGGTCCACAATCTTGCCCCGGATGGACAACTTCAAACCATCCTCGAACTTTCTCACCTTGGCCATGTCTGAGGCCACATAATCATCCCCGAAATGCGCTAACTCTGTAAACTTAGCCACGTACTCGAGTACTGTCATCGTCCCCTATTTCAACTCAAGGAACTCTGGATTTTCAGATGTTCAGCGATGCCTGGAAAACTTGCCCATGAAGAGTCCCTAAACTCCTCCCATATCATTGCCCACCCTGAGAGAGCTTTAACCCAGCCCCACCATACCTGGGACTCACCCTTTAGCTGAAATGTAGCTAGCCTGATCTTTGTAACGTCGGAGGTAATCTCCATAGCCTCCAAAACTCTCTCAACTTGTCGGAACCAATGGTCCGCCACCATCAGGTCCCCTCCTCCTCTAAATAGTGGAGGATGATGTGCCATAAACCTTTGGAGGTTATTCGGTCCTCCCTATCCCCCAACTGCACTAGCCTGTGCAATGGCAGCAGCTGTAGCACCCATGGCCTCTACAAAGGCCTGCTTATCAAAAATGGGTGGTGTGCCTCGTGGGTGACCCCTACGTCCCCTTCCTTGACTTGCCATCTACGTATATCAAATAGCAATTAATTAATTAATTAATTAATTTATTTATTTTCTCCAAACTCTAAGGTTAACTTCTCACCCTAGTGTTCACTACTTCCTATATACTATCACCGCTATTATAACGCTATAATATATAGCATAATATCATGCAACACCATCGTATCGCACAATGGATGCATGATCTAAACCCATGCCCATTTAGCCCAAGGTAATCGTGTACCTAAATTTTCCCGATACTTAATTGTTACCGGTTAGTATCAACGTTTAACATTAGGCCTTTTATAAACCTAGGGCGGATAACAAGCCGTGATACCCCAAACTCTGGGATGGTCTTTTTTTTTTTTTTTTTTTTAAATATTTTTCCATAGGTAACCTACAACAAGCTATATAATAAATTTCATTCACGCATACCACGCTTGTCACCAATTATCAAGAACGACACATAATAAGACTCTCATTCAAGACTCAAGTAATTAGTGCACTTAGTGCAATGATCAACTTTTCAGAAACTATGTGGGCACCAAATGCCATCCATAGACATATGGTTAGATTCTAGACTCAGAGAGATTTCCATAGAGTTCAAGAACACACAAAACAAACTTCGGACAAGGAAGTTATGATCATCCTCGAAGTCACGCCGGCCGAGCTCATTCCCCTAGATCAGGCCTACCGGCCAAAGGAGGTCAGCTCATTTAAGAGGTCGGACACATATTTATGCCAAATGCCATCCACAGACATGTGGTCAGATTCTAGACTCAAGAAAATTTCCAAAGAATCTAAGAACACCTGAAACGGACTTCGAACGAGGAAGTGATGGTCATCCGAAGTTGGCGCTTCACTTGAGCAGCGACTGACATGCAGAACCGACAGGTACCTACTGTCTTTCGTCTCTTTCGAACACAATATGAGCTCAGATTGTATTGTTCCATATATGGATGGATTTTAGACTCAAAGGTCTTTCCATAGAGTCTACGAACGCATGAGACAGACTTTGGACGAGAAAGTTATGGTCGTCTGAAGCTGGCATACCGAGCTCATTCCTTGCCGAGCTCCTGGCCGTAAGAGCCTAGCCAAAGGAGGCCGCCTACGTAAGAGCTCGCTACGCCTCATCCCTCTCGACCCTTCAGTAAAAAAGGCCATAATCACGTAGAGGTCCCATTCAGTGATTTGAAAGCCTACATCAAGCTTAATGATGGGGATAAAATATACCAAGAGGAAATAGGGCCAAATTCCCTTTAATTCCCAACAAAAAAGTTTGGTTAATACATAGGATCGAAACAGAGCGACTTCCTATGGTTCAGACGCAACCAAACATCCCCTCAAGGAAAGACACAACCCTTACCAAATTGTATTAAACATATAATCTAAGTTTAATTACAATTTATTTACATCACAAGTATAAAATTTTGGCAACAGTTCATTTTAAAACAAAAACTAGGTTTTCTACCCAGAAATTTTAGAAAAGAACACAATAAACCCTTTTAGATCTTCCTCTCAACTAAGACATCATAAAGTGCCTTCTCTTGGTGTACCTCTAGTACCTGAAAATATTTTTCCTACAACGGGGTGAGCTATGCCCAAGAGAGAAAGTCTCCTACAAGGGCTACTCCCCACCTAAGTGCACATGCAATGACATAATCCATAAAATCATTCACACACATTCATATAAAATATGCAAATCTCTATATGAATACCATACCATGCCCACTCTCATCGACTCCTCTCATGCTACGCAATTTGCCATGTGGCGAAAACTAGTTTCAAACAAAAGCTTTTTGTTTTTGAACCCACAACAACCTCCGATATCGACAACCCTCCTCGAATAGATTTTACACACTTGGACAAACTTCTCCGCATACTAAACCACTTGACAACTCTTCGGCATCGAATCACTGCACCATCTCCGAGCCCCTATCGACAACCCTCCGAGAGTTCATTGGAAAATTTCAGATATAATTTACTGACAACCCTCCGAATCAATCGTTACCGGACAACCTCCAATACCCATTTTATTCATGCACTCACACCCGATTTCCATGATGATCTCCGCACATGCAATGATAACGCATAATATCTCATGTTACATGATGGGAACTACGTCGCGACACTCCGTATGCATGCTTCACACCAAGCATCACGTTAATATATAACAAGCATGCATATATTAACATCTTTTTTTTCACACAATCTGCATGTTATTCAAACAAGCAATAACACACAAAAACTGGATTTCAATCTCCAAACTCAGAAAACAACATGCACAGTACACAACCAAGATCATCCTGCTTAGATCCCCAAACTGCGATCCACGACAATCGGTTCGAGCGTAGTTCTAGAAACTGAACCCGAAGCGGTCCCGATGACAACAATTTCTATCAAAATTATTCTTTAAACCAGCCCACTACTCGGGCTAACCGTCATGGCCATTTCATGGCTCTTAAACAAAGACTAATCAGAGTGGGAGAGAACCCCTACCTCTCGAAGTGCAGATCCATTGCTACTCTGACTCCTCTATTTGTTAATTAGAGAGCTGCGGTTCTTTCCCTTTCTAGATTGTCTTTTTTTTTTTTTTTTCCTTTCTCTCTCTTCCCCCAGAACAGTGCTTTGGGTGGAGAATACTTATCTAGGGTGTAGAACACACCTCTTCCTTCTCTCCTCATGACACATAGCATTCCACATGTCATTCAGCCCACTTTCCCACCACTATCCTCTCATGCAAGATAGAAGTGTGACACTTGGCTTCCACCCAAGTGCCAAGTGTCCTCTCTTCAGGTGCCAGATGGCATGCATCTTCATGCCATGTGTCACCCTCTCATTCGTCCGTTTGTCTCGAAATACGTGCAATTCCGATCTTCTTGGAATTCGACGAAGTTAAACTATGTACTTAGATTTCGCGAGATGAACTCAACGGTATGTCCCGCGTTATCATCCTTGATCTAGAGAAATTCTCAGGTTTGCAACCCGTGTCTATCATTTTACTTTATCCGGGGTCTCACACATCTCTTGGCAGTAGTGAAGCGATCGCCCGATAGGCGGGTTATTTGGGTTGCTGGGCGTGAGTGATAAATTTCGACGGTCCAGTGGAATGATCGGGAACTACCAAAGCTTCGGGGAATGGGAGATCACTTAGGATTGGGTGTACCCAAGCTCTCACTTATCGCCTATGAGATTTCTTGCTTGGCGTTTCCCACAGACAGCGCCAATTGTGGTCTCCTAAACTTTCTGAATCATTGAATCATCGAAGCATGAACTAGATAGCGAATGCTTGTAAAACAAACAAGAAAACGATGGTGGTATGCTCGCCGCCTCTCTGATGCTTAAGTTAGATTAGTCAGCCTGGAGAGTGACAACGCCCATTCATTCAGTATGGAATCTCGTACCTTTTTCTTATGTTACTTCCTTCTTTTATCCAAAAGAAAGACGATCCTATTTCCATGGAAAGTAGATGATCTCCTTCTGAAACGGAAGGGGAAGGTGGCGCTTTCTTCGTGCCTTATGACCTATTCTTCCTTTTAGATAGCCAAGTCGTCTGCATTTTTTGCCCCACAAAATGTTTGACCACCCTCAAGGTGGTTATGCGCGTGACTTATACTCGTCGAGTTCGGTCTTAGAATGCCCTTTTAGATGATAGTAGGCCGGGAGGGCGTATCCGGCGGTATATGCCCTACCCGGTTGGGGATGTGTGTTTGGATCTGACTTGTAGATGATAACGATAGGGCCCGTAGATTGGGCCATTATCCTATGGTCCTCAGTTAGCCGGGGTTTATTGGTGGGAGTAGTTGGGCGCAAGCCCATTGTACCCACAAACCTTAGAGCTATGAAGAAGGATTTGAAACTGATGGAGGGTGATTAAACTGGATGTTGCAGCTACATCCCCCTTTAAAATGACCTGCTCTCAATCACAACAAAATTCCAAGGTCAATTCCGAGTAATCATGTGCCACACCACCTAATTGTTGGAGCCATTGTATGCCCAAAACCACATCAAGACCCTCAATCAACAACACATACAAATCCAGTTTAAACAATATACCTTACATCAGTAATTCAATATGTGGCTAAGAATGCTGGCAAACCAGAAAATCCTCATTGCCAATATATACCCTGAATTTTGAAGTCGATTGAATTGGAAGATCCAAATGTTCCACAAGACAAGGCTTGATAAAATTGTGGGTGTTACCACTGTCAACGAGAACATGGACACGGTGAGAAACAATTTCACCTAAAAGATGTAAGGAACGAGGATTACCTTGCCTAGCAAGTGCATTCATACTAGAAATATCTCCTTTCACCATATCCTCTGTTTGATTGGTGGTTGCTTTCTCATTATTCTGAGATCCTCAACATAAATGCAGTACGGTGTAATAATTCTGAGTGGAAATGATGATTTTCCCCATACTTTTGATCACAACTATAGCATATACCTTTTTCCAGTTTTTCTTTGAGTTCAGTAGGAGTAAGGCGTCTAACTAGCAAGTTGGGAGTGGTAATGGCAGTAAGGTGAGTAATGTTCGGTTTCAAAGAAGGTGTGGGTGTGAGAGGTGGGGTGTTGGTGGTGAATAGTTGAGATGTAGGTTGAGGGAAACTCCACCTATACCAGGAGCAAGAGCTTTGTTTAGCTTCGTCGGCACGAGCCTCATAAGCCCTAGCAAGAGTGAATGTCTCCATTAAAGTTGATGGGCGAGAAAAGAACAATTCCCGCTTGATATCTAATTTCAACCCATAAATAAAGAAACTAATTAGCAAGGGTTCATAAATGCCCGTCACTTTTGTTAGGTCTCGATCCAATATCATATCAGATTGCATAGAAGAAAAATTTAAACTTTGATCAAGAAACCAACCTAAGGGATCCCTTGATTCATAAAAAATGAAAGCCCATGCGATAGAAGTTAAGGAAAAACCTTTACCTTGGTGTATTGATTCGCATGTAGCCCGTAGGGTATCTTAAATCAACAAAATTTATAACATAATACCTCACTCATACTACCGTAGCGTAGCTACTATAGTATAGTGGCGCTTGGATCGTTCACATGGATGAATTTTCTTCGTGTAAATGACTGACAATGAAGTTTAAATTGGTGAATTCATTTTGGATTTTGGGTTGTTATAAAAAGAGTGGATTTTGTGGTGAAAACTAAAAGTAAAATGAAGTAAAAATGTAAAATAGAAATCACTATAAGAAAAATAGTTAACAATGACGTTTAAAAAATGTCAAGAATAACATTTTATGTCACTTATCGAAAGTGTCATCCCCTAGCCTGACATAATAAGTACTTGCCTTTAATGGCGTTTTTTTAGAAACATCATTGAAGAAAACCTTAACGTTTATAATAAACGTCATTGTTTAGTAAAGATGACCTTGACATTTTTTATAAGTGACATTGTAACACCCCGAAAAACACCCTAGCAGTTTTCAGACATGGTTAGGGTATATTAAAAGCTAAATAGAAATTTTCGGGAAATAAAATGAGAGACCCGAAAATTATATTAGAGACAAGGGTAAAGTGGTCATTTACCACTTGAGGATATGAGAGGCATAAAACAATAAGTTTATATGCAATTATGAAATTTGAGAAAGATGGAATAGAAATGAGAAAGAATAGAAATGGGAACTTGAAGTACAAATAACATGAAGATGAGGGACCAATGAGTAAATAAAGGAAAGTAAAATCCATAAATAAGGATGAGATCAAAGCGAAATATCTTTGAAGTCTTTGGTGAAAGAAGCAAAAGCAGGTAGAAGAGGAAGGAGAGAAGGGCAGAAGAGAGGAAGAGGAAGAAGAAGAAGAGGAAGGAGCCAAGAAGAAGGTATGGATTTATGGTATGGAATTTCTATGATTTTTGTTGATTAGGATCATACATTCGGTTAGTGGAGTTTTCAGTGAATGAGGGTTGTGGAATTGTTTGTATTGGAGAATGGGTTTTGGATTTGGTGAGAGGTTTGCCCTTGGTTGATAATGAATGATAGTGTCTTGTTGGATTTCTTGTAAATGTGATCTTTGAGTGGAGGAATTTGGTTTTCATTAAATGTTTTAGGATTCTTTGGGTTGATAATTTGATTCTCATCAAATATTTATCTTGGAAAAATATGGCAACATGAGGAGATTCTATTTGTATATAGTGAGGAAATTGTCTTAACCTTTTTCTAGCAGTGATCTCACTTTGGAAAAATCCACTATTGCTGACAGTAGCCCTCAAAGCTAAAGGAAATATATATGGGAAGACTGTTTGGGCAGGGTAGACATACTGCACCTTGCTGCTGTGATGCTAGAGAATATAATCCTAGGTGAAAATATTGCTTAGGCGTGGGTAATGTTCACCCGAGCAGATTTTTCTGCTTTTGTCTATAACTTCGGACGGTCATAGAATTTTTCGTCGAGAAGTCCGGTTGAAGTGTTCTTGGACTCTGTGGAAAGCCCTTTGGAGTCTAGAATTTGTCTATATATGGCTTTATAAATTTTGAACTCATCTTCTGTCCGAAAACGATGAAAAACAGTAGGTCCCTGCTGGTTGGTGCCGCTCGGATTTTCTGGTTATATCCTTTAATTTCGAATGATCATAAATTCTTCGTCGAACTCCGTTTACAGGTGTTCTTAAACTCTGTAAAATCCCTTTGAGTCTAGCATCCACCCATATATAGTTTAATTCAACTTGAACTCAGATTATGTCCGAAAATGACAGAAAATAGTAGGCCCCTGCTGGTTTGGGGCACGGATTTTCTGGTTGTGTCCTCCAACGGACTGACCATAACCACTGCGTCTACAAGTCCTTTTTGGGTGTTCTTGGACTCTATGGAAAGCTCTTTGAGTCTCAAATCCACCCATTTATAGCGTGATACCATATTGAGTTTATACTACATCCGAAAATGACTGAAAATAGTGGCTGCTGCTGCTGCTGCAAGTGCTGCAAGTTGCTGATTTTCTTCATGGCTTGCAACTTGCATAACTCCTTCGTTAGGATTCCATTATGGGTGTTCTTGGACTCTATGGAAAGCCCTTTGAGTTTAGAATCCACCCATATATATATTAATGCAACTTATACTCAGATTATGTCCGAAAATGACGGAAAATAGTAGGCCCCTGCTGGTTCGGCGCACCGGATTTTCTGGTTGTGTCCTCCAACTTTGGACTGCCATAACTTATTTGTCCGAAGTCCTTTTTGGGTGTTCTTGGACTCTGTGACCCTTTGAGTCTCAAGTCCACCCATATATAATGACTATTGAGTTTATACTACATCCAAGAAATGGCTAAAAATAGTGGCTGCTGCTGCTGCAGGGTGCTGCAAGTTGTTGACTTTCTTCATGGCTTGCAACTTGCATAACTCCTTCGTTAGGATTCCGTTATGGGAATTCTTGGACTCTATGGAAAGGTCATTGAGTCTAGAATCTAACCATATGCTATTTAATGAAATTTGGTGCCCACATCTTGTCTGAAAATTGAATTGTTGTACCAAGTGTGCTAATTGCTTGGTTAAAGTTAATTGGAATACATGGTAAGAAAGGATGCGGATATGAACAAGAAATAGTAATATATGTAGATTTGATATGTAAAGGAGTATAGATAAGAAAAGTACCTAAGGGTATCAAAGAAGAAGTCTCTGTTCTGCACTCCTACGGGAGATAGGACAGTATGATAAAGTACAAGTATAGAAATGTATAGGTATATGTCATAAGATACGATAATTTGATAAATCTGTGAAGATATAAGTTAACAAGATATAAGATGTTACAAGTAGATGACATGATATGAATATATGATTGTCATACATAAACGAATAGATGGAACATGATAGGAATACATGAATGAGTAAAAACATACATGATAGAACTATAGAAAGTACATGAATATATAAATCATGATTGAAAGGCATAAAGGATATGATGCATAAATGATATAAAGGGATATGAATAGATAAAGATATATATGAATATATGAATACAAGAGTGCATAGATGCATTCATGATATATGATAGGATTACATATATGATACGAAGACAAAACTAAATGATAGAAAAAGATATGAATATACGTATTGTAAAGAAATATGAGAACAATAATACGAAGCTAAGAAATATGTGAAGGTATTACAGATGAAATAAATAATAGTGTATATCTCCTTCGGCATACATGATAATAATAGTTATTCATGTAGATGAGATATGTCGAGAAAATGTAATAAAATGGATTATGCAGCAGAGACCTAGTAGAGGATAAAATAAGGCATGCCTATTAGGGAAAAACAAGTTTGCAGCATACTGATTAGTTGGCCCCGTTTGGGTCATTACAGAGCCTTCGGGCCCTTATAGATGATCATTGTCTCGTACAATGATAACAGCGCCTTCGGGCCTTTATAGATGGTCATTGTCTCGTACAATGATAACAGCACCTTTGGGCCCTTATAGTTTCCTTTATCCACTTCTAAGATTTATGCAGGCATCAAAAATAAAACAAATGATGTGCATATGACATGTGAAAAGATATGAGAAGAATAGCACTGCTATGTGATGATAAGGTCTGTAACATGAATAAGTACGAAAGTAATACATGAAAAGTATACGAAAAGTATATGAATAAGTACAGTACATGAAAGAGAAAGCAATATGAAAAGTATAACATGAAAACATTATATGAAAATAGTACATGAAACAGTACATGAAAATAGAACATAACAAATGGTATAGTATATAACCATGAAAGTAATATATGTATACGAATATGACAAACACAGAATAAGATATGTAATATGAACCATTATAAAGATAATAGATCAAATGATAAGTACTAGCATAAGAAATAAATGATATGAAAGGTTATTTGTCAAACGTCACATGATAGAAGTATATGTTATATGAAAATGATAAGACACGTGTATTTGTTGGGGCGATCCTTAGTTATTTAATTCGATCCCGTATATGTTTTCCTACTAAAGCGTAAAGCTTAGCACGGGTTTTAATCCGTGTAGGTACAGAAGCAGAGAAGACAAGGATAGAGACGGGACGTAAATCGTCGTGAGGCGGGTGACTCGGAGATAGGTGCTCACGCCTTGTTAAAAATCTACGATTTTTCATTGGATAGGTATATGTATAGTTTTGTAATAGTGAAATTGTAATAGTACAAGTAAAGGGACTCAAGTATATGTGTATAGAATATAATGTATATGTAAAAGAAATTTTTTTGTTATTACAGAAAGTGTGCATATGAATGAGCAGTGCAGTGTCGGCTGCGAGGAAAGCAGGCTTGACACCCCATCGAGTCTTAGGGTTGGGGCGTCAGACACTGTTTGCTTAATATCCTACAATGACGTTTTTTAAAAGTGTCATTAAATGAAACGCTGATAGTAGATCATTCATGACATTTTCCATAAGTGACATTGTTTAGTCATCTCACATTATTTGATTCTCATGACATTTTGTAAAAGTGTCAAGGAAGATAACAATTTAATTTAAATATCAATTTATTATTTTTTTCATATAAATTTTCACTTGTCATTGTTGATTATAATGCATCAACATGATAAAACAAAGATGTTCCAAAATTTTAGTTTCTATTCATAAATGAGGAACTTGTATTTCTCAACCAAAACCATGTCATAAAAAAACACATATTAAAATAACAAAAAATAAGTAGCTTTAACATTCACTCCCTTAACCCTATTCATTTTTTTTTACATCCAACTAATGGTGTCTTGATCTCCAACAAATTGCTTCTTGGTAGCTTGACAAAGTACAAGTTAATTTCCAAAAAATACAATCTACATGCAAAAATTAACTATAATTAGTACAATTGGAGAAAAAAAATTTATATGTTTTAATAAGGGTGATAATTCTGTAGCTAATAAGACAGAGAAAATCAGTTTGTTTCTCAAAGAGACTCAAAATTGTAATTTGATCAAAATATGAAATTTATTCTCTAGTCTCGGATGTGAAGCAGTTTCACCACATTGGAATCGTCTCATGAAATTTAAGCTAACACGTCGAATTTCGTTAAATTCCGAGACAGTCGGGAGTTGCACGTTTTTAAGGGCGATTATCGGGTGCGAAAAGCGATGTTGATGTGACAAAAGTCACATATAACATGTACTCATGTGCCATAAGTTGCATGAGTAGAGAAATGATGAAAATGGATGGCCGAGATAGTGCCAAATGTCAAAAATCCAAGCTTGGGGACATAGATGACATTTTTGGAATTGTTTTAAGTGATAATAGGACAAAAGTGAATAGTGTCATCTCCTTTATTAAAAAGACCAAAACAAAAAACGTGCTGGAGGAGGAATTGGATGCAGTGGCTATGGAAGATCTGATTTTAGAGAGAGAAGGACCTCCTTCTCTCTAGATTTTCGGGAGATCCGACCATCGGAATTCGTCGGGACAAGAAGGAAAGTCGCTCTACGCATCGAGGCCTACGCGTGGGCTCCGGTTTTGAGGAGTTTCGACAAACTCCATGAGGTAGGGGTTTCATCCTACTTGTTTTACACTTTATTTAAGTGTTTTGTAATGTTTGAGTTGGTTTGAGTAGTGAGGGCGGTTAATTCAGTCCCAGGCAGGACCGAATAGTTGGAATTTTTGGGGACTTTTTGAACTGTCCGTGACAGTTCAGAAATTGATTGGGCTGGTTGTGTTGGAAATTAAGCATTAAATTGTATGTTGGTATGTATGAGGCTGGGAATAGCCATGGAATTTGGTTCCACCAAGAGGAACTGATGTAGGAGGAGTGGGCTGCCCGTGGACAGCCCACTTGCTCTGTTTTGGGACTGTAAAAATAGTCTCGGGTTTGTGTGAAATGGACCAAAAACGTCCATGTGTTGGGTGCTTGAAATTGATGAAATGAATGACTTGATTTGTGTGGAAATGGATAGGTTAATGCATGAACTTCTTGTATTAATATGATGTCACAATTATATGGAATATAATTGTGGGTATAAGCCATTGGAGATGAAATTGTGATTTGCTCAATTATGGAATATAATTGTATTAATATGGAAGAGCCATTGGAGATGAGATTGTGTTTAGCTCAAGTGAGCTAATTTGGATGATGGTTGATATTGTTGAATTACATGTGGTGTAATTGTAAATTATGTAAATATATGCATGATGGTATATTTGCATGTGTTGTATATATTGTGTGAAATGGCATAATGCATCTCATATGCACGGGGGTAGCCTAGAAATTAGGTGAGTGCATGACATGAAAAATTGAAAGAAAAACGAAAACATTTTTGAAAGGAATTTCACATGATGAATTTCCGGAGAATGGGGTTGGGAGACGGTCCAACAGATCATTTTGGATGAGGACCATGACTGTTTCGAAAGGTTCTCCAACACATTCGCCTCGGAGGGTAGTCCCATAATTTTACCGATACTTCGGTAGTATAGTTTCGAAAACAACAAGAATTGTTTTGAAAAAAATAATGTTTTCTTATACATGGCTTAGGCAAGTGTGAAATTAGGTGAGGACTCGGGACGTGGGTTCGTGATTTAGACATTCAAGTAGGATCACGCATTTACTTGAATGTGTGTTTGCACTTTTGAAGCATTGCATATGCACTTAGGTGGAGGAGTAACCCACTTAGGGTGATTCCTCTCACCCAAGCGTGCTCACTGTCGAGGAGTTATATTATTTCAGGTACAAGGCGCACGAAACGGCTCATCATAGAGACCACTTAGAAGAAGCGGGATGTGGCTTTGGTTTTATGATGTAGTACATGTATTGAATCTTTGCAAACTTTAATATATGTTGTATAAGGGTAAAATTCTAACTCTTGAAACTATGACATATAGTTGGTATGTTGATGAGTATATTAGTATGGGCCCAAGAGGCCGTTTTCATTCATATAAATGTTATATTGGATTGTTTGGGACAGGTTTGTATATGGGTAGAGCTCCTCGTACAAAGGAGACTCTGCCCGATTTTCATGAGAGAGGTCGGGTCACCCGACATTCACAAGTGTTTCCGCGGGTTGATGGGTAGTCAACGGACACCCCGGATTTGGGGCGTCACAGTAACTTACAATGTTGTCATAATACATTGAGGCCAAAAGTACAATTCTTCATGTTTTCCTTACTCATCAACAAAACACTCTATAGTTGAAAACAAAACAAAGATTATATGAAAATAATAAAATTCAACTACATATCCCACTTTAAAATATTTAATAGGAATGAAAAATAATGAAGTTGATATCCTTATGGAAAATACCTTTAGTATCATAATAGTTCATGAACTGTTGCAAAGTTGGAAGATCGTCTAACTTTAGCAAAAACAAGTTCCCCTTTAGATACCTATGAGTCATGCATTTAATCAATAACTTAGTTCAATTATTGGGAAATTAGAGCAACATTATGATAGTGGAAGAAAAAACTATGAATTTTTAAAGTGATTCTATCCAACAATTTACCTTCAGTCATAGTTAAAGAGAAAGACAAAATATGAACCTCATCATAAGTGATAGCTTGATATACCAAAATTTGTTCATGCATCCATGCAAAAATGTGTCCCCAAAGCTTATCAAATTGAAGAAAGTATGAGTTGGTGGCCAGCGCCACCGTGAGATCGTGCTACTTGATTAACTCATCTTTGTTGAAGATTTTTCCATGAAACTATTAAAAGTAAATTAAAAATTTCATCAATTACATTAAAATAAGGTAAAAATTTATATATTGATAATCAATAAATCATCATATACGCTGATGCAAGACATTCTTGATCAAACGATGATATCTCTCATATATCTCATCACATGGCCATCCACATTCCAACTACTTTTGCTTGGTTGTATTGGACATTATATGCATAAATAAATCATTATACTTACATATTTGTAGTTACTTGTAAGTCATATTATAATGGATTACAAATTAGAAACAAACTAAAAATTTTTATTACTTATTTATAGGTTACTTACTCCCTTTCTAACCCAAGTAGGCTCCCTCTTTGATGACTTACGCTTTTGAGGTGGATGAATTCTAAGAGCCCTACAAGAAAAAATAATTTTTGTTACCAACTATACCTCTTGCTATAGCATTAGGGGAAAAACTTACATATTGACAATGTCCTTAAGATCATCTAGAAGGTTGATCTTGCAATGAATCAAGGTAATAGGACGTCAGGCTATTTTTATTGTCAAGTACCACAAAAAACCAGTAATCTTCTAAAATTTAACATGAGTATAATTATATGCGAATTAGGATTGATAAATTCACATACTTATATGCTAAGTTATGTTTAATAACACACTTAGGTTGTATGGAATAAAAATAAAATTAGCATTATTTAGTTCATGTCAGTGCTCCTTGACCTATTTTCTTTGCTTGCTTCCCCCATTCCAGCTTTGGAAACCAATGTTGGATTTACAAAAACAAATCTTCTTTGACTCTTTAGCATTAACCATCTTTTTATGCAAGTGCCTGATTTAATTTCACACAACATTCAAAAAAGTTAATATTTTAATGCAATTAAAATTAATTACAACTCTCCTAACAGGATCATAATGGAAAAATTACACCATAAATAAGGTAGCTAATATATATGAAAAACATATTAAATGTTTCCCTTTCCATATATAGAACATAAGACAATTAGATGACACCTTTGATGATGAAATTATGATATCCATATCTTCCTTCATGAGAAAGGTCTTAAAAGACTCTCCAAAGACATCCTTTGTAATATCTAATGCATGTACCTTCCCTTCCTTTAACAGTGATCCAACAAGTACAACAAAGTTCTTGATATCTATAGGATTGTCATCCTTAACACTCAGTGTTCTTTCTTTACTCCTTTGTTTCATAACTTTCTTTGAATCCTATCAAACATAGCATATGATCACATATATAGGTATTGTCTTAAATAGATAAAGTTTGATTATTAACAAGAAATTTTTAATAAAAATGGAAAAAATAAAATAAAAACAAAGCACACACTTGGATATGGTAGTAGAATGTTAGTGGCGCCATAAAACTTGATGCCTAATAGCATCTCCAATAGTGGTAACTTGGCTTGGAATAGGCACAGGAAGTGGTGCATTTGGCTCATAAGAAACATCCACAGCAACAAGGAAGTTAACACCACATGCAGGAAAATCATTATTTGTCCATAATGAAACTGACTCTCTTAACAGAACTCTTGTTGATGTGCATAAATGGCTGGACTCGGCCTACAATGTTACAAGATCTTCAATTAGCGGTGCTAAATAGATGTCAATGTCATTGCCGGGTTGTCGAGGACCAGAAATTAATAAAGACAACATTATAAATTTTCTTTTCATACCTGACCATGGAGGAAGGTTATAAATTGTCATGAGAATGGGCCAACAACTATGTTTGCTATTAAATGAACTATGAGGATTGATGCCATCAGCAGAAATAGCAAGTCTCAAATTTCTAGGTTCTGAGGAAAAATTAGGCCATCTATAGTCAACGAGCTTCCATGATGGTGAATCAGATGGGTGACGCATTTTTCCATCATAATTTCTTTCTTTAGCATGCCATATGAGCTCTTTTGCTATTTTTGATGATTGAAACATTCTTCTAAATCTTGGAATTGGAGGGACATACCACATTACTTTTGCAGGAACTCCTTTTCTCTTCTTAGTTCCTGTTTTACCTGTCTTCCACCTTGAAGTTCCACAAGTAGGACATAAGGATGCATCTTTCAACTCATTCCTATAAAGTACATAATCATTTGGGCATGCATGTATTTTCTGAAATTCCATTCCCAATGCATTTAATGTTTTTACTTCATCGTGGACAAGGCGGAGTTCCCAATTGTCTGAAATATATATCTCAAGAATTTGTAAAAGCTCTAAAAAGCTCTTATTAGACCACCCAAAGCGTGCTTTCAAGTTGTACAATTTTGTAAATTTTCTACAACTGGGATATAACAGTTTTTCTGCATCTTTTAATAATCTTGCAAATAGTCGAGATCATTTTAATGAAATATCATGTGTAGCTTGAACCATTTCTATTATACTATGTTGATCATTAAATTGAAGTCTATCATAATGTTCTGCTCTTATGGTTGGTGGTCCACTTGGAGCTGCCTCTCCATGCCAATACCATGTATGGTAACTTTGATCAATTCCATAGAAAAACAAATGCTCTTTTATCGTTTGGGGAGTATGCAATATCATATTTCCACATTGTAAACATGGACATTTAATGAAGGTTTTATTTGCATAATTTTGTACTGCAAATGCACCAAAACATTCTACTCCATCTTCATATTCCTTCAATCTTCTATCCTTCGAGATCCATGAGCGATCCATTTTAGGAACAAACTTCCAATAGTGATCAAGCTGATAGAAGAAAATCTTGACATTTTGTATTATTCGAGCAAATGTCATAAAATAGTTATCCTTATGAGGATACTAATGGGATATAGGAGATGGAGGATGTGTACGTAGGAATATATACATACATACATACATATATATATATATATATATATATATATATATATATATATACTATATATATATATATATATATATATATATATATGTGTGTGTGTGTGTGTGTGTGTGTTGTGTGTGTGTGTGTGTGTGTGTAATTTTGATATAATAAATGTAATGGTGGGTGGTGGTGCATATATATAACAGTGAACTTTTAAATTAATGAACTCAATTTGTTTTTTTTAAATTATCTTTAAAAAAAAATTCACATGAATAATTTTTAAAATTATCAAGTTCACGTGGTTTGTCACACCCCGATTCTCGATCCGACTTGATTGGCGAATCTAAGGGTTTAGAGAGGCGAGACTATATCTTGGGACTCTTTACTGATTTTTTTAATATATGTAACAGAATCAAAATATCGCCATATCAAAAGAACTACCACGAATTAGTGTCATCCACAAATCTCTACATATCTAGAGTCCATTTACAAATACAAAGACTTGTACTTTTACATTTACAAATCAGAGCGCGGAATCTACATGTAGTAAACCCCTACTAGTGTCAGCGGCCAGTGTATACGGAAGTTTTGGACGTCTTCTCCACGTACCTACCGCAGTTAAAGAAACCAGTTTCCTATAACTGCAGCTTAGTAGGAAACATATCTTATAACTTATATTGGTACACATGCATTTATACTGAATCATAATAAACATATAACAATAACAAATATCGAATTTGCATGTATTCATATAAGGAACTTATACAATTATATAATGGACTTATACAAGTACTGATGCTTATAACAGGCTGATTCGTGCCACAGTAGGGTGATCCGAAATCATGAAATTTGTATCTAAATTCCTCTTTATGTGTAAGCTACTTGCAGTATAAGCAGTTCTAGGGTCGGGTATAGGAATGGGTTTTCTTCGTACAAATGATTTACAGTGAGGTTCAAGGCCGTTGAATTTGGTTTTGGATTTTGGGGTTTGGTAAAAACGGGAGTTGATGGTTTAAAACTGAAAATAAAAACAAGTTAAAATGTAAATAAATTCCTTGTAGTGTTAGGTCAGCTTTGGGTGCGGGGTGCCCGGGGAAGCTGAAATTCTCGGTCTTTTCCTCGCGTTGAGGATGACATATAGTCATCCCAAACGATTCTTCATTCTTGTAAGCCGATATAAATAACTATCTTTGAAAATTTAGTATTTTCCTCCCATTGATGGTCTGGAATGATGGAATAAGCATCACCTTGACTCACTTTCAACGGCTACTAAATGATAACTAATAGAATATCCTTGTATCTAACAATAAGTATACAATGAACCTAAAGCTTACCAGAAATGCGCCGTTCTGATGATCGAAGGGATCAGGCCTAAATTTGGAGAAAATAAACATATCCTTGAATCGCCTTTCCAATAACCCCGTAGATGGTAACTAACGGGTGTCAATGGATCTAACGATAAGCATCCAAGGAACCCAAAAGCTTATCAAATATTGATAATTCATAACAACCGAAGGGATTAAAGCCTACGTTCGAATGAAACCATAAATGGCAGAAAATACCTTCGTTAAAACATGGAAAAACCCTCAGTTGCCTTCGATCCCACAGCGATAGCCTTCCCTCCAGGAAAAAGGGCTTTTGGCAGCTCATCCCCTCCAGAGTTGTCATCCTCAGAGGGTGTTTGGCAGGAGAGAAAATGAAAAAGAAAATGAGAGAAAGAGAGAAAAGGGAGCTTCCTGGAGAAGCTTCCCAAAGCCAATATTTACAATAAAATGAAAAGTTGTTTTCAAAGTCTTGGTTGGGTTGATTTATACCCAGCCTCATTACAAATTACCAAAAAAAAAACTACAAATATAACACTATTACAAGGAGAATTTGGGAAGAAATACAAAAAGGAGAACAAAAAGGTCAAACGGGCAGCAAGAATTCAGGGTAGGATGAACAGTGGCAAAAGCTGTGAATAGTGTCAGGAACATGAATAGTGCGCATAGAAATTTCTTGCAGCTCTAAATTTTTTGCATTCTCTTCTCTTCTTTCCTTCTAGTCTCTGATCTGCTATGCTGAGTTTGACTTAAATTCTTCGTGCTTGGATCGACTCAACAATTTCGACATAAATAGCTTGCAAAAACTACAATTAGCCCTGAAGTAAGTCCCGAGTGGGATGTAGGGACTTTAATGTGCAAATCGGGTTAATTAGAATGATTAGTACATAAAAAGCACTCAAAACCTATAATAAATAGGGTTCAAAACTTGGAGTGTTGAGTATGAAACTGTACTATTTGGGTAGTAATCATGTATGAAGCCTACTTTGGAGAAGATTGTAGCAACCCAAGTGAACTAAGCCTAGGTTCGCCTCTAATAGTGATCCACATGAATAAGGTTGAAGAAGACCTCCAAGGGATGGCTTGAATCAAAGCTTGGTGTTAGCCAAAGCTTGGATTCATAGAGAGGAGATGTGAGAGAAAGAGCACTAGCTAGAAATGTTTTCTCTATTGTGCAAAGTGTGTTGTTAACGGCTAGGGTTGGAAGTGGAACTTTTATATCAATCCTTAACCCATCAAAAGGACCAAGATGGCCCTCACTAAAGGGGTGGCAGACCATGTGCATCCTATGCACATGAGGCTTGCTCCTTGTAGGCTTTTAGCCTATATTCAAGCCCAGTGACCCATGGACACATCCATATGGCCCCAAAATTCACTTACTCCCGAGATTATTCATCTTTAAAGCTCTCTATTTCCATTTGGATCAAATCCAAGACATTTCCTTTCAACTTGGATCCAATCTAAGACCGAATTACTTCTTCTAAGCGTGTGACCTATTAGGTTTTTGGTTATGTTGGCCACTTGAATCAACCATTAATGATTCGAGCAAGTCATGACCGGTATCTAACAACACATCATGACCCCTAATTGACCGAAAAGTCTAGGGGTTGACTACAAACCTTTCCATATGCAACATATTGTGCAATGCTATCTTTTCACTCCATACTATACCTGACTTGGTTTAGAGTATGGACTTTGCATTAGCTCCCACTAGATAGCTACGCCACACCTAGCCTAAGTGTGTTTTCTTATCTTCAAGATCCATTACTTATAAAGCATGCTACTAAAGACTCTCTTGCATGGAATAATCACTCTGGTCAGAGATTCCAAGTAATGATCTCTATAAGAGGCCTAGAGTATACCCTCCTTCTATCATGAGTGGTGAATCCTCTATTGACTACTTAATTACCTTTGAATACCTCAAGCTATACCTAATCATCATCCTACAAGCAACCTTTCTTGATGCAATAAAGATCAAAGTCAAAATATCAAATCAGTATCCAAGATACCATTGAGCACCTCAAGTTTAAAGATACTTGCTCCATTGCTATGATGAGACTATCACTGATGTTTGAATAGATAATCCATATGATTCATAGCAGGTCTCTGATGTATTTGACTACTCTTAGCAAACATCCACATGTCTACGCTAATCATCACGATGATTACAATTTATGAGACCAACTGCTTGATCAAATCAATGAGTACAACATGTGCTAGTATGTCCAAATCATCAATGTCTAATCTTGCTAATCTTATGACTAAGGATAGTTTAGATACTAGATAACTTCACATAGTAGGAATCTCATTATCATAATCACCATCATGATTTCCTTTATGCTATGTAATGTATCAAGGACTTCATTAATTTGATTTAAGATCGCTATCAATTAATATATTAAATGAACATTAAAGAAATGAAGATGTATTTATTATAAATGAATATAAGACGTACAATAAGTACTACAGGAGATTGCCTTTAGAGCACTTCTTTAACAACTTTGTTCATCAAGTCTTCATAAGCATATTGATATTTAGAAACAGTGGAGGTTTGAGATAGTTTAGAGATATTCCCTTCATGGTTCTCATAAAGAGAAGATCTGAATCGATGCTTAAGGATGAGTAAAAATTCTTCCAAGTGGTAAGTAACTGGTTCACTTTCATCCATTGATACCACGCTGAAGCTCGTCCCTCCATATGAAAGGAGAAAATCCGAAGGCAGAGAGATTCCGGGGTACCATGAAAGTCGAAGAACTCCTCAATTCGAAATATCCACCTATTTGCGTCTATGCCATCAAAATTTGGAACCTCCATTCTCATGGAGCGAACACTGCAGACAACTCAAGACCTCCAGAAGAAGCATTTGCAGGCTGAGAGGTAGGTGTGGAGTTTGGTTGGTGGCGAATCCAAGAGGCTTGCTATAGAGGCGGGGGAACCCTGAATTTGTAATCTTAAATCTTCGATCCAAGAATCAATAGAAGACATATATTGTTGTAGACTCTGAAGCACGGATACGGCAGTATGGTGGAGTGTCCGTGTGTCGGACTACGTGAATCTGCGGACACACACGGTCTGGCGTCGGATACGTGTCGATCATGCGTGGCGTATCGTTGACCATATAGTTGGTCGATGACTTCGGACACGGCTCGGACACGGCTTGTTATTACGATCCAATTATTTCAATTCGCGGCGGGGTAAAGGGGATGGGAGAAGAGATGGGAGGCGGTGGATGCGGTTCCGGGCTTCATTGTGAAGGGAGAAAGGAGGAAGGGGAGAAGAAGGGAGAAGGGGAAGATGCGAATAGGGATGGGTGTTGGAGTCAAAGAGGGGGTTGGGTGCTTGGGGAGGGGGGAGAGAGTAGGGGAGTGGGCAGAGGGTAGGGGGTGTGGGTGGGGGTGGCAGGGGGTAGTAGAGTCTGGGAGTCGGTGGCGGGAGGCGGGGGAAGTGGGGTCGAAAGGGGTGGCGGGGGGTAAATTGCATTTGTGACAGGGGGTATTGGGAATCAAATGAATGAAAGGTGTCCCTGCATCAAACGAACCGTTGCTTGGTTCATACCTTTTCGAACCAACATGTCTGTTCGTGGAGACACTACCTAGGCTATTGCTCTCCCAGGTTTCCCATTTTAAAACAACTAAATTTCCTCCACTTCTCTTCATATCATTTCATTTTGTGCGATTATTCTGCAAGTTGAGTTCGTCGGGGTCCTCCGATCAGTACCACTTCGGAGGAACGAGATATGTTCTATCCTGGGAGACGATTGTCCATTATCCTCGGTACAAGTTGAGGGGCGAAATTCGTCTTAAGGACACAGCGTTATCGATGGGCTCGGATCACGCTTCTTATGTTTGTTTGCATTGCGGGTTTGCTTCTTCGTTTTAGTTTACGGTCTTTTAAGCGAACACGGGATTTACATTCTTAAGGCAATTTATTATTCGGTAGGCCTGAAATTTTCGTTCATGTCTTTGCTTCATTTTTTATCTTTGCGATAAGCGATGGTTTTTTCTGTTCGTTTTTGTGGATTCGTTACAATTTTTTCTTTCGTTTACAGACGAGCGCACAAATTTTTTTTCCATTTTGTGTAATGACGCCTCCTGATCGTTTAGATCAAAAAAAATATTGGTTATATATATATATATATTTTTTTTAAATGCTATGATTAAGACCACAGTACTAAGACGAAATTGACTCTAATGTATTTCAGGCGATGTCGGTTTGTTATAGTTATATTTTTTTACGCCTTTGCACTAAGACAATGTCGGTTTATAGACAATGTCGGTTTATATTTAAATTTATAAATTTTTTTACGCCTTTGCACTAAGGCGATGACGGTTTATCATCATTCGCGTATACTGTTTGTTATTCTATCTTCTTGAGTTTTTCATTTAAAATATATTTGTTTAATATATTTGTAAGTGTCACCCGCAATTGTTTTGAAAGACCGTTAACGATGATATATATATTTGTTTAATATACGATTACGGTTTAATATATTCATTGTTAATATATATGTGTTGCTGTTTAAAATATATTTGTCCTTTGAGTTTTGGTTTTAATCATTGCATTCCATTAAAATATTTGTAAAGTATCTTTGCTTCCGTTTACATTTGTAAAATATTTGTTTACATGTTCAAATATTTTCATTTTACCATCTTCTGATTTACATTAAAATATTTGTTCTGAAATAAAGCTTTGCCCCTTCGACTTCCGGTTAACTCTGTCCGAATCACGGAAGGCGAGAAAGGTTCAATAGTCTGGAGTTTCAGAGATGGCAACAAAAGATGTTGTTTTATCTCACAACCTTGAACTTGCGAAGATTCCTCGATGAGGATGGTCAAAATTGGACGTTGGAGACGAGATAAAGAAAGTTATTCTTGTGGATGCATGGAATCACTCGACTTCTGTGTCGCAACTATGTCCTCAACGGTTTTGGAAAATACTCTCTCGTCTATAGTCCGTTGAAAGCGTGAGAGTTATGGGATAGTCTGGACAAAAGTCTGAAACCGAGAGATGTCGGATGGAAGAAATTCATTGTCGGTAAATTTCTGGACTTTAAGATGGTTGATTCAAAGACCGTCTTAAGTCAGGTTCAAGAGCTTCAAGTGGTTGTGCATGATATTCATGCTGAAGGAATGACTCTAAGTGAGACATTTCAAGTGGCTGCGTTCATTGAAAAACTACCACCATCCTGGAGGGATTTCAAAAATTATCTCAAACACAAGAGAAAGGAGCTATCACTTGAAGACTTGATTGTTCGGTTGAGGATTGAGGAAGACAGAGGCTATACGAAGAAAGTTGGAAAGAATCTAGAAGTTTCAAAGCCAATGTTGTTGAAGAAGGATCGAAACCAGCCGAAAAGAAAATGCCTAGCAAGTCTGAGAGGGGATTCAACCCAGGCTGAAGAAGTTCGTTGGCAAGTGCTTCAAGCTGTGGCAGAGTGCGGACATCGGGCCAAAGAATTTGTAGAGCCAGAAAGCGACGGAACGCGAGGCCAATATGGTGGAAAAGATCTCTAATGGTGTTGATGATATCAATCGGCGCTATGATACTCAGAGCAGCATGGGACCAAGTGGGTGATCCTCTTTGGAGCAGCTTCGTCGCATCTGTCTGAAACGGATCGATGTTTTAAATCTACACAACCGTGGGGGGTGATGAAAAATTTTATATGGGTATTCATCCAACCTCTAAGGTTGAAGGTGTCGGAAAGATTGCTCTAAAGATGACATACGGAAGAGGCTGTGACACTAGTGTGTGCATGTGCCAGATGTTCGCAAAAATTTAGTGTCAGGCTCTCTCCTTAGCAAGAATGGCTTCAAGTTGGTTTTTGTATCTGACAAGTTTGTACTCTCAAAAAATGAGATGTATGTAGGAAAGGGTTATCTGAGTGATGGTTTGTTCAAGCTAAATGTAATATTTATTTATGACTTAAGGATGATTTGAATAAAGTTGCTTCTTCTTATGTGCTTGAGTCTTTCTAACATTTATGTGCTAGGCTAGGACACGTTAACTATAAGTCAATAAAGAAATTAATGAATATGGAATTTGTTACTGATTTATTTGTCCAAAGTGAGAAATGCCAAGTGTGTGTTGAATCTAAATTTTTTCTAAACCCCCTTTCTACTACGTAGATAATAGAGTTTGAGCCTTTAGATTTAATACACGGATATATCTTAGATATGAAATCCAATGCAAGTCGAGAGGTGGTAATAAGTATTTTATTACTTTTATAGATGATTGCTGCGGTATTGTTATGTTCTGCTTAGTAGCAAAATGAGGTATGTTGCTTTTAAATCTTATAAGGCAGTTGAAACTGATTGAACAAGAAAATTGAAATCATAAGGAGTGACGGAGGAGGTGAATACTGATTTCCATTTGAGGAAATTTATGCAGGAGTTTGGTATCGTTCACCAAATGACTGCTCCTTATGCACCACGATCTAATGGAGTGGCGGAAAGGAAAAACCGGTCTTTAAAAACAATGAATGCATTGTTGAATAGTTACAGTTTACCACGAATTTGTGGGGAAGGCGACATGACAAATTTATTTTAAATAAGAATTGCCCCACAAAAGACCACATTAAACTCCACCTGAAATGGAAAGGCGAATGCCTAACTTAGATTATCTCCAAAGTGTGGGGGTGTTTGGCTAAGGTTGCGGTTCCTAAGCCTAAAAAGGTTAAGGTAGGACCAAAGACTATTGACTATGTTTTTATTGGATATGCTCAGAATAGCAATGCATATCGTTTTCTTGTTCACAAGTCAGAGATCCCAGATATACATGTCAATACGATCATTGAATCAAGGGACGCTTCGTTCTTTGAAAATATATTTCCGTATAACATAGTATATGAGTCAATTGATAATAATAAAAGGTCTTAGATACTATATCTAGAAGTGATCAATGGAGGATGAACCTAGAGCGTATTAAAGACAAAGGACTTCACGTCTTTTGGACTGATTTCTTAACGTATCACATTGGAAAATGGGCCTCGGACATTCAAAGAAGGCTGTGACTTCGCGGAAGCCCCGATACGGAAAGAAGCTATCAATAGTGAAGTTGAATCCATCTTGTCAAATCATACATGGAAATTGGTTTACCTTCCTCCTGGTAATAAACCACTACAATGTAAGTGGATTTCAAGAGGAAAATGAAAGCGGATGGTGCTATTGATAAATATGAGAGCTAGGCTTGTAGTAAAAGGATCACAATGATATGAGAAGGTCTTGATTATTTTGATACTTATTCTGTTACTGAATTACATCTATAAGGATGCTAATTGCTATAGCGGTGTATAAACTTGAAATCCTCAAATGGATGTGGCAGCCTTAAACGGAGATTTGGAAGAAGAAATATGGCTGGGTCTTGAAGGTTCATTTATTCGAGACCAAAGACGAAAGTATGTCGACTATCAAGTCACTCTATGGATTGAAACAAGCACCAAAACAATGGCATGCTAAATTCGAACAAAGTCATGTTTGTCGAATGGTTTCCAAGATGTGAGTGCGATAAATGTGTATATGTTAAACAAACTCGAGAATTGCTTTGCCATTTTATGTCTATATGTAGACGATATGCTTATAACAGGCAGTGATGGTGAGACTATTAAGAAAATCAAATGCTTGCTTGCAAGTCAATTTGAAATGAAAGATATGGGGGTCACTGATGTTATTTTAGGAGTTAAAATCCATAAGACACACGGAGGGGATTAGCTCATCACAATCCCATTATATTGAAACGATTCTTGGAAAATGCAAGAATCTAGGTATTGCAGCATTAAAGACTCCGATAGATGTTAATTTACATCTTTCTAAGAATATTGGTGAAAACAAAGCTCAAAATGAGTATGCTAGTATACTAGGCAATTTAATGTATGTCATGAAGCTGTACTAGGCGAGACATAACAATGCGGTTAGCAAAGGTAAGTCGATTCTGATTAGTCAAATGAAAATCATTGGAAAGCTATGAAGCGTTTATTGAATTGCCAAAGCATCTTTCAGTGCTGCTTTGCATTACAGAATATCGGCGGTACTTGAAGGGATGCGTGATGCAAATTGGATAACCCGGCACTAAAGACACAATCAACAAGTGGATATGTATTCACACTTGGTGGGGCGCGGTCATCTTGAAATCATCCAAACAAACTTGTATTGCTAGATCCTGTGGAATCAGAATTTATTGCTTTGGATAAAGCCCAGGTGAAGAAGCAAAGTGGCTTGAAATTTCTTGAAGATATTCTAATTGGCTAAACCGGTGCCATTGTATGTATACATTGTGATAGTCAGCGGCAATAGGAAGGGCAAGGAATGTCATGTATAATGGTAAGTCTCGACACATACGTCGGACATGACACGATAGAACTTCTTTCTAGTGGAATTATCACCATTGACTATGTGAAGTCAAAAGATAATGTTAACGGATCCATTGACAAGGCCTAACTAGAGATGATTGCAAAACATCAGGGAATGGGTTTAAGGCCTCTAAACAAGTCATCATAGCGGACACCCTACCTAGTTGATTGGAGATCCCAGGATCTAGGTTCAAAGGGACAACTAAGTTATGAAGACAGTGTAGAGTACTGTCTAATTTGTTTTACCCATTCCCGGATAAAGACAGTATTAATATGTGAAGGTTAAGCAAAAGCTTTTAATGATTATGAAACTATATGTTCATAAATCACCTATGTGAGTGTGAAGTGAGGGCGGCACGCGAGGAGTGCGAGTAGATTCTGCAAAACGCTTTCGTGAGACCGGCGGTGTTCATGGCCCCGAAAGCGAACACAACGGTGAGAACCAATTTTGTTCGAAATTGTTGTGATTTCTATTGTCTAGGCTTACGAAGGTCGACAGTTCAAAGACATCAAGTCTACTGATTGACGGAAGTCCGATAGGCTTCACTAAGGAAAGTTCAAAGTCTCGAGACTACTTATCACGATGCAGCGTTTCGTGGAGATAATGTGCTTTGCATCTCATGCATACCGCAGAACGATGTCAGAACTTTTCATTCATGTGGGGATTGTTGGGAATCAAATGGTAAAAAGTTGTCCCTCATCAACCAGACATACGTTGCTTAGTTCACACCTTTTCGAACCCGAAACATGCATTCGTGGAGACTTACCTAGAGTATTATACTCGGTTTCCCATTTTAAAACAACAAATTTTTTCCTCACTTCTCTTTATATCATTTCATTTTGTGCGATTATTACGCAGAAGTTGAGTTCGTGGGGTCCTCGTCCGTACCACTTTGGAGGAGCGAGATCGGATTAATCTTGGGAGGCAGATTGTCAGTTATCCTCGATACAAGTTGAGGGCCAAATTCGTCTTAAGGACACAACGTTATCGTTGGGCTCGGATCACAACTAATTTATTTGCGATTAGGGTTTTCTTCTTTTTACGTTTTAGTTTACGGTGCTTTTAAACGAACACGGGATTTACAGGGAGTAGGTGGGGGTTGGCAGGGGAGAGTCAAAGAGGGGAGGGGGGGGGAGCAAGGATTGGATAGGGTGCTGTCAGACTGGTTTCAAAAGATGACTGTATAATTGAATTAATATAAATTTAGTAATATCTTTAATGTGTATATTTAATTATAAAGATATAAATTGGCTGATAAATAATTACGTTTTATTTGATAAATAATTAATTTGATGAGAAATAAAAATCGAGTATAATTTTTTTAAAAGTTCAAAATTCTTGCTTTATAAATATAAATAATGGCAGTAAATTCGTCAGATTTCTGTTATTAATTTATCGATTATAATTATTTTTATTTTATTTGTATTATCTTTATTAATCTTTGCGAGTATCCAAGTATAAACTATTTTTAAAATTCTTAGATATAAGGTGTCTTTGCCGTGTCGTATCTAACGTGGCGGGTATCCCGGTGTCGTCTTGCGATTGTAGAGTCTGATGAAACAATGGCGATTGACCCTCAACATGGGATTGTAAAGTTTTGATGGCTTGTATAAGATTGAAATCAACTATAGAAGATGGTAAGGAGACAATGAAAGAACCAATTGATACACCCTAGCTGCTACAGCAGGACGAAATCAGGCGAAGCACTCTTTGAGTGAGTGTCGACTCTTAGTTCCAGAGGTACCTGCGAAGAAGGGACAAGGGAAAAGCAGAGACGAAGAGGGAGAAGGGAAGAGAGATTAGAGAGAGAAAGGGAAAATGGGTTTATTAATCTACAATGACTTTTGCACCACACAACTTAGCCTATAAGGCCCCACTCAACGAATTCTCGATACAACGTAAAAAAAGGAATTTTCTAGAAAGGGAAAAAAAACAAAGAAAAAAGAAAATGGGCCAGGTGGTCCCTAGCATCTCTTTAAGCCATGTAATCCTTCATCCAATAAGGGGGGTTCCTCACACGACTTGATCCAGGTATGTGAGAGACTTGGGTATGCTTGGGAGGTCTTGTAGCTTTGTATTGGGTTTATTTTCAGGTTCTGCTGGTGCATGGCTCCCCTGTTGTAGAGGAATGGGAAAGGATGTATCATTCTTGATCAAACACTTTGGGAGGGATTTCCATTGATCTTTAACACTAGGGTTTACTTGACGTATGAGCAGGAAGCCACTTATGGTTTGATTCATAACCAGGCATAAATCCATTGTTGGATCCAGCTATATGGCAGTAGTGTGTTTTGCTAGGAACAAGTGTTTCGTTTGAAACTTGAGAAATATTAAGGAAAGAAAAAAAAATTAGAAAATGATTTTTTCTAAGTGTTTAAGTTTCTTTGTCTGAAAATATAAAAGAAAATGAATATAATCGAAATTTCTGGCATTTATATATTTTAATTTTAGTCTCGCATAAGCAGAAAAAGCAAATAAAAATGAGTTGAATAAATATATAAAATTAATTTGTTAATTTTAAATATTTTTTTTTTGTTTTTTTTCCTTTCATTTTTATTTTATTTTATTTCCTTATTACTTTATAGGGTCCAAACCGAGTTAGTCTCCGGAATTTTGCAAAATCTTTGCTACAACGTAAGGAGTAAACTTCTTCTTCTTCATAGCTGGACAGATGTTTAAGGAGCATGCAAGAAATGGTATGTGTGATAACTCGCCTAAGGGTTGGTTCTGTATAGGAGCAGTAATATTCTTGAATTTGTTTTTATTTTCGATTTTTGATTTATATCCTAGTTCATGTATTTAAGACCATTAATTTCAATAAGAATATTAACATCCTAGTTCTATTATGTTGTTAATCAAGTAATGAAATTAGAATCATTAAACAAAGTTTTCACTCAAGATGCAGTTGCCGGACATGGAAATATTGTCCAGCATTTCCTTCCAATGTGATACAATAGTAGCCATTAGAAGAACAGTACTCAACCTGCTTGATGAAGAAGGAATATGAAGGGAAGACAGAGGAAGTCATGTGACAAAAAGGTATTGATAGAAAAAAAACTTGCTGAATGCGCAATATAGCATGTTCATGCACTTGCAGCATATGAAATTTGGGACTCGGCTTAGTATGCGCCTCGTAAGTAGAGATTCGTAATTTACTCAGAAAGTATTCTTTGTTGAAAAATTGAGAGAGAGAGAATGGCGCTCTCGCATACGATATCTTAGGAAATAGCTGTCTTGGATGGGGGAAGTCGAAATTTCATGTCAGTGAGAGTAAAGGCGCTTTCTCGCAAATGATACTTCGTGGATAATTGAGCCCAAATCATGAAACTATCCCGATATAGATTACGTATTAATTGATGAGTATATATAGGTTACATAATATAATAATCATCCATAATTAGTATTATTTAATAATCCAATAAACAAATCTTAATAATTGATTAATCTTAATCAATAAATTAAAATACAACAGGTATGGCAAAGAAAAGAATATGGAAAGTATAATGAGACAAGGGGGGGCAATATTGAATCCTTCCAACTGCAAGCCTTCATGCAACCTTCCAGCTGGTGCATATTTGGAGTTTTTGTGAAACTTTTTTGTACAGTAGTTCTTTTTGAAGTTTCAAGGGCTTGAGGAAGAGGATTTGGGTCTTAATGTTGACGTTGGATATTGATCGAAGCAAACATTATGATTAGGTTTTTGAAAATACGAGGGTATTTCAATTTGATTTTAACTTATCAATATAAATATAAAGATGGGAGAATTATTTTAAGGTGCAAAGTGGCGGAGTTAGAAAATATGTTGAGGGGGGAAATAACACTAAGACTCTGTTTGAAACCTGAAAAGTACTAGAGAAAATAAAAAATAAGAAGGAAAATAATTTTCTCATGTTTGATTTCATGATTTTAAATGTGATACCCAAAAACCCGGGGGTCCGTTGACTAATCGTCAACTCACGAAAATACCTGTGGATATAGTATATCTCGGTACCCATGTTATCTAATCCCATTAATTGGGATCTATTCATGGAGTCCAAGGTAATCACATACCTACGCCTTGACACCAAAGCGAGGGTTAGAATTACATGTGGATATCGCATTGAGGTCGATACCACATGTCCGATCATTTGCGGGATCCGTTTAGCCACACATTGATAAACGTTTTATGTTATTTTCAAAACATATTACTATGAGTTTAACTTCTGAGCTACATTACATACACAAGCATATGCAAAACTAGTTTCTTTCAAAGTTTTACAAAAAACTATACCAGCCATAAAATTAGGCTTTCTTCAACCTCTCGCTTTAGAATGAAAGTAAAATCTGCGGTGTATACCCTGCACATGAAATGTTTTCCCATAAAGGATGAGCCACGCCTAATAGAGAGACTCATATAGTGGCTATTACCCCCTTAAATGCACATGCAATGTTCACTTGGACACATTCACATATATATCCACATTCCAATAGATATGCAATTCTAATGGGATACTACATGTCATGCCATGAAATGAGATGAGACTCACTCAATGCATGAAAAATCCGAGTCATCGGAGATTCCCATCACACAATGCATAGTCAATGTGTGATAACATCCATCTTCGATGAATTTCATCCAATGATCACTTTGAAACAAATTCAAGTTCTTAGAAATCAAAACTTACTAGATGTTTCACCTCTAAGGATCATTTTATTGACTACCCATGTGTCTTTTATGGGTAGGCGAATTTTCGAGGTCTAACCTCAAGCTTCGGACGCCCTCCTACACTTTGGAGAAACTTTCCAGCATTTGGACACATATGTATAACCAAAAATCTGGGAGTCTTTGCACGAGGGGCTATCTATCCACCTTTACTTCTTGCTCGACACAAGTTTTCATACTCTGCGAACAGTGGAACTCCGCTGAACTTCGTTCAATAGTACATAGCCCACTCTTCAAGCACCAAGGATGGTGTGTGATGGCACTATTTCATATTTTGCGAATAGCGGAACTCCGCTGAACTTCGTTCATCGTATTGAGCCCACTCATCAACCACCAAGGATGGCGTGTGATGGTATTATGCACTTACACTCATGAATGCGATGCCTCAGTGCATATGCAATGCATTATGCCATTGCATGTCAATTCTCTGTCACATATGTAATGCATGCCATATGGACAATTTATCATGTATCATGAACAGTTATATCAAAAGCATATAACTTCCAAACAGTTCATGTCAAAATATTAGAGTTCATATATTCAATCAACAATTATTACCAAGTAAGTCAATCAAAAGCAAGCAAAGACAACTTGGTTCTCAAGACCAATTGTGGTATAAGAGATGCCTATAAAGCAGTCCACACATACATTCATCACATGCCACTTGACAATACCCTGACGGGCGTAGAACGGTCAATCAGGACCCGAAACTAAGAGACGGCCCTAGGCACGCACGATCTGGGAAATGGACCATAACTTGAGCTATAGAGATCCAATTCGGGTTATTCAAAATCCTAACATCAAGTTCACAGATGCAACTACAATTTCTATGAAGGACCTGAATCCAAATTCCCTCTATTTCCTAACCTAAAATTGGTAAACCAAAGTATGAAGAATTCCTACCTCTTGGAGCGTAGCCCTCGTCGAATATACAACCTTTACTTCTTGGTCCGATGAGTTTCGACCGTCGGAATGCCGACTTCCTTTTCTCCCTCTTTCTCTCTCCCTTTCTTCTCATTCTCTTTCTCTTTCTTTCTTCTCTTTCTTTCTTTTCTTTCCATTTCCTTTTTTTCTCCTTCCCATTCCTGCTCCTCCCTTCCTCTACGAACTCCCATTTATACATCCTCCTACTTGCATGCATGGTGACACATGGCTTGCCATATGTCACCCAACACTAATTGCCTCAAAAAACATGAAATTCTGACTATCTCGGAATTCAACGAAATTCGATTGGGTAACTAGATTTCGTGAGACGAATGCAATGGTGAGGTCCGTTTTGTCATCCAAGATCTAGAAAAATTCAAGGTTTTCAACATGTATTGTAGTGGCAAGTTCACTGTGTTTGCACTATTTTTTTTTTGGAAAAGTTCAAATTTACCTAGGTTTTACATTCTCCCACCCTTAAAAGAATTTCGTCCTAAAATTCACACGCACATATACATACAATCACATGCATATGCTATAGTCATTCATTTTTTTTATTTATTTTTTATTTTTTTATTTTTATTTTTTTATCAAATGACTTCGACAGCGTGCAACTTCATCGTTAAATAGAAAAGGATAAGTGGCAGCGTCGTGTCGCCGGCGTTAAAATGTTGCACTCCTCACTCCCTTGGTGGTGCCCTGACACCTTCTTAGCCTTCTGATCTTCGCGTCGCAAAACCTGATCCTAATTATCCATAATACGCATAGGTCCCTCCTCAAAGGTCCCACATCTAACATCAACAATGAGCTCCACCCCAATCCACTACATGGAGTCGGATCCAGTGTACTTCGAGATTATGGAACCTTGTAACACCCAAATATACCCTAGTAGTTTTTCGGACTTGTGGGGCATATTATAAGCTAAATAAAATTTTCACCAAATAAATTGAGAAACCGGAAGAGTTTACAAGATACAAGGGCAATCTTGTAAATTTTGCAAAAAGGATATGAAAGTCATAAAAGAGGAAGATGTGGGGTTAAACTAGAATATGCATAAGTTGAATTTCAAAAAGGGAAGAATTCATGGGCTAAATTGCAATTAGAGGAAGTTAACCCAAAAATGGGTTTTATTTGGAGGGCCCAAACATGGCCTTAACAAATCCATGTTTAAAGACCAAAAATTGAGTGCCTCATTTGAGAGAAAAAAAAGCATTAAGAGAGAGAGAGGGGGAAGAGCAAAGAAGGAGAAGAAAGAAGGAGAAGAGGAAGAGAGAAGAAGAGAAGAGGAAGAAGATGGAGGACCAAAAAGGTATGGAACTTGGATTTTTTGTATGGATCTAACCTTGGATATGAACTCTATTATGAATCACATGGATTTTGTATGGGATTCTAGAGAGGTTTATGAGTTCCAAATCTAGGGTTGTTAAGTTTCTTCTAATCAAAAGATTTATTGAAGGTAGGGTTGGTAAATACTCTAAATCCACAAGAAAAGTAGGGAATCCTCTCTTTGAGGTTGGATTCATGGTTAAATATTAAGCAATGGAGTTAGGGTTTAGAGTAAACCTAACAAATCATGAGTTTAAGCTTATTGTATGGGTTAAGACCCATATTGAAATGATTTTGGGGAGAAATTCATGGAAAGGTTTTGAAAGAAGATAGAAATGAAAGATGAATTGAATAGAAAAGAGATTCCAAGGTGAATTGGAATGGTTTTGAGGTGTGTAGGAAGTGTGGGAGTGATCCATGGATTAAAGTGAAGGAAAAATGTGAGAAAACACCCATTTTGGGCATTCTCGGGTGTCTTCTACCGGTAGAAGTTAAGTTCTACCGGTAGAACTTCGATTCTGGTCATTTTTGGCCAAGTCCTACCGGTAGAAGTTAAGTCCTACCGGTAGAACTTGTTCGGTTTCTATTGACGGTTTTTGTATTTTGGCCATAACTCTCATTTCTTATCCGATTTGAGTGATTCAAGTGGCCACTTAAAATGAACTTCAGGAGAACCAAACTTAAAGAAAGTATTGTCAAATTCTGACTCTAAGGGGGTCAGAAATATTCACTCAAGTAGAGTATGTGCAAGCCCATTTCCTGCATCGATTAATCATAGAAGTCCGGGTAGTTTTGGACGTAACTTGAGTTAGGTGCTCAGGTGGGTGATTCCAGTTGGAATAGAACCCTTAGCACCTTAGCTTTAAAGGGGTATAAGGACATAGGGTCAAAATATGAAGTTAAGACCCCGGAAAAATGAGTAATACGATCTGTCAGAACACATAATATGGCTAAGAATGCTTGATATAAAATAGTAGGTTATTGAACTCCTTATAATTGTAAAATTGCTGGGCGGATTATTGAATGACACGACACTCTCTACGATCGTTAGCCCGACACATTAGCGCCGGTACTCCTACGATTAGTGCGGCGAAACTCTCGGCCCGTGCCGGCACATTAGTACTTGGTACTCTCGATTAGTGCTCACGACACTCGGCGGAATTAGCCCGGCACGCCAAGTCGCCGGTACTCTCTGATTAGTGCGACGGCGCTCTCACGATCACATCTTTGTGCAGCCGGTGCTTTTGTGCTGTGTCCTACTCATTCCGTATTACTGGTCTAGGTAATCTAACAATTATATGATAAGACTCTGAATAAGAATAAAGAACTGAATATGGTAAAGATCTGAATGTACCTACGGGTACCTCTGTATATGTTCTGTAGTACCTACGGGTACCTCTGTATTTGCTATGTAGTACCTACGGGTACTCCTGTATCGATTAGGATTACGCATGTACCTCGGGTACTCTGTATCTGTTTGGAATTACATCGTGCCTACGGGTCTCTGTATTTGAAGAAACTACTCTACGGAGTCCGAATAAATATAGATCGATGATACCTACGGGTACTCCCGTATCGGTGAAACAAGTATAAGTCTAGTAGTACTAAAGGGTACTCTCGTAAACTACAGTAGTATAAACTCCGTAGTACCTACGGGTACTCTGCATCGATAAGTCCGTATGCGCGTATAAGTCTACTTGATGCCTACGGTACTCCTGCATCCCGATAAGTCCATTATACGTATAGAATCTGCGATGCCCTACGGGTACTCCTGCATCGATAAGTCCGTATTTGTATAAGTCTGTAGTACTCACGGTACTCATGCATCTAATAAGTCCCGTGTACGGAATAAGTCTGTAGTACCTCACGGGTACTCACCCGATAAGTCACATTATCGATAAGTTCTCCAGTACTGCGGGTGCTTATATTGATTAAGTTACGCTAGTACCTGCGGGTACTCTTGTATCAGTGAATAAGTACAAGTTCGGTAGTAATTACGGTATCGTATACGTAAGATAAGTATAAAGTCGGTGGCACCTGCAGTACCTCCGTATAAGGAGAAATACGTTACGTAGCCCACTGCAGTACTTTTGTACGATAAATGTTACGTAGTACCCTCTGCGGGTATACGTATCGAGAAATCTGATGGCAAGTTACGTAATCCCGGTATAAGATCGCCAAGATAAGAATAAGTCCTGTATACAAGTATAAGTTCTGTAAGACAAGTATGTGCTCCGAAATACAAGTATAAGTTCGAGTAAAGACCGGGATATGCTTAGTAGAGAGTGGGAAGTCTAAGATCACGAGAAGTACCCGGTATAAGTTTTGTAGTACCTACTGGTACTTTCTAATATAAGGACAAGTTACGCCAGGAGTAAGATCAGGAAATACCCGGAATAAACTCTGTAGTACAAGTAGAAGATCCGTAAGACAAGGATAAACTCCGTAGTACCTACGGGTATACGAGTATAGGTATACGTTAACCTAGGACTTGTTGGAATATGATACCAACACAAGTTGGTATCAGAGCAAACGACTTGATCAAGTAGTACTCACGGGTACTCCGTATATAAGATTAAGTTAGGTAAATCCGGTATACGTTCGGTAATCTCTGTACGATATCTACGAGTATCTCCGAACAAGTGTAAACTCAGAGTAGGACAAGTATAAGTTACGTGAACTCCTACGGAGACATGAGATAGATCTAAATATCAATACGTGTTTAAGTACATACGTATAAGCATAGGTTACGTAACTCCTACGGGAGATCGAAATAGGAAGTATGAGCTTGAGATATACGTACATGAATATAAGGTCAATACGATTATCACAATCGGACTAAGAATAAGATCAGAACTTCCATGGTATAAGATCAATAAGAATAAGTCTACCACCAAGTTATTCGATGTATAAATAAGATTGTTATAAGTATAAGTTCGATTACCGTTTATAAGGAATGCGAATAAGTATAAATATGGATCTATGGGGAGACATAAGCATTCTGTTAAAGAATCCGCAGAATGTAGACGAAATTATTTTGATGACATACGAATAGGAACCCGACTGAAATTCCGAAAATCATGAGTTATGTAAAAGGGTCAGATTGATTGCCTTGCCGTTGTATATGTCTAAGTTTGCTCACGAATATGATTTGACACATTATATCACCAGATTATATGAATTCATGATGATTTTGATATGTGTTTGTTATAAGTTTATCATGATTCGGTTTAAGTGCACATGTGTATCAATAAGTTATAAGATATGCTTCCCAGCAAGCGTAAAGCTTAGCCGCCGGGTTTGTCAGGTAGGTGCGAGAGAAGACATCGGCAAACATCCGCATCTGTTTGGGCCAACACACTTGTAAGGGTTCACTACATGTAGGATTAAGTTTTTCTGTTTTGTAAATGTAAAGGTTCGATTTGTAAGTAAATGGGACTCAGTTATATGTGTATAGATTTTGATGGACACCACTCCGGTGGTAGTTCTTTTGAGTCTGTTATAAGATGTGGGCCATACCCACGGGTGCCAGTTGGCTTTTAAAAAAAAAATCGAGGTCAAGTGTGTCCCGGTGTTGGTCTCGTCCGATCGGGGGTGGCCGGACACGGTCTACCGCGTGAACACTCCATAAACTTGGCGGTAATGCCCGATTGGTGCGCAATTATTGCCACCCTCCAGTACCTCAGTAATCTGTCTTGCTGGCGATAACTTTCCCGGCTTCTTTGAATCGACCACTCCATGCCAGGCATCATCTTCAAGAAGGCATGATCACCTACCTCAAACTCTAGAGTCGCCAGCATGCATCGTAGCTATTACGCTAGCTGAGGCCGTGAAAAGCTTCCATATCAAGTCCACTTTTTTCGAGGTGTCCTTTACCAAATCCGGACCTATAGCATATCTCTCTCCCACCTCCGTTTAACAAACCAGAGATCGACATGGCCTCCCATATAGTGCCTCATAAGGTGTCATCTATATGCTAAACGATAAGCGGTGTTGTAGGTGAATTCCCACCCCAGAGTAAATCACTGCTTCCCGACTATCCTTAAGATCCGGGACGCGCGGTTGTAAGCACCCCTATCTCAGAGTCTTTGTTGACAACCCGTCAACCTATAAAAACCTGTGGATATCGGGTAACCCGATGCCACATCATCATGTCCCATTTATCGGGATCCATATTTTAAAAAAAAAATCGGACAGAGTCTCCTCTGTATGGGAAGATCTAATACCCTACCGATCATTCTGTGTGAATGAAACAGCATTAGACATTTATTGGGCGAAGCGGGCCACACTGACAGAGCATGATCAGAACTGGATCAGGTGTTTAATTGGCAGACTGCTGCCGTTGCGGCAGCTGTTATGCCTACCTGTGGTGGCAGGCAGAGGCAACAGGAGCGTGATTGCATCTGGTTTGATGCTAAATACAAATACCAAACCTGAAAACATATTACAAATTACATTGATAATGTTCTCATCTGGCTATGTTGGTGTTTACTATTTCTGAAAAAACAAGAACATGGAAGAACAAGAACAAGTTTGGTTCTTTTTTTTTATTCTTAAAAACATGAAACCTGTTTTCAAAAACACTAACCAAACATTCCCTAAATAAAAACATGAAACCTGTTTAAAACTGGTTTTTATTCGGAAAAAACAAGAACAGGGGAGAACAAGATGTCAAGAACAAAAACTGGTTTAAAAAATGGTTTTTATTCTGAAAAAACTGGTTTTATTAAAAAAGCGGTTTGTTAGAAAAAGCGGTTTTATTCTAAGCAGTTGATGTCAAAAACTAGTTTTTATTAAAAAAAGCGGTTTTATTTTATTTTCATCATTTCTTCTAAAGCGAAAATATATTATCTGCGGAACTTCAATGCATGAACCTACCAACAAGCAACAACTAACGCATAACGAGGCAACGACAAAGCGTAAAAAAACACTTTGTAATTTCTTCAAATCTTAAACCAAACATAACCTCTATTCTAGGGTTCGTCCAATCGTCCTTGAAGTTGGAGATGAAGCCGATACGAAAATGCTTGGAGGATCGTCGTCAAGGAGGTGGTTCGCTGGAGGCCTATGGCAAGAATAGAGAAGGAGAAGAATAGCTCGGGGGTTTTGAAAAAATCCAAAAACCAAAAGGAAACTAGGCCTTGATGTTGGATAAGTAAAGTAAAAAGGGTTTTTGTTTGGTTTTTCTAAGCTGAATGACCAAAAATAGAGAGCTGGCAGGTTAAATTATGTTTGGCCTAGTGAGCCAATCGGGTCGGGCCAAAATTGGCCTGATTTTTTTGGGCCAACAAAAATAGGGTCCACCCCGGCCATAATTTCAGGTTGGTCGGGCTAGCTCAACGGGTCGGGCTCAAATTGCCAGCTCTTTTCATGAGTCATAGCGACCAATCGACCCCATTCAACCATACCCTAAATACTATACATGCAACTATGTAGTGATATGTTTACAAGAGTTCAATTATACACTCTTATACAAAATGATATATTAAAACTAATTGTTCTAATATACATATACAAAATATAATTAAGCCACATCCGACTTTCCCAATATGCGGTCCCGAATGCTATCGGCCGCCTACACTTTGACCGATTGCACGAAATGGGGGTCCCATGACGGGGGAGCAGGCAAAACCAGTGGTGATAATCTCCCTCTGAGGGTTACTCCCACCTAAGTGCTCATACAATGATCAAACCAATCAATACACATCAAGTGAAAATATGCATGAATGTCGTATGTCATGTATGGAATATCTTCATGCCCATATCCCGAGTCACCCACCGACTCCCTCACACATGCCTATGCTAAGTGTGACAACCGTCACTAGTGGTACCAATGACACACATATACCGAGCCTTGCAGACTCACGGTACCGATACAGGGTACCAATGGGCAACTAATCCTGAGTCAATCCCAACTCCTATCACACAACTCGAAGTCTATATGATAACCATGACCGTGTGTCTTCTTTGGGCAATAGAACTTTACAGATCACACCGTGAGTCTCTTACAGTCATGTTCCAGGCTTTCACCTGAGGGGGTTAATGGTCCCCTTCTTGCTCCGCTCAACACACATTATTTATATTTATTTTTATGTTTTAAACTGTGAGACATCTATTGGACATCATCAATGCAAACTAACTCTTATTCATCAACAACGATGATGAATACCCATATCTATGCACACACACTTATATGTTGATGTCATATGCATATGCAATGCTAATGTCACTGCAAATTCTCATGTTACATGTATGATGCACACTACATGGAACATTCTAATCAATTGTACTTCATATCAAGTACCATGCAACATATATCGCAAGCATATCAGTTCCATACATTTCATGCCGATGTTTATAGATATCGTAGTATCATGCATATTAGCATTCATCAAAACATGACTAAACAAGTAATGTAATATAGCCTTCCTTAGGATAACTCATGGAAATTCATACCCAATACAATAGCCTACAACATGCCATGCAATGGTCTTGTCAAAATCTGGCTATTCACATCGACACAACTAAATAACTTGCACACTTGGTGAAAAACATAGATTTTCAGCATGGTTGTGGACACCCAATGCCTTCCACAGGCATATGGAAAGATTCTTGACTCAATGGGATTTTCAGAGTCTAAGAACACCCAAAATGGAGTTCGGACGTGAAAGATATGGTCGTCCGAAGTTGGAGGCAAACAAAATAGGAAATGACCCCTGTGTCCCACATGTACACTTGGTACAAACACCAACTTTCAGGAAGAATGTGGATACCAATTACCCTCCACAGGAATATGGCTAGGTTCTTGACTCAATGGGCTTTCCATAGAGTCCAAGAACACCTAAAACGAAGTTCGGACGAAGAAGTTATGGCCTTTTTATTCAAAACTGGTGAGTTTACTTTGCTTACAATGGAAACAGTATGTGATATCCGATTTTAGGGCTATTAATCCATAATTTGACACTATTTATTTGTACTCATTTGAAGATACGGTTCTTAGGGTTCTTCTCAACTTCACGATCACCGTCGGATCACGAAACTCAGATATGTCTAAACAAGCGGGAAATTGCAGTTTTCAAACATAACTAAGCTTTGTTTGAACCTTAGCTCCCCTTTGTGAAGAATTTACGAGTCCAAAGTCGGAATTTGGATAGATCTATTTCAAGGAAATATGTTCTCCTATAAGTCTAGATTACTGAGAAATTGGAATCACTCAATTCAGATGAGTGATGGCCAAAATTACTTAGTAAAAAACTACGATCATGGGTGGAGAGAAAAAAAAGCGTTATTGTTCTCGCTGACACACACACATGCCCTTAGATGATGTCGAGTAGGATAAAAACTCTACCTCAATTTGCGTGATTTCCCAGGGCACCGCCTTTTCTCGGTTTCCTTGAAAACCCGAACCTTGGCGAAATCTTGTGATTCTAGTACCCACGCATAGCTCTCGCCGCGTAGAGCAGCTTCAACTCTCGTCTTGTCGAGTTCTGACCGACAAAACCTCGTGAAATAGCTGGAGAAAGGTTGCTTTTCTTTCCTTTCTCTCTCTCTCTCTCTCTCTCTATCACGTTTTTCTCTAGACAAAAATGAGATCTTTTTGCATTATAGATATTTTAGGATATTTATAGTGTGGACACGTGGCTCACGTCGCGCCACGTGTCACACTTATTCGATTCCGTTATCACTCCGAAACAATTTATTTCGTCTCGGTTTTAGTTCCATATATCTTAAATGGACATTCTTTAAATATTTGATATTTTTTAGGATTTTTCTAAAAAGCTCTCTTTCAAGGTCCACTTGAAGCTCGTCGCCTCGAGGAGTCGTGAAAATCCATTTGTCTTGGAATTGACGAAATTCGGGTGGTAGATTTCATGAGACGATTCCAACGGTGAAATCCGTTTCGTCATTCGAGATCTAGAAAGAATTTCAAAAAAATTACCATTTTGCCATTCCTAGCAAAAATTCAAAATTCTAGGTTTTTCCCGGGGTCTTACACCAGTAGCATGTCCTCTAATGTTTGGATGGTCCTCTTTAACTGACCGTCCGTCTGGGGATGAAAAGTGGTGCTTATCATCAACTGTGTCCCCATGGTTCTCTAGAAACTCTCCAAAAAATGAGCGGTAAACCTAGGATCGGTCTGATACTATAGAGACTAGCACTCCATGCAACCGGATAATCTCTCGTATGTATAACCTATAGAATTCCTCTAGAGTGAAGGTCATTTGCACAGCCAAAAAGTGTGCCGACTTTGTGAGCTGGTCCATGATAACCGACACCGTGTTATGCCCTCGCGATGTTCGTGGAAAATGAGTTACAAAATCTATCGTGATGTGCTCCCGCCCACACTCACGCTACCTCAATGGTACAGGTCTTGTCGACCTGCGGTGTTTAGCTTTTACCTGATGACACATGAGACACCGACGAATAAAATCCTCAACTTGCTGCTTCATTCCACTATAGTAATATCGGCGACGAAGATCATGGTACATCTTTGTGCCACTGGATGCTCTGACAAAAAATGAGGCTTGATAGAACTCCTGAGGATCTCCTCTGCAAAATGCGCGACTAGAGAACCCGCAGGCCTACTTACATATCCAAAGCTACCTTCAATGTGAATGGCCGGTATACGTCATCGGTACCCTCGCGTACCGGTCCACGATGGGCCACTATCTTTGTAATCTTATCCCTAGGACTCAATCACTCTGCTTAGTAGGGAAGGTGTAGCCACCAAACTCCCCAAAATACCCTGAGTTTGATCTTTGTAGTGTAGTCGCACTGTCCCACAACCTCGAGCATTTGCCACTCTTGGGAAGCTATACTAGCCAATACTCCTTATGACTTTTGGCTGAGTGCATCAGCCACCATATTTGCCTTACCAGGATGGTAATGCAAAGTGAACTTATAATCCTCCAAATACTCCATCCACCTGCGTTGCCTCATATTGAGGTCCCACTAGGTAAAGATGTATTTCAAATTTTACCGATTAGAAACACCTCAGGCGCTCACCATACGGTAATGGCGCCAAATCTTCAAAGCAAGACAATGGCGTAATTCCATATCATGTGTGTGGGAGTAACTTAAGCTCATGATTCTTTAAGCTGAGAACCAGCTACAACCCTCTCGGGTACATCAAAACACATCGATCAGTCCTTGACATCTGTCTGCGTACCTCTCCCTCTCTGGGACTATTAGAATAGGAGCTAAAGTAAGCCTCCTTTTCAATTCATGGAATGCCCTCTCACACAAGTCATTCCACTCAAACTTAATCTCCTTCTGGGTCAATTTCGTCATAAGCGTAACTAATCAGGAGAAGTCCTTATTGAACCTCCTGTAATACCCTATCAATCCTAAGAAACTACGTATCTCGAAGACTGACTTGGGTCTCTCCCAACTCATAACTGCCTCAACCTTCTCTGGGACCATTCAGACACCCAAAGCTTATACCACATCACCTAAGAATCTCACCTCTGTAAGCTAAAATTCACATTTGCTGAATTTGGCATACAACTGATGGTCTCTCAACGACTGGAGAACAATCCTCAAATGATCCTCATGCTTCTTCTCCGACTTAGAGTAGATCAAAATGTCATAAACGAAGACCACAACAAACCGATCTAAATAGGGTTGGAACCTTATGCATGAGATCTATGAATGCCCTTTGGGCGATCGTCGGCGAATGACATCCTTTGTGAACTCCGAAATGTCCATGTCGTTCTAAACGTTGATACAGGATTTTACTCCACTATCTCTTAATTGATGATAACCGGTGAGAAGATCTATCTTCAAGTAGACACACGCCCCTCTCAATTAATCAAATAAATCATCAGTCCTCGGCAAAGGGTACCTATTCTTGATGGTAACCCTATTCAACTGTCTATAATATATGCAAAGCTAAAGGGTTTTGTCCTTTTTCTTGGAAAACAGAATAGGAGCGCCCTAAGGTGAAGTGCTCGGTCTAATAAAACCCATGTCCAATAATTCTTGCAATTGGCCCTTGAGTTCTTGCAACTAAGCAGGCGCCATTCTATGTGGCGTCATAGAAATAGGCGATGTATCAGGGTGTAATTTGATACAGTGCATTCTATGGGGTAATCGGTAGTGCTTACAGAAAAACATCCTTATACTCATGAAACTACTAGGTAGACCCGACTCTTTGTCTCTCGTCTTCAGGTAAGGTTTGCCCGACCAACTACGCGAAATTTGTTCGTGCCACCTAAGTCGTTCATGGCAGGGCATAACATCGTGCTTATCCCCTTGAAACATAACACAAACATCATTTGGTGTGTAGGTTATCACGCCCCTACCCCTACTTGGGCGAAGAGATGGGGCGCAACACGAGACTGAGACTCCTTAACCTGCTTTTTGGACATTGGTGGAGCCATTTCATATATAAATCCATAAGGAAATAAAACTTATAGTACTACCACCATAGTGGTGTTTAAACTATCTTGTATATATTCCTGAGTCCCATTTACTTGTACATAAACAAATTCCACTATTATAAAAACTTTTACATTTACATTCCAAAACAAAATCAAAAAGCCTACATCAAGTGGACTCCTATTGTTGTGTTGGCCTTGGCGAATACGAGAAATACCCCCGGATGTCTCTTTAGTACGGATGAAACACTCGTGCTAAACATAACTTAGTGGAAACGGATAAACGGTCATAATGACTTGGAAGTGGTCCATAATTATAGGATGCATACAACATAATGCATATGTTAGAGTTTACGTATAACATAATTCTATAACAGAGTTTTCATATAACATAATTCTTATAACGGGGTTTTCATATCTCCCGTAGGAGTTCAAAACAAATATCTTGTATAGAAGGTACCCGTAGGTACATTTTAGAACATAACAGATTCCTTATGCTTTCATATTGTTCATTATTTGAATTCTTATCATATAAATGTTTCACACATCATTTTATTCAGATACTTTTCATATAAATGTTTGCTTGCATAGACCAGTAACAATGAATGATAGGGACACAACACAATAGGTACCCAGAAGGTCTGATGCGATCACTGACAGAGCGTGCACCTTGCATGCTGAAGTGTTGTAGCGATCGGGGCGTGCTACCATTATAGCGAAGTGTCATTAGCGTGCGAAGTGCGAAGCAGCGGCGGAATCTTACGCCCGGCAACAACGCGCGCTAGTAAGAGTGCGAAGCCAGACCGGGCGTGCGCGTCGCAACGAAGTGTCGTAGCGCGATCGGAAGGTGCCTATTCGTCGCTATTGATCTTAAGCGGATATGATTATATATATTACAGAGCTTGTCATTTTTTTCTTAATCACATTAACGAATAAGGGGTAAGAACAATGTTTGCCCAATGAGAGGATCGCCAGGGTGGCGAGGTACAAAGCATTTTTCATATAACTTTTATACATGTACTGACCCTTTCATTGATGCGAAAAGAACATAACAAAAAGCGAGTTCGGGACGGTACTCGGACCTTAAACAACTTTGGTGATACCAACTTTGAGTCAGGAGTACTCAGCTTTCGATATTAATTACTTAACATCCTCTAGCCTTGTAAACACTTTGAGTGCCGTTTCTTTGTCATCATTTTCAGTATCCTCTAGACTAAAAATAGCTTTGAGTATCGGTACTTAACTTTCAGTATCGGTACTCTTACTTGTGATTTCTGAGGTTTTTCTTTTCACAAAATTTCAGCTAAAACCCAAAACAAACAAAAAAATGAACTAAAACACTTAAAAATCACTTATATAGAGATAAGGTTAAACCCAAACATAAGTGAAGAAAGTTTGGAGGGTTTCCTAACCAACAAATCCATACACAAACCTAAATAAGTTTCCATATATATAGGTTTCATACCTTGATTTCTTGAAGCTTAAACTTATTCTTCTTATTTCCTTCTTACTTGAACAAGGAGAACTAAGAAATTGAGAGAATCAAACCAACCAGCTCTTTATCTCGGCCTTAAACCTGAGCCTCCCAGATAAAAAATGAGAAAATATCTTCCTCATAAGACGTAATATTTAGTCTTATCTGATTTTTAACCAAAAGTTCCTCTTTTTGCTATTAAGTCCTTCTTCATTCTATTTGCACATCAACTTATCAAAATCACACTTTAACATACAATCTTCTTACCTTATGTCCTTTCAACACTTAATTTAATAATTACCATTTTACCTTTAGTACTTAAATTTCCGAAAAATGCAAATTTTACTTATATTATACCCTAAACATGTAATAGACTACTAGGGTATAATTTGGGGTGTTACATAGGTAGTAGCCCTCCTAAGATCACAATCAATGACGACTCGGTGTGCCATCAGCCAATCCATCCCAAGGATAACATCAAACTCTAACATGTCCATGACCCGAAGGTCTATAGTGAGCATAATCCCTAAGATTTCTAACTCACAATCTCGACATATCAGATCAACACTCATCCTAGTTCCTAGGGGAGAATTCAAATACAACGACTTTTCCAAGGTTTCGACCTCTAAGCCTAAATCTTTCACCTGGTGCAACAACAAAGGAATGGGGTGCACGAATAACGCTCTGCCCATAGCGAAGTGTGAAACATATACTGAATAACCATTGATGCGCAATCTCGGCTGAGGTGTAATGGCGTAGACACGCCCACGGGTCCTGAAGTCCCGACTTGAGCCACGGCCTGCGACCTGCGACCCCTACCTTGGCCCATCGGCTTGATTCGCAGTAGTAGATACATCACGTGCCTACTTGTTGATATTGTCTCTCTGGCCATGGTGGGGGTAAGAAGGAACAAGCTGCGTTTGTGTCACGTCCCACTTGATGATTAGACTGAGGTGTTCCCATAACTCTAGGATTCTTGCCTGCGGGACATCACACGCCTCGGTGTCCGGTGATGGCAATGGAAACATGTCACTTTTTCATTTATCTATTTCAGACTGATGTTTCTGTCTAGGATGATCGATCTTGGCCTTGGCCCTGATAGTCGCGACCACGTCATGAAACTCTTTGCGAATTAGGAGTCCTGCCTTCTTCCACACGAGCTAGAAGAAGAAGGATGTCCCCCTACAATCGGCTTGGGCCAAAGTGTTTCAGCTCTAGGATGATTGACGCCAGCCTTGAAAAGCCGATAAGCGCGACCTTGCCTTTGAGCATTTGCGAGAAGTAGGAGTCCCTCTTGCTTTTTCCACAGGCGAGAAGAAGAAGGTTGACTCTCCTTCCTCTTATCCTTAACACCCGCATCTCGGATGTTCCATGCATCATCTACTTCCCTCTAAATGGCCATAGCTGTCATGACCATCAAGTCCATATCTCGCAGGAGAAGTCCCACAATTTTACCCCGAATGGATAGTTTTAGTCCATCCTCAAACTTTCTCACCTTGGCCATGTCTATGGCTACATTCATCAGCGAAATAGGCTAATTCAGTAAACCTAGCCACGTATTCAAGCACTGTCATAGTTCCTTGTCTCAATTCTAGGAACTCTCGAGCTTTTACATGTCGAGTAGATGCTGGGAAAACTTACTCATGAAGAGCTCTCGGAACTCTTCCCATGTCATTGCCTCTAAGTCCCTCGAGGCTTTGACCCAATCCCACCATATTTAGGATTCACCCTTTAACTGAAACGAAGCTAGCTTTATCTTAGTGGCATAAGAGGTGATCTCCATAGCCTCCAATATCTTTTTTACTTGCCGGAACCAATGATCAGCTATCATCGGATCCCCTCATCCTCTGAAGGTTAGAGAATGATGTGCCTTGAACCTTTAGAGGTGACTTAACCCCCCTTGGTCCGTCGTTGCACTAGCTTGTGCAATGGTAGCATTTCTTTATCTCGCACATTGCAATAGTGGTCTTATCAATAACTCTATGAATGCTTGTTGGTGAAAATTTGGTGGTAGTGGGGATCTTTTGCTCCGCCCACTTTACTCTCGGCATCCCAGTATGACTTCCTCTTCCTCGACTTTCCATCTACATGTGTCAAATAGAAAATTGAGATTCCGTTTCTAGTCTAACTAGTAGTGCATCGGCCAACCATTAGTAGACATCACATCCTGAACTATTCCGTTCATTCATTTTCCGAACCCCTAAGGTTATGTTCTCACCCTAGTGTTCAACTTTTTCTATATATATCTTATCATGTAGATATTTCATATCACACAACACAATCATGTACCTTATCAAAGCAAAACACATGAAATACCTGATGAATGCAATGAATCTAACCAATCCCATCAAACTGGGTATTCATTATGCCTAATAACACGATACTAAATTTATGACACCCTAAGGGTCTGTTGACCAACCATCAACTCACGAAAATACCTGTGGATATCACATATCTATGTACCCATGCTATCTAATCCCATTAATTGGGATCTATTCATTGAGTCCAAGGTAATCACATACCTACGCCTTAACACCAAATCGAGGGTCAGAATTACCTATGGATATAGGTATTATTACCACCACCCACCACCTTTGTCGATCCATTTACGAGGATTTGTTTTGCCACATTCAATAAACATTTTATGTTATTTTCAAAACATATTATTGTGAGTTTAATTACAAACTCTATTACATATACATGCATATGCCAAAACTAGTTCTTTCCAAAGTTTTTACAAAAGAAACTATACCAACCACAGGTTGGCTTTCTTCAACCTCTCGGCCTCGAATGAGAGTCATCCATCGGTGTATACCCTGCACCTGAAATTTTTTCCCATAAAGGGTGAGCCACGCCCAGTAGAGAGACTCCTACAGAGGCTATTACCCCCCTAAATGCACATGTAATGTTTACTTGGACACATTCACATATATATCCACATTCCAATAGAATGATGCAATTCTAATGGAATACTACATGTCATGCCATGAAATGAGATGAGACTCACTTAATGAATGAAAAATCCGAGTCATCACATACTCCCATCACATAATGCATAGCCAATGTGTGATAACATCTATCTTTGATGAATTTCATCCAATGATCACTTTGAAACAAAATCAAGTTTTTAGAAATCAAAACTTACTGGATGTTTCACCTCCAAGGATCATTTATTAACCAAAACATGTCTTTTATGGGTAGGCGAATTTTTGGGGTCTCACCGCAGGCTTCGCACGCCTTCCTCACACTTTCCTGAGCTTTCTTATTGGACACATGTATAACCAAAATGCGGGTCTTTCCTTCGAGGGGGTATCTATCGGAAGCACTCTTACCCGACCTGAGTTTTTCATGCTCACGTGAATAGTGGAACTTTCGAACGTGCCAAGTACATAGCCCACTCATCAACCACTAAGGATGGTGTGTGATGTCACTATTTCATATTTTGCGAACATCGAACTCAGAACTTCGTTCGTATCGAACCAGCTAAGTGACACGAGGATGGCATATGATGGTCTTATGCGCACACCCATGAATGTGACGCCTCAGTAAATATGCAATGCATTATACCATTGCATGTCAATTCCCTGTCACATATATAATGCATGCCATATGGACAATTTATCATGTATCATGAACAGTTATATCAAAAGCATATAACTTCAAAATAGTTAATGTCAATAGATTAGAGTTCATATATTCAATCAACAATTATTACCAAGTTAGTCAATCAAAAGCAAGCAAAGACAACTTGTTTTTCAAGACCAATTGTAGCATAAGAGATGCCTACAAAGTAGTCCACACATACAACCATCTGCGACCACTAAACATATACAGCAGGGCATGAAGCGTAAATTGGACCCAAACTAGAGAAACTGACCTAAGGCTGCGATAGTCTCGGGAAATGGACCATAACTTGAGTTGTAGAGGTCTAATTAGGGTGATTCAAAAGCCTAACATCAAATTCACAGATGCAACTACAATTTCTATGAAGGACCTGAGACTAAATTCCCTTTGTTTTCTAACCTAAAACTGATAAACCAAAGTAGGAAGAATCCCTATCTCTTGAAGCATAGCCCGCAAGTCGAGATATACGTCTTGCTTCTTGTCCCGAACTAAGTTCTGACCATTTGAGCGTTATTTCTTTTCTCCCTCTTTCTCTCTCCCTTTCCTTTCCTTCTCTATCTCTTTCTTTCTTCTCTTTATTTTCTTTCTTTCCTTTCTTTCCCTTTCCTTCTTATCTTTCCCTTCTTGCTCCTCCTTCCTCACATGAACTCCCGTTTATCGTCCTCAGAGCTTGCATGCATGGTGACACATGGCTTGCCATGTGTCCTACATGCAGGTATTTTGACACATGGTTTACCATGTGTCACCACACACTAATTGCCTCGAAAAAATTGAAATTTCGACTATCTCAAATTCAACGAAATTTACCTGGGTAATTAGATTTCGCGAGACAAATTCAACGGCGAGGTCCATTTTTTCCGAGATCTAGAAAAATTTTAGGTTTTCAACCTATATTGTAGCGACAAGTTCACCGTGTTTGCCCCTTTTTTTTTTTGGAAAAGTTCAAATTTACCTGGGTTTTACAAAAAATAAAAAAAAAATTAAATGTAATCAAAATTCCTCGAAATTTTAGATATTTGTAATTTTCTTAGTAATAGAGAGAAACAAATAAAATGAATTTAAAATTATTTTTTATTTTCCTCAATATTTTCTTTCCTTACACTTTCGACCTTATTTTTCTCTATTTTCTTTCCTTAGTACTTTCCAAGTTCCAAACGAAACCTAAGACTCATTTGGTACTAGGGAAGTAGTAGGGAAAGAAAATAGAGAGAAAAAATGGAAAGAAATAAAAAAAAAAACTTTAAACCTAATCAATAAATTCTATATATTTATTCAAACTCATTTTATTTGTTTCTCTTCATTATGGTTAAAGTCAAGATATTCATACTAAACCCAAATCCTACAAGCTTGAGATTGCAGGAATCATACAGCGGAATCCAGGAATCGCACAGTTAAATACAATGTATGATAGATATATTTTCATCACCCATTACTAACCTGTAGTAGTACAAAAAATCTCTTCTAGAATCCACAGGACCTTCTAAGCTATTCTCTCGTAGCCAGTGCGTGTGGCGCACGATCCGCAAAGAAACTAGAAGGTTAATATGAAAAAACACTCTGAAACCTTACAGTTTCTGTTTCTCTTAAGGTGTTTTTTTTTCTACTGAGATTCTCAATCCTAAAATATCGTGAAACTTAAAACCTTGGAGGCTAGTAAGCGGTGTTTATAGTGTAACCTAATCCTCCTAGGGTTTTATCTTCACCTTGAATGATAAATAGGCTCCTTCTTGTATCTTAATAATTAGTTAAATGGGCTCTGTGTGTAGGCTAGCTTGGGGATCCTATGGCCCGTTGTGGGGTAAGGCTCTTGATCAACGGTCTAAGTTGGTTACGGAGCATAAATCGACAATCTCCCACTTGCTTAGAAGCAAGTGCAGGTGTCAATCATCTTATCAGGAACTACTCATAAAGCGATAATTCCAAAATAATAATGTTTTTATATCAAATGTATTTTCTCTTTGTAAAATATCGTAATTAATTGATAATTTTCTGTAAGTAACTAATTTATTTATTCTCTTATTACTCCAGTTTCTCTAACGGATCCATTACCTTGACGATGACTTTCCAATATCTTAGAGTCTGCGAAACATGTCAAGGATATTTCATACAAATTCATTTGTATATTTCATAAATACTTGATAATCAAATACCATAATCCCCAATTATCCAAGATATTGAAATTAGTTTAAAATAGAGCCTCTTATTGATAACTCAAGAACCATAATGAGAAACTTGTTATCTATTTATAATATACTCGGGATTAAGGAAAAATAACATATCTAGTATCGCTGAGATTAATTCTTTCACTGGTATCCTTGATTAAATCTCTTCCGATCTCGGAATGACCATAATTCATTCCAATACTTTATAATAACCAAGGCCCGATCGTTTCATAAAATATTACGGTTTTATATAAAGTGCCCAACTTTATTTAACAAGCGTGAGACAATTCGTAGTATGAAATTGTGATCATATCTCTTCTATGGAAAATATCCATATGATCATATACTACATAATTAATGCGAACCTTAATACGTAAAAAATATAATGTGCAAAAAACTTCGTATTATTATATCAGAAAATGAAATTACAACTTGTCTTGCTCTTAGAGCAAAATGTAACTAACTCCACTCACTCTAAAGTAAGCCTGGGACCCTCTTAAGACCCATACAATTTACATGTTTCTCAAACACACGTTCAGAAAGAGACTTAGTAAAAGGGTCTGCTAGGTTCTCCTTAGATGCTATTTTAGTAACCATTGTATCTCCTCTATTAATGAAATCACGGATCAAGTGGTACTTTCTTAATATGTGTTTCTGCTTTTTGTGAGACCTTGGTTTTGGGAGCGTATACGGCCTATGTTATCACAGTAAAGGTAATGAGCTGATCTGCGCTTGGTATCACATGAAGATCCAAAGGAACATAAATCATAGCTTCCTTTGCGGCTTGGATGCGACCACATATTCGGCTTCGATCGTGGAGTCGACAACACAGAGTCACATTTAACACTCCTCGACAAATGGCTCCCCCATTTAGGAGTAAACACATATCGATGTTGATTTACTCTAGTCAATATCATGAAAATCTTTGAGTCCGATATAACGAAATGTTTTAAGACTCCCCCTTTGGGATACACCAGCTATATAATCCTCGTTCTCTTTAAATATTTGAGTATATGTTTCCATGGCATCTAGTGTTACACTCAGGGATCGATTGGTGCGGCCTCTCCCCAGCACGCATAGTGATGTTGGCACGGTATAACAGCATACATGAGACTACCAACGGTTTCTTACTCATGAGTTCTTTCTCTTCGGGAGTTTTTGGTGATTGCTCCTTAGAAGATGAATTCCATGTCCCTAAAGGGTAGAAGTCCCCCTTTTGGAATTTTCCATACCAAACCTGGTCACTATTTTATCAATGTAGGAGCTTGGGATAAAGCTAACACCTTATTATTCTTGAGTCGTAAGTTTGATTCCTAGAATATAGTTAGCCTTTGATCCTTCATATCAGCTAACTTTTTCAGGTAACCCTTTATGTCGACAACACTTTCCCTACTTATTTCGATTAACGAGAATATCATCTATGTAAAAAGTACCAAAAAAAGACTACCACTATTCTTGAATTTTCTTATACACACATGGTTAATTAATTTTCTCAAATCCATATAATTTGTCTTGATCAGGCTTGTGTTCCACTTGGCACGGATACTTCTTAAGCCCATAAATAGACCTATGCAACTTGCAAGCCATGTGTTCTTGACCTAAGGCTATGGAAGGCCTTTCGGTTCTTTGCATATAGATATCCTCTTCTAGCTCTTCGTTTAGAAAAGTTGTTTTGACATCCATTTGCCAAATCTCGTAATCAAGAGCTGCTGCTACAGCTAAGAGAATCTGGACAGATTTAAGCATGGCTATTGGCGAAAAAGTTTCATCATAATCTATGCCCTTTTTTTGGGTGTAACCTTTTGCCACCAATCTAGCTTTGAAGGTTTCAACCTTCCCATCTGGTCCTCTCTTTCTCTTGTAGATCCACTTACACCCGGTGGTTTTGCCCTTTAAGTGCTTCTCTGAGGCAGGCGAGTTAGAACCATGGAATTCCATCTCACCGGTCCATTGCCTTTTCCTCTTGCACATCAGCATCCTCCAGTGCCTCACTTGGTAGGGTCGTCATCGAGTTATCCCAAATGACTTGATAAGTCTCTCCTAACAAGGCATACCTTGCAGGTTTACGTATCAATCTCCCACGACGAGTTTGTTGCATTGGTTGTTGTACATTTACAAAAGGATCCAAGTTTTACGGTTCAGGTGGATACTAATCTCTTCATTATGTTCTTGTTCTTGAGTTTCTTGAATTTAGTCCTGAGCTGTTTCTTGTGTTTGTTCACCTTCGGGTACATTTTGTACATTTTCTCCTCTTTGAACATCAATAGGAAATAGGGGTGGAAAAATAGGAGTTTGTGGTGGATCTCGAGCCCGAGTCAAGCTCTGCAAGGCCACTTTACTCTTGGGTTTAAAATGTTCATATAATCCTTTTCTGAAAGTGGCATGGTACTCACTATCACCTTCTTTTCCTTTGGATTGTAGAATATTCCTACCCGTTCCCTTAGAATTGCTTGATAAACATACACATTTTTATTCGAGTTCCAACTTTTGTTGTTTACGTACCAAGACGTGTCTTTTAAATCCTAATATGGTTCATTTGGGCTTGCGCCCTTTCCATAATTACGTGGGTGTCTTTGAAATAGATTTAAGGCGGAACTAAATTGTAGTATGTATCTTGTTTGTTTAGGCATATCCCGGAAACGATTCGGGTAATGATGAATAATTGAGCATCCGACCTCACCCTTATCTAGAGGGTTATATTTTTCTTTTTAGAGACTCCATTTCTTGGCGTTCCGGAGATGATAATTGAGATATTATCCCCTCTTGAATAAGTAAGACTTGAGAACTCTCTAGACAAGTATTCCACCATTAAGATTCGGATCGAGCTACTTGATATGGACACCCAATTGCTTTTGCATCGGCCTTATACTCTCGAGGAATTTATCAAAAGCTTGGACTTGGCGCATTAGGTAAACATAACCATATCTTGAGTAGTCATGATAAATGTGATAAAATACTCATACGCCTCGAGCCAGATATCATTGGTCATACATCAGGTGTGTACCAATTCAAACGTATAGTAACGCGATTTCCTTTGGCCTTGAAAGACCTCTTTGTGCTTTTACCTTCAAGCATGATTCACATCTTGGTATAGGTTGAGATCAAAGGAATTTAGAATTCCACTTTTAACCAAACCATGAATTCTATAATTAATATGACCCGATCTTAAATGCCACGTAGGTTTCATTTGAAACCTTCCTTTTCTTAGATAAAGGAAATTGCTCATCATGTTATTTTCAGCGCATTAATACTAGGACATAGGAGTTAAAAAATATATACCATTTGTCAATAATCTGGAACAAATAAAAAGCGTTATTACTCTTTATTGAGCGAGGAATTAAAGCTGCCTTTGTTAAACCATGTTCCAACTAAACAACTACTTGAAACCAAATTCCTCTTAAAATCGGAATTTCGTCATGATCTGATAAACATAAAGTCATATTATAAAACATAACTCCATAGTCCCTCTTTGCCATTACGGAGACATATTCCCGTTCCCAACTTCAAGCTTCTTTGTCCTTCTTGAGTAAGGCTACTTTGTTGGAACCCTTTGCAAGATTAACAGACATGGTTAGTGGCTCCTGAATCAATGATCCATTTATCATTGTAATTCTCTTCTAAACAAGCCTCAGCAACATTTATACTACCTTATACGGTTTGGGCAATCCTTCTTCAGTGACCGTGCATTGTTTAGCACTTGAAGCACTTGCGCTGACAACGCCTGTTGCGATTGGTTTGATAGTGGACTGTTTCCTTCTGCTTTTGTTCTTCTTTCCTCCCTTAGGTTTCCCTTTATGTTTTGAAGAACTTTGACATGATGGCACCTGCTTCGAGGCACTTTCGGCCTCTCAACGGCTTGTGCATAAGTTCAAACGGGGAGTAAGCTTCGGTTGTTCATATTATAATTCATTTTGAAGCCCGACCAAAGCTATTGGGTAGAGATTCTAGGATCATGTCAATCTTCATCTGCTGATCCGGCTCAACTGGCTACTCATGATCTTGATGTGCCCCATCATTTTTAGACAATGGTCCCGCATATTTCCTCGATCATACGAGTGTTCATTAGTGCCCTATGGTGCTTGTCTACTTGATCTTGCTACTTTTAACAAACATCCCATCTAAATTAAGATTATTTCTAATACACTCTCCAGATCATTAATTTGTTTGGATGTTTTACAGCATTTGGCAAGAATATAACAGCGAGCTGTCGTATTTGCCCGTTGCCAATCTGCAAATTGCTTCTTAGTTTCCTTTGAAGCATTAGCAGTGGGCTCCTGGGGTTTCGGAGTTGTTGTAATGAATTTTATTCTCTCAAAATCAAGGACAATGTAAAGATTAGTTTCCATGGTAGTAGTTATTTCCATCCAATAGCTTTTGACTCAAAATTGTAGCTAGAGGATTAAAGGATGCCATTTTTTGAAATTTAAAAAAAAAAACACATATATTAACACGTAATCCACACAACAAACATACAAATATGTAGATCCCTTAAACTACTTATTATTAATGTTTGTGCAACAATAGTAGTTTCCATTACAAATACTTCGTTGGGTAAGACATTTGTAATAAACTAAACTTTGGTATGGTATGTCTAATTGTCACTACTAAGTTGGCTCCTGGAAGGTGAGGTGAGTCTCAGACTCCTTAAAAACCACCTCCCTTAAATGAGCCTTCTAGATACTAACACACACCCCGTTCAAAATTGATTTTTTAAAACCATTGTTTCAATATTTTTAGGTAGCTAATAACATTGACAGAGCCTCGTTAGGAGGGTTATTAATATTATTAAAATTGAATGTAATAACCATTAATTTAATTTCAAAATTATCTTTAATATCTAAGCATTGTCGACGTTGGGTCGTACAACCTTATTAAAAATTTGAAATTATTTTAGATCCAATCAATGAAATCAGACCCTTCTTATCCGTTGGGGTATCCCACACCGCCATTTTATTATTGGATGTGGCAATGGAACCCATAAGTTTTAGTGTATTGAATTAATTTTTAACCTTCGCCCCATTCAATATTTTATTATCAATTAATTAGGAGTTTCCATAATAATATTATCTAGATAAAACAAATATTATTATGCATGTATATATCAAATGATGCAATTATATGGCACGCTATTCTAAATAACATGTTAGCACATATCACATGTTATATCCATATAATTTAAACAATTATAAATATATAACAATTAATAGACCTAATCATGGTTTCCTGAAAAGGTACAAGCCCAATAGGGCCAAGAAGTAACTTGATATCGGCCATTACTTCTTCTTTTCTTGGTCTTGTAAGTCGTAGGGTGTGGGCAGTGGGAGTGGCCTTTAGGGTTTTTGGCCCAAACACAAAACCTAACATGTCCCCTATTGAACCCGAGCACACAACATGACCTTGCACAAAACTCGGATTGTCATTGTTAAATTTTCTGAGGAGGTAAGGCACTATGCGAGACCACCCTACAAAAATCAACTCATATTACATCCCAAAAAAAAAAAAAATATATATATATACAAACCAACTACCATGGATTAAGGCCAAAACCAAATCATTCATTCATAATACAAAATTATAAATAACATAAATAATAGGATCTAGGTGCCATATATCTAATATACATCACATATACATGATAAATAAAATTATGGATTCAATCTATCACACATAGATTCAACCGGGCTTTGATACGATTGCGAGAATCCATGCAGCGGGCTTCAGGTCGCAGTTAAATACAATGTATGATAGATACATTTTCATCACCACATTACTAACTTTGTAGTAGTGCGAGAAGAAAATCTTCTAGAATCCACAGGACCATCCAAGCTATTCTTAACGTGACAGATCTGCGTGTAGGCGCACCTGATCATAAAAGAAACTAGAAGGTTAATCTGAAAAACACTATGAAACCTTACAGTTTCTGTTTCTCTCTTAAGGACGTAAAACTTAAAACCTTGGAGGCTAGTAAGCAGTGTATTTATAGACTGCTAACCCTAATCCTCCTAGGGTTTTATAACACCTTAGGCCCAATAAATGGGCTCCTTCTTGTATCTTAATAATCAATTAAATGGGCTCTGTCATCTAATGAGCTAGCTTAGGGATCCTATGACCCATTATTAATTAAGGCGCTCTTGAACTTGATGCAGATTCTTACGGAGCATAAATCAGGCGAATTTTATGAGAATTGGTCGTTTAACATGGTATCAGAGCTTGGTTTGACACCACATCTCTGCAATTTATTCCCCATTTGTTTTTGTAAGTTCATAGAAACTATATTTAGTTTGTTTGACTATCCACATACTGTATAGAGCTTAAGAAAATATGTAAAATTTTGAGAAAATTTTATTGTATTTGATTTTCTCTTATATTTTTTATGGTAAAACCAAACATGAGAAATCATTTTCTTTAGTATTTATTTCTTTTCCTAATACCTTTCAGGTTCCAAATGAAGCCTAAGGCTTTGCTTGGTTCACGAAAAGTATTAAGGAAAAATAAAATGCTAAGGAAAATGATTTTCTTATTTTTGGTAGTCTAACAAAAAATGTCAAAGAAAATCAAATATACATAAAACATTTAGAAACTTAGAGAGTATTTTAAAATTATTTGTCTTTATAATGAAAATGAAAGTAAATAAAATGAGTTTGAGTATTAAATAAAAAATAATACATTAGATTTATTTTTATTTTTTATTTTCCTTCATTTTTTGCTCCTATTTTTCTTATTTCCTCAAGTTTTGAGAACCAAACATAGCCTAAATTAATATTAGAGAGGCCAAAAGTAAAGTATAAATCTCTTGCATGGTTAAATGATAATTCTTTTTTACTTTGAATTTAAGTATTTCGATTCAAATGTTTAAGCAAATAATTTTTTTTTTCCCCAAAATTAGAGGGGTTAAAAATAAATTTCCAAAATTTCAGGGGATCTGCCAGTAAAGGTGCATTATTGGACCAATAAGAAGGAAAAAAAGAATCCAACCCATCCATATTATTGCACTAAATTAATAAAAGAATGTACGAACAGTAACTCACCTATTAAGACAATGACATTAGTTCAATAATGCACCTTGTTGTCCATATAAAAATTTAATAACTTAAAAGTGTGAAGATTTCTAAATAATTTTATTTATATTTAATTTTCTTTAAGATTTTCATTAGACAATCAAATATTCCTTGGCAATTTTTTTCCCTTAGTATTATCCGAGATCAAGACCATAAGACCAAGCTCAACGTATAAGACAGTGAACTCCAGCATCTCTCTCTTTATCTCATAGATATAAACATAAAATATCAAACACAAAGGATGTGATCAGGAGCTACAAAATTAATTCTTCATGTTTTGTGACACATAAACATAGTCATTTCCTTGATTATAGGTTTTCATCAATGTTTTTAAAATCAAACTTATGATTGAATTAGAAATGTTATTAGTTCATGGTTTAGGAATCAAACTAAATTGGAATCGGATCGGAATGGTTTAACCGATTGAACTGACCGATTCGGTTTTTAAAACAATGGTTTGGAACCAACTTGATGACTTTTTTTGTGCTTAGGCTATTGGGTTGTATTGGATTATGACTTTTAAAAATTGTAATGGAATTACAAAGTCAAAAAAGTATTGGATTACGACTTTTAAAGACTTTATAAAAGTCATAATATATTCAATAATGACTTCTTAAAGCTTTAAACAGTTTATAAAAGTCAAGACATATTCCATTATGATTTTTAAAGACTATATAAAAGTATACCGATATTCAAAAAGTCATTGACTTTCATAGACATTAGACTTTTATTTACATTCGATGACTTTTCTAGTAAAAGTAATGGTACCTTTCAAATTTCTCTTGCGATTTTTTGAAAGATTTGAAACAACTTTTTTTTTATTATGTGAAGCTGTCTGTAGTGACATGAATGAGCAAAGCTAGCCTTGAAGAGAAACTATTCAAAACTAGTAAAAATTTTCATTCTTTGTTTGTAGAATTATACAAAATTGGTATTTAAACATGCAATTTCATTGTACATATATTTTGAGTCGAGGTTGTAACACCTTAAGTATGAATTAGAAAATTTTCTTGTTCTTCTCTAATAAATAGCCCTTTTCCCATAGCTACAAAGAATGTAAAGTTGAAGGTTGAAGATCTAGGGTTTCAAAATCATTTTTTTTTTCAGGTAAGGGTAGGGTATAGCTCTAAAAATTAATATTTTATTCGTATTGTAGTTTTCGAATATATTGTTGTTCTTAAAAATAGAACTTTTTAGAGATTAGAGAACATTGAGTAGGAAAATTTAAAATGTAAGGTTGAACACTTGAATATCTAATTTTTACAGGTAAGATTGTTAATTTATATTTGTTAAAATTTTTAACATGTTGATTTTTTTTTAAAGATTTTTAATAACTTTTTTTTTTTGAGTATTTATGATTTTTTAGAACATATTTTGATTGTTTTGATAATGGTTTTATAATTATTTTAAATTTTGTATAAAGGTGAAATTATCTAAAAACAAAATATTATGGATAATAGTAATTTAAGACCCTATTTAAAATACCACGACAAATAATTGAATATATTATAATTTCACAAATAAATGATAGTTTGATAAATTTTTTCAATAACTTTTTATTTTGATGAGTTTATATTTTAAAAATTGTTTAAAAGATTATTTATTTAAGAACAATTTTTAATGTTTTTCATAAGAGAAAAATCGTGTTTAGTGGATAACAAATTATGTTTTCAAAAATCTAATTTTTAAACTGAAATTTGTTGCTATAATTTAAAACAATAGTGAAAAATAATTTCTATACTAGTTTCTAAATCCTATTCTATAATATTTTAAAAAGTGAAATCATATTGAAATTGTAAAATGTTTTAAAAAATAGTTATTTATTTTTAATCAATCTAAATATTTTCATAATTATTTTTAAAAAATAACTAGTGAATATACAATAATTAAAAATAATTTTTTGAAAACACTTTATTTTATGTTCTTTGAAATTTGAGAAACTCTAGAAACTTTAGGAATTGAAAGTTTCGGAAATTGAAATATTCTAGAAATTGTTAGATTATAGAAATGAGGAAGTTCCAGAAATTTGAAACTTATGAAAATTTGAAAATTTTAGAAATTAAAAAAATTATAAAAGTTAAGAAATTTTAGAAATTGGAAAATTTGAAAAGTGAGTCGTTTTAAACATTAATAAATTTTAGAAATTTCTAAATTGGAACTTTGAAGAAAAAAAAAATGAGGAATGTGTAATTCTTAAAAATAGAAATAAAAATCCCATAGAAGTGGTAGAGTGATTGGAAATATTGAGATGAAATAAATTATAAAAAATAAAATAAAATAAAGTATGGTAGATGAAAATTTTATAAAAAATTGAGAAGGATGAAGTTATGAAAATTTATTTATTCCAACTTATTCGAAATGAACATTGTTTAGATAAATTTTCAATGAAAAATAAGAACTTTGAACCAATTATTGAGACCTCAGAGCAAAACTTCTATAGCTAATGATTTGTAGAGCGATGTGACCATATAGAATACTGAATACTATATATTTTTTAATTTGAGAAACATTATTTTAAATAAATTTGGTAATTTTTAAACAAAATTATTTAATTAAAATATTTGACTTTATTTATTTATATTATAAATATGAACTAATTAAAGTTAATAAAAGTTTATCAATATGTGCAAAAGTCTCTTCAAGTTTATAAATCTTTTGAAATAAAAGTTTATGGAAGTTATCTATAAATTTACAAAGTCCACAATAGTCTATATAGTCTATAAAAGTCTTTTAAAATAAAAGTCTTTTAAAATAAAAGTTTATGAGAGTCATCTGTAAAACCCGAGAAAAAAATCGATTTTTCCTGAACAATGGCAAAACGGTAAATTACCGTTGTAATACATGTTGAAAACCTAGAAAATTTATAGATCTCGGATAATGAGAAAGCAGACCTCGTCGTTAGATTGGCCTGCGAAATTTAGTTACCAGGAAATGTCGATCTGTTAGAGGCAATTAGTAATTTCATTTCAAGGAGATAAGTGTCTGTTGAAACCAAAAAACGAGATTTTTGAAATTTTTTTGAAAGTTGGGTAATAATTTAAAGAAAGTTCATAAAAGATAAATTGAACTTCAACCAGGACGAAATAAATTGTTTCAGGACGAAAATAGACCTGAACAAGTGGGACACGTGGCAAGACATGAGCCATAGAATTAATGTATAAATAGGAAAAAAAATTCTGATTTTTGGGAAAATATCTCCCACAATCAGATTTTTTGAAATGTTAGAGAGAGAGAGAGAGAGAGAGAGAGAGAGGAGACAATCCAAGTTTCATTCGATGATTTCTCGGGTTTCATCAGTCTGAATTCATCGATCGAAGAACTAAAGTTCATCACCTCAATGAGGGCTACGCGTAGGCACAAAAAAGAAGAGATTTCATCGATGATCCAAAAGAGGAGATTTGGGGGAAATCAAAGTTTTTAAGAGGTTTTTTGGGGCTTCCTAACGATGTTTCCTACGCTCCAGGAGGTAGGGATTCTTCATATTTTGATTTTATTCCTACCATTGGGCTGAATTGAGATTGTTTACAGAAACGATTTTATTTAGTTGGGATGGTTTTATGCCATGTTATGGCATGTTTTGTGGACACAATTGAATGGTTTCTTTAGGTGGTTTCCATTTGTTTACTTGGGACGGGGTTAGGGCATATTTAAGGAGTTGTTTTTAGTCAAAATTTGGTGTACAATAGCTACCCATAATGTTCTCGGGCATGTTATTGCGTGGAAGCCATGCTATTGCATGGCTGGGCTTCAAAACTGCAGCCTTGGGTACGAAATTGTGTGGGTTTTAGCGCAATTCTTTAAGCCTCAAACTTTAAATGATCATATCTTTCTCGTCCGAACTCCGATTCATACGTTCTTTGACTCTATGGAAAGCTCTTTGAGTCTAAAATCTGATTATATTCTGGTAGATGGAATTTGGTACTCACATAATTACTAAAAATATGATTGTTGCACCAAGTGTTCTATTGTATTGATATGTGATGTGAAAATGACCCCACATACTGTCTAGATTTTGGGACTGATTTTCGATCTAGAAAAATGGGGCAATTGGATTAGTCTCCTTCATAAAAATTGTAGTTGTATATGAGAACTTGATGTTAGGTTCTTGAATCACCCAAATTCAACCTCTATAACTCGAGTTAAGGTCCATTTTTCGGGACTGGCACAAGTTGCCTTATTTTGACCTCATACTGTGTCCAGTTACAGGACTGATTTCCCGATTGGGAAAAGAAATTGGGACTAATGTTACATGGAAATTAGCTGCATGCGTAAACTTGATGTGGGCATTTGAATCACCAGGTGGACCTATGCGACTCAGGACCTTGATCCATTTCTAAAATTTGCTACAACTTAGGCTTTCCTAATGGTTGTGTCAATTTTTGGGGCTGATAAAGTTGGATTTACGAACTTAATTTGGAACTATTTTGAGGTCTATTATTGCTTGATTGTGAGGGTGTTGTTGCGTAATATGGAAGGACACGTTGTATGTTGATATTGACATATTGACATGAATGAAGTATTATATGGACATTATATGCTTATTGATATAATTGTTCAAAATGCATTGGTGATATGTATGAGTAGAGTTGTCCATATAGCATACATCATATATGTGACATGGTATAGACATGCAATGGTGCATATGTGATGCCCTAATTTCTGGGGGTCCCATTGACAACCCATCAACCCGTGGAATTTCTGTCGAAGGTCGTCTTGCACCTAAGTCTTGGTACCGGACCTGTACCAACTACCCATGGACACCGAGTTACTCGACACCACTTCCATATGTCCATTCACTGGGACCCATTCATTCATATTTAAATCTAAAATATGAAAAGAAAATGAATAATTACAGTCCGTACGGGTCTGATCACAACCCTCTTACCATAATTACATACCAGACTATTTATACATTAGTCCAAAAGAATTTTATAAAAATCATTTTATACAAAACACTCTTGCAAAAAATGTTACAGAAGGTCACATGTCGACCTCCTTTGCAATCATGGCCTCGTACAAGGGCTACTCCACACCTAAATGCACATGCAATGACATACATATATCAAACCACATTCCATACAGAAAATGCAATCTTATGTGGAATATTTCATGTCATGCATGAGATGATACTTCTCATGCCCTTGGCGAGTCACGACCAGCTCAGTCACACATCGCGAATGCAGTCATGAAAACGAGTCGTGATGTTTCACCGTGACTTATCCCATAGGACAACCCTCTAATATTTATTTATTTTCATCAAATCCAGGTAATGTTTGTGGGTAGCAAATTTCGGGGAGTCTCTATAAACCCTTGCCTTAGCGATCTCCGTGCATATGAAATGCAATTATGTCATTTCATGCTATAACATGTTATGCAAAATAGGAAAACCACATACATTATTTCAATGCATGGATAATATATTTTTTCTTATAATTTACATGCATCATAAATTCCATGTCAATACATCCATAAGCATGCATTAACATGATTTTCACATAACCAACATGTTATTCAAAATTTTTTTTCAATAACATAAAAAAAAAAACTCAAACACAGTCCGAAAATTTAGTCCAAACTGTCTAAAAATAGTCCCAAAAATTTAGTCCGGACTATTCGAAAATAGTCTCGAAAATTATGTCCGGATTGTCCGAAAACAGTCCCGAAAATTATGTTCGAATTGTTCGAAAACAGTCTCGAAAATTATGTCCGGACTATCCGAAAACAGTCTCAAAATTCCGGGTTCAGTTTGTCATAACGATCAAAAATTCCTACATAGTCCGCGATTTTGGGAGGTAAATTCTGACCTCAAGAAAACTCCAAACCATTAAATGACCTTTAGGCTAGAAATAACCAAAGTAGAAAAATTCTAAGCGTGGGTTTGTGGCTTCAGAATTTTAGTACCGCAGCGTAGCTCTTGATGTGGCGATGGATCGACTTGCGCAGCCCATTGAGACCTGCGGTTCGATTTCCATAAATCTTAGAGAGAAATTGGAACCCCCTTTTTAATTTTCTTTTCTCTCTCTCTCGTCGTTTCTCCCTTCTCTTTCTCTCCCTCCCCCCCTTTATTTCTCTTATACTTTTCTTTTCCTCCTTATCCACCCGCACTTCCTTCTTTTGTTTGTTCTCCTTCTCATTTCTTTTTCATTTTCCTTTTCTTCTTTTCCTTTTTCATTTTCCCTTTTCTCTTTTTTTTTACTCTCCTTGAATGGATCAAGTGAAACTTCACCACTTTCCTCCTTTGACACCTTCACATTTTTTCTTGATTTTTCTTTATTTTCCTTTCCTTCTTTTTCCTCCAATTGGCACTTGGCTCAATATGAGCCATTCGCACAAGTGCACCACATGGATCATGCCATGTGTCACTCCCCTAGGGTGTCATGTGACATCCACATGATTATACCATATGTTACTCGACACTGATATCATAGAAAAGCGTGAAATTTTGAAGTTGTCTGAAATCGGCCAGTGTGGGAGTAACTAGATTTGTAGAATGAATTCAATGGAAAAGTCCGTTTCATCATTCGAGATCACGTAAAATTTCGGTTTCCATGATACCATTTACCATTTGGAAAAAAGCGAATTTTCTGGAGTTTACAACATTACATTGCATATGCACGAGAAACATCACATTTCATGGGTGTGAGTGCATGGTTATAATCATTCATATTTCTTGGTGAATGGGTGGTGAGCTCGATACCTTGGACTATGTCTAACATAGTCTCACAGTTTCATGGCATGAAAAATAAAATATGTGTTGAGTAATGCAGAAGGATAGATCCCCAGCAAGGTGAAAAACTATGAAATTATGGTGGACATAGTCTCACAGCGATGAAACGATAAGATGTCTGGTTTGTGGAGCCCGTGGTGAGACACCAAAAATCTGCTACCCACAAAAAGGTGTATGGATTTTGAATATAAAATTATCATTATGATGTATCATCCAAAAAGCTTTTGGTTTATAAACAAATGAAATTTTTTTTCAAAATTATCATTGGATGTGATTCATCAATGACGGATTTTATCATACATTGGCATTAAATTGTGTGGTGGGAGTGTTGTGAAGCTTGGGACATGGTGCATGGAGTGGGAATCTCATCTCATTCATGGCATGACATGTACGAGTTCAACCTAGGATTATAATCTTAATTGAGGTGTGGTGTGAAATGTGTTGTGAATATTGCATGTGCACTTAGGTGGAGAGTAGTCTTTGTAGGAATTAATCTCTACTGGGCGTAACTCACCCTTTATGGGATCCCTATTTTAGGTATAGGGAGTTATTGGCGAACGACGCTCACTTGAGGCCGCAATTATGAAGAAATCCAGGTTGTGTCTTTGTAACCATTTTTGTTAAAGTGCTAGGGACAAACTAGTTCTAGCATGTATTTTTGTATAAAAAGAATTGTAACTAAATTCTTTTGGACTATTGCCAATATAGTCGGGTATGTAACAAGGGTAAGAGGGTCGTGCTCGGACTCTTACGGACTCTATTAAGTCACATTGCATATATTTTTTAATTGAAATAGATAGATGGGTCTCGGTGAAGGGACGTATTGAGGTGGTGTCAAGTAACTCGGTGTCCATGAGTAATTGGTACCGGTCCGATACCAAGACTTAAGTGCGCAATGACCTAAGGTAGAAATTCCGTAGGTTGACGGCTAGTCAATGGGACTCCCGGGTTTTGGGATGTCACATCATCATAAATTTAAAAACTCTACAAAAGTTTATAAAAATCTATCAAACTCTATAAAAGTCATCCACTTAAAAAAAAAAAGAAGGAAAATTATGTTATGGTTAATCAATATGATTTTATTTTAAAAAAAGTTTATGAGGAATGAGAAATCAATGATAAGTTAACTCATTTAAAAATAATTTATATTAGGTTGTTACTGAGAGGAGTTCTTGTTTCAAAAATGCTCTTTTTAACCGCCAAGAAAACCCAAAAAAAGAAACATATTTTTTTAAATAACAGATTTTGAAAGATTCAAAAAAGAAAGTAAAGTGTATTTAAAAATATATATATATATATATATATATATATATATATATATATGTTTGTACATAAATTAAAAATATAAAATTTGAAATTACTATTATTTTTTAATTATTATATTTTATATTTTTTATTTTGAATTTTTTAAATATTAAAAATATAAATTAAATAAAAATTCTAAAGTATAAATATTTTAATAATTTATTTTAATGAAATATTAGAACTTCTTTAAATTTTATACTTTAAATTTTTGCATAGTTATATTTTAATATTTTTAAATAAAAACATTCAAAATAAATCAAAATATAAAATAAAAGTAATTTCAAAATTTTATATTCCTAATTTATGCACAAATATATATATATATATATATATATATATATACTATTCTCTATATATATATATATATATATATATATATATATATATATATATATATATATATATATATATATATATATATAATAAATACAGTCTACTCACGGAATATTTGCAAAATACGTTATTCAAATATCTTTTTGGAGTTTTTGGCGGCTGATTAAAATGACATTTTGAACAAACTCCCACACTGAGAACAACCGAATAGAATTATTTTTAAATGAGCTAACTTGCCCTTAGTTTCTCATACCTAATAGTAATTATTTGTGAATGAGTTAACTTGCCCTTAATTTCCCATTCTCCGTAAACTTTTTTTTAAAAATAGAATCAAATTGAAAAACCATAGCATAATTTTCCTTAAAAAAAAAAAAAATCTATAAATGTCTTTAAAAATACTAATTCAATACACCCCCTTAATATGTTTTCTGTTTTAAACCTCCTCCACATTAGTTTGAATAGCATATTGGTATGAGATCAGGCATTTTTTTTGAATTTTCTGAAATCGGAGTTTAGTGACACTCTTATCAGGGTCTCATTGACAATAACCATCAACTCCCGAAACCTATAGATATCAGTTGTCCGATATCCACCTCCTATGTCTCATATGTCGAGACTCATTTTGTATATAATTTTCTTATAATATTTAAGCAAAGAGTTTGATGTACAACTCTTTACACTTTACATACTTAAAAAAATATATTAAAATTAGATTATTCTAATATATTTTTTTACAAAATGCTTCTCGAGAGCCCGGCTGGACCTGGTACTCCACGGCCTCGAAGGAGTGTCGTTTTAGTGTCTTGCCGAAAGGGGTCCCACGACGGGGTGGAAGGCAAAGCCCCATTAGTGATAATCTCCTATAAGTGCTCATGTGCCAGTCAAACCAACCGTACACATCCAAGTGAAAATGTCTAAAGGATATCTTCGTCATGCATGAAATGTCTTCATGCCCGTATCTCAGTCACTCACCAACTCCCTCACATGCCTATGTCAAATTCTTGACAGCGAATCCTTGGTGTACAATGGCTTTATATCAGGAGCCCTTATCGACCCACACCTGGTACCTAATGCAAGTGCTAATGGGCCTTAATCCCAGTCAGTCGACTCCTATCACCTGACGAAGTCTATGTGTTAAGCGTGTGTCTTATTTTGGGCAACAGAACTTTTCGGATTACACCGCGGGTCTCTTACACCCATACAGAATTTTTCGGATCACACCATGGGTCTCTTACACCCAAAGTTCTAGGCTTTTCACCTGAGGAGATTAATGGCCCCTTTCTTGCTCCATCCAACACACATTAATTTATTTTCATTTGTTTTATTCATTTTATATCACTGTGAGTCTCAATTGGACGTTGTCCATTTTGAGCTCACCACACATTCACTAAGAATAGAATTTCTTAGTTTCTATGCACTTATAGGCTTCGTGAGTAATCTTGTGAATATGCAATGTAATCCTTTGCAATTTCTCATGTTACTGTATGATGCACACTATGATCATCCTCATCATGATTGTACTTCATATCAACTACCATACAAACATATTTATGATATATAAGTTCCATATATTTCATGCCAATATATATATATATATATATATATATATATATATATATATACTATATATATATATATATATATATCTTCTCAAACATATGCAGCATCATCGATCCATGACTAAACAATTTATGTCATACAACTCTTCATCTTTCATGATTCCTACTTGACACGGTAGCCTCTGACATGTCACGTAATGTAGTCATGTGAAACCCAGAGCTAATTACATACATTCTGCACACCAGTTCAAAACATAGATTTCAGAAAAGTTATGATCATCCCTTGTCCTCCATAGGCACATGGATAGAATCTTGACTCCGATGAACTTCCATAGGTCTATTTTACCAAATGGAGTTGAACGAAAGATTATATTTGTCCAAAGTTAGGTCACATATGAATAGCCAGCCTAATAGCCAACCGTATACAGGAAAAACATAGATTTCGTGGGATTGTATTTCACCTAATGTCCTCCACAAGCATATGGATGGAATCTTGACTTAATGGGCTTTCCATAGACTCAAAGAACACCCAAAACAGAGTTTGGACAAAGAAGTTATGACCGTCCGAAGTTGAAGGCCTAACATAAATAGTCAGCCCTAGTCGACTAACAACGTAACCGTAGCAATTTCGTCGCTAACCACTAATGACATTCTAGCCGTTAAATGGTGGCATAGCCATTGGTCGGTGGCTTTAGCTGCTAACCATACGTACCTAACCCTAGCGGTGACCTTAACCGCTAGTAGGTGTCCTAGCGCTAGCCGTGCGTCATAACCATAGCCAGTGAGCCGCCAACCAGCTGGCCGGTGGCCTAGCCACTAATGGGTGGCCCTTAAGCTGGTGATGCGGCACAACTGCTTGTGGCGCCTGAAACGGGTCAGTTGACTACCCCTCAACCCGCGGAATACTCGTGAATGTCGGTGACGGGCATTTCTCACGAAAATCGGTGGGAAGTCCTTTTACGGGAGCTCTACCCAAATACAAAAACTTTGCATATACAATCCCAAGCGATTGCAATATATCAATATATTCAATCACATGAGTAATACGACCACTTGGGCCACAAATGATACTCATAATACATAACTATGAATCCAACTATATTAAATAGTTACAAGTTACAATATTTTCACTCTTACTCTGATACATATATTAAAATTAGACATTTCAATACATGTATATATCATCAACCAAAAGCCACAACCCGGCTTTCTTCAAATCCTCAATCCTAGGGCGAGCCCCTCCTATAGCAGCCTATCTGCCAAATAATATCGCCGTGAAGGGGTGAGCACAATGCTCGATAATTGGAATCGCCCTAAGTGGGCTACTCTCCCCACCTAAAGTCTGGTGTAATGTTCCAAAATAAACATACATTCAAGCAAATGCATGATCCTACTTGAATGTCTACGCAATGACTCGGATCAGAGTCCTCACAACTCCATCACACTCGCTGCTCGTGTAGTATTGTTTTGTTGGTGGACAACCCTCCGATGTATATATATATCCAATTGGTTTGTCTCAGACGATGTTCTATATTATTTGTTTGTGGACTACCCTCAGATGAATATCCAATTGGGCCGTCTCCGACGATTGATATTTTAATTTGGACTACCCTCGGTGATGCCCCAGCCTTTTGGACTGTCTCAGAACCATTTTCTCTAGACTCATCTCATGCCTCACTCCTATAGTCCTAGGGTGTTCCAATGCATATGGGATGCATGTATGCCAATTCAATCTGGAGTCTAATCACATGCAAATATGTAAACATGCACATATCCACACCAATATCAATCACACAATCATATGTGGTAATCAATTCATACATCAAAAATTAGCTCACTTGGGCTAATGATCAAACACGAGCAATTTAATTTAAATCCCTCGACCAAACATATTTCTAAAATATATTTTTTAGAACAACTTGTTTAGAGAATAGTGAAACCCTTGGTTACTATTCTCGAAAATCACAATTCATGTCGGTTACCTTGAGACCCGCATTTTTCTCGGCCATTTTAAGGCCCTCATTACAATCAATACATGATTTATACAAACTTTGTGAATTAAAACACTCAAACGGCCCTGCAGTTCACGGAGAGCAGCATTTTGTTCCAAAATTCTTATCAATTCGGTCCCAAGGTTTGGAACGATCAGCGACCTAACGACCTCATTCGGCTCAAAGCATTTGTAAAGTACTTAAAGCGAGAATAAAACCTAGTGAGAAACCCTGCCTCTCGAGTTGAAAGCTCCTAAATCTAGTACCCACGCGAAGCCCTCTCTGCGTAGAGCAGCTTCCCTTCTTGTCCCGAAGACTGTCGACAGTCGGATCGCCCGTATTTCTAGAGAGAAGTCAGACCTTCTCTCTCTACAAAAACCTCCATTTCGACTACTGCATCAAAAATTATGCTCCCCCACGTTATTGCTTCTTTTGAATTTGAGGAGATGAGCATTGTAGCATTTTTTGTCTTTTTGTGACTTAAATCAATTCCTATAATGCAATTTTGTCTCTCTTTTGATTTGACATTATTTATCTCGGCCGTCCATTTCATTATTTCTCTCATACTACTTATGGCACATGAGTACATGTTATATGTGACTTTCGCCGCGTCGAGAAAATCGTATGCGGCACCGGCGTGATACCTCAGCGATGTAAATTCCGACTATTTGGAATTCCCACGAAATTTGCGTGCTAGCTAGTTCGACGATTCCAGCGGTGAAATCCGTTTACGATAAATACAGGATCTAGAGAATAAATTACGGGTTTTTTAACCGAAATTAACAACTTTGTAATCGAAATTACGATTTTGCCATTTTTCCAGAAATTAGAATTTCTCGGGTCTTACATTCTCCCCTCCTCAAAAGGAATTTCGTCCCAAAATTATGGACAATTACAATCAATCACATGCGTATGCAACGTGCATTCTACCATGCATGTAAAACAATCATTTAAATCTTAAACGACTAAACCACGTACCTTCATCCCTAAACAAGAAGGGATATGTGGCCCACAGCATCGTGTCCTCGCGGCTCCCCGTGAACTCCTCCTCCATAGTGCCTCCCATAGTACCCTCACCCAGCCTCCACCGGTCTTGCGCGTCGCAAAACGATCCACGGTATCAACAATACTGCTTGGTCCCTCCTCGAAGGTCCATCATTGTCAACCTCAATCATCCCCAATCACCACATAAGTACCGGATAAGGTATATTTCGAGGAGCATGGGGCGTGTAAATACCTCTTGGACACACGACATGCTGGGCGTGCCTTCTGCCGGTACACAGCGATTGCCTACCCTCCTCGAGTATCTCAAAAGGTCAATGAACCTCGGCGATAGCTTCCGCTTACCCGAACCTGACCCTCCTCGCCAGAGCATCACTAAAGGCGTGATCCCCAACCTCGAACTCTAAGAGATTGACGTCGCATCGCGCCAGCTCTTACATGCTGCTCTAAAAGAAAGCTTTAGTGAGAAAGAAAATATTTATCGTATCAAGCTCGCCTTCTGGAGGTGTCTCTGTCGAATCGAGGACTGATGATGGGCTCTCTTCCACCTCGGTCCAAAATAACGATTGACACCGCATGGCCTCCCGTGCGATTACTCATCTGGTGTCATTTGTATACTCGCGATAAGCTGTTGTTGTAGGCGAATTCACTTAAGGAGCAAATGCTCCTCCCGGTGCCCTTATGATCAGGAAGACATGCTGTAGCATGTCTCTAATACTGTGAATCTCTCGGACTGATCATGCGGCAGAGGGTGGGCAACTATACTCATAGTCGACCGTGTGCCCGCAGCGGCACGGAAACTCTTCAAAAGTGCGCGAAGTAAACCTCGAACCCACTTAAGGTAAAGGTCATTCCCGCACGACCAGGAAAATGTGCCGACTCGTGAGCCTGGCCCACCATCACCCATACCGGTCGTGCTTCTCGCCGTACTGCGGGCAAGTGGGTCACAAAGTCCATCGTGACATGCTCCCACTTCCACTCGCCCACCCTCCAATGGCCGACGTGAGTCCTCGCTCGGGCTTCTCGGTGCTCGCCTAACCTACTCACACGTGAGAGACATCGGTTTAACAAAGTCCCCCACGTGTCTCTTCATCCCACTCCAATAGGTATCGACGCACCTAAGATCTTGGCACATCTTCTCAGCACTTGACGCACGATAAATCGAGAGCAAAGAAACTCCCCTCGAGAGAATTCTCTCTCAAATTTGGCCGACCGGGGAACCTTCACTACCTGCCTCTATATCGAAGACTACCATCCGTGCAGAACCCGGCCCATCCTCGCCACCCGTACCCGATCGTACTACCCCCGACGGACACTATCTCGTGTCTTGCCACTGGGGGACTCAATCACTCAAGCCAACAGAGACTCGGTGTAGCCACTAAACTCCCCAGGTACCTCTCGAGTCCGGCCGTTGTATCGTAGCCCAAACTCCGTCCCACGCCTCGAGCATCCCGCTACTCTCAAGAAGCTATACTAGCCAACGCTCTCGTGACTTCCGACCGAAAGGGTGGTCGCTTCACCACATTCGGCTCTACCGTGATGTAATGCAAAGTGAAGTCATAATCCTCTAGAAATCTCCATCCATCCGCGCTTGCCTCATATTGAGGTCCCGCTCGCGTGAAATATACTTCGTGACTTTTGCGGTCCGAGTATACCTCAACTCCTCGCAGGAGGGCATGGCGCCAAACTTCATATGATCACGCCGCAACTCTAAGTGCCGTGGTACTCGGCCGTGATTAAACCGACGAACCATAAGCTACACCCCTGACTTATGATCAAAACACATCCAATCCCGCCCGAGGTACCACTACACACCAAAATTCTCGTCCCGCCTCTGAATCCACTGGGTGATGGAGCCGGCAAGTTCCCTCTTCAACTCCCTGAATGCTTCTCGCACTTACCATCCCCAACCCAAACTCACTCCCGTCAATCCTAGTCATGGTGCTGCTATCCCGAGAAATCCTCAATGAATCTCCCCCTGTAATACCTACCTAATCCCAAGAAACCACGTGATCTCAAGACCACTCGCCTCTCCCAACTCATCACCGCTCGACCTTCAGTCGACCGACACTCCTCGAGCGGTCGACACCACGTGTCTCCAAAAATCTCACCTTAGTAAGCGAACTCACACCTTACTCAAATTCATGACAACTAATGGTCTCTCAACAACTCGTAAAACGATCCTCGCGACACTCATGCTCCCACTCCGACCGGGAGCATCAAGATGTCATCCACGAAGACTACACAAACTAATCTAAATAGGGTCGAATATCCATGATGAGATCCATGAATGCCACCGGCGCATTCGTCAATCCAAAGGGCATCACCGTAAACTCAAAAGTGCCCATAACGCGCCCTAAACGCCGGCCTTAGGATGATGACCTTCAGATGTCCCAACCCTCAGCCGATGGTAACCAAAGGCGGCGGCCTGGATTCCCGGAGTAGACTCAAGGCTCCTCTCAACCCGTGATCAAACAAATCGGTCAATCCCCTGCACCGCACCGATCTCGATCGTAACCCTGGCTCAACTTGCCGATAATCAATGCACAACCGGGCTGGTCTTTGGCCTCCCCTTCTCGCAAATAGAACAGGAGCGCCGCATGGTGAAGTGTCTCTGGGCCTAATGAACCCCCCTCATTCAATAGCTTCTATAACCCGACTCGAGTTCCTCGCAACTCAACTCGGTGCCATCCTATGCAGAGTCATGAGACGGGTGAAGTACTGTGGTGTAACTCTCGATACCGGGTCTACTACCCCTCCTCGCGGGAGGTAGTCCGTGCAGCCCATCCGGAAAACATCCACATACCGCATACTACTCGAGAGGTAGACTCTAAGTCCGGTCTCTCCTCATTCCCTCTGTGGTACCGCTAGCCAACCCGCTTAACCGCGTCCCTCGACACCCCGACTCATACCGCCCGGGGAAAAATGTCATGCTTGGCCTCCCGAAACACCACACGAGTACCGTCCCGCTGCGGTAAAGTGTGAACCTCCTATGCTCAAGGCAATCGATAACGACCTCGTAGCCGCCGCCTAATCCATCCCCGATGACACGAACCCGACATGTCCATGATCCTCAGGTCCACTGTGAGTAGAGTCCCCGAGATCTCCAACTCGCAACCGCGACATATCATCCCTATTCTCGCCCTAATCCCTAGGGGAGAACTCACATACAAAGGCTCCTCTAAGGTCTCAACCTCTAAGCCCAACTCGATCACAACCGATAAAGAATGAATGAACGCTACACCGTAATCAAATAACACTCTAGCCCATAGCGAGATAGCAAAACGCACTCGTGATAAATGGCTGATCTCGTCGACTCAGCCTCGCAGGCGAAGGCGTAGACACGCCCTCGACTTAATGTCCCCGCCTCGCCTATGGGCCTCGGGCCCTCCGCCTCACCTCCATACTTCCGGCCCTCTCAGTGGCCTCGTCTCTGCAAATGTGGGGTTCCCTGTGGCAATTAAACCGAGGACTCGGCCCCTCTAGCCTCGTACCAGAGTCAGCGCAGGAATGTACTGTGATCCTCTCGCCTCAAGTACTGACTAGACTGTGATGTCCCAAAACCCTGGGATCCCTGTCTCTAGGGGCAATCCCGTCTCATGTGTCCAGGCTGCTGACAATGGTAGCACACCATCTGTCTCGCCTGACCGGCAACTCTCTATACGCCCCCGCCCGTGATGGCCGCGATCACTGAACCCCGTGAACTGAAGCTCTCCCTCGCCTTCCTTCGAACCGAAAAAAGACTAACTCGCCCTTCCTTCTTACCACTAACACTCGCATCCCGAGTGCTCCGAGCATCCTCCATCTCTCTCTCTATGGTCAGGGCTGTCCCAACCATGGAATCCATATCCTGTAGGCGAGTCCTACAATCCCGCCCGACCGGACAACTCAAATCTCGACCTTTCACTCGTCGATGGCCACGAATCACGCTCAGTAACCGGCTAACTCGTGGAATCTAGTCACGTAGTCCATCACTAGCCATCGCTCTCGCTTCAAATTTTCTTAGTAGAACTCCCCAGCCTTCCCATGCCCCTCGCAGCCTCTAAAAGTACTTTACCCATGAACAACTCCCCGAAACTCGCCCCATGTCATAACCTCCTAAGTTCTAGGAATTCTAGCCCATCTCCACCATACCCGGCCTCTGCCCCCCTCTCTAGTTGGAATGCGCCTAATCTTAACCCGGGTCGTATTCAGGTGATCTCCATAGCCCTGAATGCTCTCGATCCGTATAAAACCAATGGTCCGCACCACGGCCCCTCCCGTGAATGCTCCAGGTGGCGCGCTCTAAATCTCCTGAGGCTACAGACCCCCCGACGACCGCTATGCTAGCTCGTACAAGAGCCGCAAATACCCACAAACTCTTCGCCAAAGGCTCCGCTGGACAAATATCGGGCTACCGGGTCAAATGCCTGCAGCCGACCAATGCCCCGCACCCTCTCACGCCCTCGTCCTCTACTAGCCTCACCCACACAATTAAATGGCAAGCAATCTCAATACGCATCTCTAAGGCATAAACACAGCCTCGAGACACTAATCATACACAAAATCAGTGCATATATATCAAGTCCCTGCATTTATAAGCAATGCAAGGCAATCATTTCATTTTAAACAAATCATTTTGATCAACAAAAATCTCATTTTTGAAAATTTTATTTTTCTCGAAAAATCTGGCTTCATTTTTTTTTTTTTTCATTTGATTTGATTTTTAATTAAATTTATTAAAAATATTTTTTTTTTCGAAAATTTTTTGTAATGAACAAGACATCATTTAGTGACTCGTGAACAAGACTGAGTCAAACCGGTCAAAACAGCCGAGTGCACCGGGTGCACAGCCGGCGGCCCAAAGAAGACGCTGGCCACAAGGCCGTGCGCCCGTGCCGAGCTCCCGCGGCGCCCGTGCCGCGCCCGTGCGCCCGCAGCCGCCCCCTCACACGCCCCCAGCCCCGTGCTCCACGCGCCGCCGGCGCCCACCGCCGCCGCCCGCAGCACCCGCGACGCGCGCCTGGGCCGCCCACCGCGCCCCCCGGCCCGCCGGCCCAAGTGCCCCCACGAGCGGCCCCGACGCGCCCCGGGGCCACACAGCCGTCTAGCCCCCGCCGCAATACAATTTTTTTTTTTTTTTGTATCACGCTACTATTTCTTCAACCTAACTCCACGTCTCTCACCACTACACAAAATCAGATCGCGGACACATTGCCTCTCCCACCTCCGCAATACAATCCCGGCACACAACTCCTCCCAGCCTGCAATACAAACTAGTGTATTGAAATACAAAATTTTCCAGCCCAGCCTTCTCTATTGCAATACAATGCAACCCCTGCAATACAATTTTCCCCTAGGCTGCAATACAATCCAGCCACTCCTTGCAATACAATCCCAGCCTTGCAATACAAAAATTTTCTTTCTCACAATATAATTTGGGCAGTAGCCCAAAAACGGTTCTGCACAAATTTTTTTTTTTCTTTTCATTATAAATTTTTTTTTTTCATTTCTTCCAGCTACTAGAAAACACTAAAAATATATACCTATATATAAGTATTTTTTTTCATTTTCAGATACTTTTTTTTTCTAATAAATTATAAAAATTCATTTTCTTCAAATTCTTCTTTTCTTTCCATTTTCTTCGCTTTCCAATCGTAAAACCTTAGAGCACAATTTTCATCATCATTTTTTTTTTCATTCTCATCAGTAGCCTTCCTTGCTACTTCAAGAAAATTTTAACTGTGAAATTTTAGTTATTTTTCTTGTGCAAAAACTGGAATAATTTTCCAGTTTTCCACAAAACCCACTCTGTTCTTGTCCAAAACTGAGTCAAGTGTCCACTTTGCCATCCGCACTCATTGCTCTAGACCATTTTGCCAAAATTTTTCTCAACCAACTTGTTCCCACACTAACCTTAGTGTTCAACATTTTAGTTTATTTGTCCTAAGTGCTATCCACCTAAGCACACAATCCAAACACAAGACATGCTCAATCAACATGTTATACACCTTTCACACATACATATAACCATTCATCAAAGCACACAGAAAACACACATTTAGTGTTCTAGTTTTGTTCCGTGCCTTCCTAGGTAATCTCATACCTAAACCGAACATCGAACCACACCTAGTGGTGATGTTCCTACACCTCAAAGACTATGACCTAAGCCCAAATCCCCTCAAGCCCTAGGTAGTCGTATACTTAGGCTCTGATACCAAGCTGTGAATACTCGTGAATGTCGGGTGACCCGAATTTTCTCACGAAAATCGGGCAGAGTCTCCTTTGTACGGGGAGCTCTACCCAAATACAAAACATGCATATACTGTCCCAAACAATACAATATATCCAATATATTTAATCCCACATGAAATGTCACGGCCACTTGAGCCCCTGGCGATACTCATAGTATACTAACTATGAATCAACTATATACAAATAGTTACAAGAGTTATAATATTTTCACTCTTATACAATACATATATTAAAATTAGACATTTGATACATATATATCATCGACCAAGAAAGCCCTTGACCCGACTTTCTTCAAATCCTCGATCCTGCACAGGGCCAGTCGTCCCCTCGCACGCTCCTTGTACCTGTAAAATAATATCCTCGGCAGGGTGAGCTAATGCTTAGTGGAATCGCCTAGTGGGCTACTCTCCACCTAAGGAAATGTGATTGCAATGTTCCAAAATAAACATACATTCAAGCAAATGCATGATCTATGAATGTCTACATGATAACTTAGATCCAGGAGTCCTCAGGCTCCATCACACTCGCTGAAAGCCTCGTATGAAAATTATTGTTTTGTTAGTGGACAACCCTCCCAGATGTATATATATCAGTTGGTGTCTCCGGCCAGTTGATATATTATTTGTTTAATGGACTACCCTCAGATGTATATATATCGATTGAAGTGATGCTCGGAAGCGGTTGATATATTACGTTTGTGTGGACTACCCTCGGAGTGTATGTATATCAATTGTTGAGTCTCCAGACGTTGATATTGTTGTTTCCCGTGAACTACCCTCAGATGAATATCAATTGGGTCGTCTCGGCGATTGATATTTTTAATTTTGGACTACCTCAGATAATTAATATTTTTTTAGACAACCCTGCGAACCATTTTCTTTAGACTCATCTCATGCACTCACTCTATGTAGTCCTAGGGTGTTCGGTGCATATGGAATGCATGTAATGCCAATTCAATGCGGTCTAATCACATGCAAATAATAGCTTATGCACATATCCACATAATATCCGATCACCTGATCATGTCATGTAATTAATCAATTCACACATCAAAAATTAGCTCACTTGAACTAATGATCAAACCACGAGCAATTTAATTTAAATCACTCGACGAGCACGTATTTTCACAAAAAATATATTTTAGAACAACATTTTGAGAATAGTGAACCCTTGGATTCTTATTCGAAAATCTAGTCATCGGTTCACCTTGTGAACCCGCATTTTCGACCAGTACCGAAGCCTCATTAAAAATCAATACAGATTTAATACAAACTTTTGTGAATTAAAACACCCCAGCGACCCTCACCGATTCTATAATTTAAACATTTTGATTTCCAATTCATCAATTCGGTCCCGAGGTTTGGGGCCAGGTTAAATGACCCCTAACGGCCTCATTCGGCTCAAGCATTTGTAATAAAGAGTACTTAAAGCGGGAATAAAGCCAGTAGGAGAAACCCTCTTATCTCGAGTTTGAGAGAACTCCTGCAAATCCCAGTACCCACGTGAAGCCTCTCAGCGTAGAGCAACAGTGCTTTGTCGAAGGCTGTAGACGGTCGGTTAAGGTATTTACAGAAGTGGGACCTTCTCTCTGCACCATATCCATTTCGGCTGCCGTAAAATTCTGCTCCCCACGTTTTTGCTTCTTTTGAATTTGAGAGATGAAACCTTTGTAGCATTTTGTCTTTTTGTGACGCCATCGATTCTATAATGCCAATTTTGTCCCTCTTTTCGGTTTTGACGTCGACCTTTATCACCGACCGTCCAGTTCATTTATTTCTCTGCTTATACCGCCTTGTATGAGTACATATTATATGTGACTTTCATCGCATCGAAAATCGTTTCTGACACCCCAATGTGATGCCTCGGCGTGTAAATTCGCATTTGTCTCGGAATTCTCTGAAATTTTCGTGCGCTGAATTGTGAAGGCGATTCCAACGGTGAAATCAGTTTTCATCATCCAGAGATCTAGAATAAATTACAGATTTTTTAAATTAACAACTTTGTGTCGAAATTACGATTTTACCATTTTCGAGAAATTGGAATTTCTCGGTCTTACTGCCAGCTAGTCGGTTGACACGGCCGTGGTCGGTGTGGCCCGGCCCCTAATGACCAGTAGCCTTAACATAGCCAGTAGACCTAACAGCTAGTTGACAACCCTAGCAGCTAACCGGCCAACCTAATCGCTAGCCAGAGCTAGCCTAGCAGGCCAGCCCTTCTGCTTAGACTATTGGGATGTTAGACCATAACTTGGAGCTATAGGATGATTGGGAAATTAAAAAGCTAACATCAAGTTCACTGATGTGGCTACAATTACCTGAAGGGCTCACTCACGGAATTCCTTGTTTCCACAACCCGTCCTAAAGTTTGGCTAATACGTATGATCAAAATAATTAACTTCCCGTGGCTCAAAATGCCAACCAGCGTTCCTCTTAGAGACCAAAACACACGCCTGTAGCAGGGTAGTAACAAGTAGGAAGACCTACCTCTTGGAGTTTGTCGACTCCTGGTTTAGGTCTCTTGAAACTCTTTGAAGCAGGAAGCACTTTTCTTCTTGATCATAGGAAGCAGCCGTCCAGTCATGGAAACTAGAGAGAGGTGGAGCTTCTCTAAGCTTTCTCCTTTTCTTTTCCTTTCTCCTTTACATCTTCCTCGAAATTATTTAATTAAAGTCAAGTTTAGAGAGTACTTTTGCCACATGTCGATACCCGGTGGCTCATAGTGCCCTGTGTTTTATCCATCTACGTATTTATCTCCGATCCTTCGTTGCATGTCTTATGGGTCCGCCCAGGCTCTTTGTTTGACTTAACACGCACTTGACATTGGCCGCGATTGACCTCTCTACCGCGTGCAGTGCTCGTCTTGTCTCGGTGCCTCGAGTGACGTGAAATTAGTATCTTGGAATTTGGCGTGGTAGTGATACATGAGGCGATTCCAAGCGGTGAGATTCTGTTTCATCATCCGAGATTTAGAAAATTTTCATATTTTTTCACTAAAATTACCGTTTTACCCTTTATCAGAAAATTAAATTTTCTCAGGTTTTACACAATTTGCTTTTAGAATTTAGACAGTTTGTTTATTTATTTATTTTGGCATGACTTATTTATGAATTTTAAAATTTTCTTTTGAATAGAAAAAACCATATTTTAAAAGGAAAAAACTATATTTTAAAATATTCTAAAATCTTTAAATTCATATAATATTTTAAAGCAAATCTAGCTTTCATCAATCTATTTTTTAATTATTAATTTTAAATATATATTATTTTAATCTTATAAAATAGATAAATATAAATTTTAACAATGATAATAATAATAAAAAATTTCATAATAATTTATCATTTTTATTTTTTATTAATATGTTAACATGTTATACATATATTATATAAATATTTTCTTTACATCATAAAATAAAAATTAAACAAATTGTTTTCGTATATAATTGTATATTATAGTTATGTTAAGCTATTCATAGCATAGGTTGTATAGGTTTGCATAAAACCAATTAAATCTAAAAAACCAATTAAATCGGAATCGATTGACCAGATTTTAAAATATTTATAAATTTTTTTTTAAATTCGGTTTTAAAAATTTAAAATCAAACAAATGCGGTTGGGTTGTCGGTTTCAATTTAAAAAGAAAACAAAAACAACCGAACCAAACCGAGAAATAAATGTTATCTTTTATTCTATTTTTTAGGTTTGGATTTTGAAACTTTCAAAATTTTAATTAGTTTTGACTTTTTGTAATATTTTAAACTTTTGTAATTTTAAAGATTTGAAATACTCTTAAAAAATTTTCTTCTCTTCGGTCTTAAATTTTTACTCATCTTCTTCATCTTAAATAGTTTTTATCCATCTTCATTGGTATTCATGATAACGACATATCAAGATTTGGATAAATCTTTAAAGGTAATTTTCTTCAATATCCTTTTATTTATATTTTTGTTTTTTTATTTTCTACGAAATTATTTCTTTGAAAAAATGAATTAATTAAATTTATTTATTGAAGAAATAAAATTTATTTCTAAGAATAATTCAATTTTAATTTTAGTTTTATAGATAATTATTCTAAAATAGTTTTATTAAGTCTTCTTTTTTCAAGTAAAATGTTTTATAGATAATTATTCAAAGGAAATAATTCCATAGGTAATTTTACATAATTTTAGCTTTTATTAGGTTTTCTTAAAACATTTATTTTGATAAATCTATAATTTATTATATTTTATATTTTAATTTTTATTAACATATTTTTAATAATATTAAATATATTAGTTTTATTTTATACTTTTAATATTAAAAATTCAAATATATTTATTTTGATAAATCTATACTTTATTGGTGATTATTCTTCTATATTTTTGTTTTTTTTAATTTTTATTAACATATATTTGGATAATATTAAATATATTAGTTTATTTTTATATTTTTAATCTTAAAATTTTAAATATATATTTGGATAACAAAATTTCTTTTTGGTTTTTAAACCAAACCGAATGCAATGGAATTAAATTATTTTAATCGGTTATTATCTATAACCGAACCGAACCAATTTTATCGGTTGTATATTTCTAATTATCGATTTCGGTTTTAATTTACTAAAACTGATCATAATCAGTTCGATTACAATGTTATATTGAAAATGGCTGAATGAGCGAGTACCTGACCTAGTTGAAGCGAATGCGGCCAGCGTTGACACGTGGTTTGTCTTACAAGAGCGTTGGCGTATCATTGCTCACAGCTGCGGGCACGCTAGGCACTAGCACATCAAGCGGCCAGGCGTATGCCGGGTTGACCCTTTGTCAGTCGTAGGCCGTGGTTTATGGCTTTTTCAGTGGGTGCCTCTTGATTTCCCATCTATCGACCAGTATAGCGGCGGCATTGATGGTGCTAGGTTGTCATGCGGTGTGTGCTGACATGTATTAGTCTTCCTCGCGAAATTTACTTAGACCATCTCAAACATACAATTCTCACGCAATTTCATCAAATTGGTGAAAAAATTTAGCTCGACCGCCGTTTCACCAAAATTTGGTGCAAATGAGCTTGATGCATCAAATTTGGTGTTGCCTTTGTTCATTCACCATTCTTTTAGTCCTTCCTTTTAATTTTTAAATTTATAAAAAGAACCCAAATAATATAACTTTTATAATTTATGCCCATCTAATATTTTGAATAATAAAAGTTATTTTATTTGTGCACCAAAAAGTAAAATCTTACTTTTATCTCACATAATATTTTATGGTAAATTATATATGAACAAAATAATGTAAATTATACAAATCTTAATTATAACAAAAATATTAATATTAAAAATACTTAGAAATTGTACTAGACTTTTGAATATATTGTTTTTACAACTTTTTAAAATAATAAAACATCATATTTGATCAATATGTAAAAAAATTATATGTTGGGGCACTTGGTGAAATAGATAAAAAGTTGAGGATTTAAAAAAATTAATATAAAAATGAGATAAAAAAGGAATACAAAATGAATATTCTTTTTTGGTGTTAAAAATGGTGTAAAGGTTGGAGAGAAAATTGTGTAAAATACGGTGTTTACACCATTTTGGTGTTATGGGTTGGAGATGGTCTTAGGGTCATGATTGCTTGAAGCTTACTTGTTTCCCGTCAGCACGTGTTTCGAAAGTCACTCCCTTTGTTTGTGGTTTGATTCTCAGGGAGACGTGAGCGTGAGCGATGACCCCTTCACTTGCCCCTTGACCATGGTAACGGTACCATTGGCGGGTCACAATTGTGTTACCACGAGCCTTTATCGGCATTGCCTGATTCTTTACGAGGCAGCTTACGAGTAAAACGATTGCGATTGAGTGTGCGCACCTCTCGTGGGATGTGTTTGAATTGCCCACATAGTGCAGGCTGAGTTGCTAGTTTGTTTTTCGAGTTTCTGCAGGATGCCAATATGGCGACGCTTCGGTTGTCGCCTATTTTTTCCTATTTAAGGACATGTTTTCCTCTCCTATTTTCGACTCAAGATTTTTTCGTTGTTGCCTTTCATTTGGGTTCTTCTCCTAGCGTTAGCTATTTCCTGTTCCAGTGTCCTAAGTCTTTTGTTGTTCTCCCGTCTGCTAGGTTGGTGCCTTTCTATCTTCATTTGCAATTTGTCTTCCATCTTTCACTTGCTGTATTTAGTTACTTCTTGATTTTTGCACCGGTCCTATAGGTGAACATGGTGATGGGTGACAATGGTCGCTTATTTCATATATAAATATTTTACATGCATATATCATATATATCCGTATACATATTATTACTGATGATGCCTTTTAACCAGGCCCGGTGGAGCGTGTAAGGTCGTTGGGTTTGGACCGGTCTTGGCGGCTGGGATGCGAGCTCTTAGTTGTCCCGGCGAGTAGGATTGTTACCTTTGTTGATCTGTGGCTCTGGACGTACTCCTCTGCAAAACATGGAAGAAGGTGGTCGCGAGGCTTTGCCGGGTGGCCGGCTCAGTACTAAGTCAGTTTCTTTCTTGAGAGAAAAAGGGCGCAGAAGAGACGAATGTGGTTGCATGAGTATGTGTCCCTAAGGTGCGTATGAGTGTTGGCGTGCACCACGCAGATAGGGTGGCCTCGTATTATAGTAGATGTTCAACCCGGTTGGATGGTAATTAGGAGTCCTTCCCATTGGATGGGATATTTCTTATTTTAGTCCATATCGGTTAGTGCAGGGATATAGAAAAAGCCGGTTACTTGGGATGATCTCGCTTTCCTTATTGGTGATAGAGGGATATGATGCGAGGGAATTTTTATGTGTCGTGGATTATCTTGTTTTCCTAACTGATAATGTTTGATCTGATTGGATGGATAGTATGTGATTGGGGATCATTTTATTTTCTGTACCTATGAGAGTCTTCCCATGATCGCTGCGGTAGATCTTGGCTTGGTTCGTGGTGCGCTCTTTGGGTTATCAGCCCCGATCTCTAGCGGAGTGGAGGCCTTCACCTCAGTTGATCTCTCTCTTGGGCCTAGTGAGTGGGCTGTAGCAGCCTATTTTTTCAAACCACATCAGGTTGCCCCATTATAGTGGTGTGCGTGGGCGAGGTTGTATCGTTTCTTGCGTCGGATGCGATTTCACGTGTGCGTTTGAGGTGGGTTAATTAAGGCTTAGTCGCCGTCATATGTCTTGTGATAATGATGACTCTTGGGTTTTCGCGCTCGTTTCTCCTACCCCTTCTAATTTCTTTTAGTCTCTTTCGTAGACTTCTTTCGTCTTGTGCTTTTACGGTCCTCCTAACCTCTTCATGAATTTGTACCTTTGTTGCTCATAGTTCTCTGTTTGAGCCTTTTGTGTAGAGTCTTTTTACGGTATTTTTTCTTGAGGTAGCTTAACTTTTCGTCTTATCCTGGACAGTCGTCTCTACTCTTTGATTTCTCTTCGACGAGGTGCTAGGGTTGAATTGACTGGATTTCGTTTTTATTATTATGGGTCCGGGTCGTTCTTCCTCTTTACGTATTGGCGATGACTCTTCGGTTGTTGTCGGCTCTGGACGGGTTAGGGATGCTTAGTGGATTCGAGGCATAGTTGAACCGAGAAAGCGTTCTTTGGGCGCCTCCTGCTTCCCTTGGATAAGGGTAAAGAAAAATAAACCTAATTCGTATCTGGGGTGTCGGATTACCTTAAATCCGTAGATCCCGACATGCTGTGGCTTGTGGGACTGGTAGGTCGGTCCTTGTTAATAGGGTTACCTTTGCAGGCGTTATCGACCTCCTCCACGGCGTCGAGTGCGGACTCCCGACGTCTTGAGCTTTTATGTAACCAGGTGCACAGGATGGTATGTTTTGAGTTGCTTTTGAGAATGGTCTTCGTTTTCGCTGCATCCTTTATGAAAGGGTTGCAACGACATTTGATGTCTGTCCTTCCAGAAGCTTGCTCCCAGCGGTTGGGGCATTTTGGTGGAGCACATTGGCACCCAGGAACGAGGCTCGGCGTTCCTAGTGTGGCTTTGCTGTCTTGCAGCGAAAGGAGACCAGGGCTTCTATATTCTCGGTGATTAGGAGCTCCTCTGGTGATCTCTAATCTTCGCTAGCCATAGGTCATGGAAGGGACGCTATTTCTTTGTCGGCCCGATTTCAAAGCGGGAATCTGATCATACAACGAGGGCGATACTCTAGGTGTTCCAGCGAACTGGAGCACCACGATAATCTTCGTGAGTATTTGCACTGTTTTCGGCATGACTTGTCTAAAGGTGATTGAATGTTTCTGATTTTATATTATCTTCGTGTTTCCTAGGTGCTCGTCTTGACCTTAGCGCCGAAGATAATGTCATAGCTCTGGCGTTGGTGGAATGTCTTGGCACAGATCCTTACGAGTTGATGAGTCGAACATTCCTGGCCATCCCAATTTGAGGTCTGCACGTTCCTCTGCTTCGAGGCCTTCGCCTCCTTCCACCCTGGGAGTCTCCTCCATTGGGCTTACTGCTGCCACTCCTACCAGGGGAGAGATTTTGGTTCATTTGGGGGCGATGTCTCGGAAGCCCCGGAGTGCGAAAGGAAAAATCAAGCTCCATTGAGAAGGACCCGGGCAGTTCAGCCCGGGGTTCGAGGGTGGGGTGTCTCAGGCTTCTCCGCCGAGGCAGGAGGCGGGGCGCCGTCGCCTTTAGCCCTAGGCTCCCGTGGTTTGAGACCCGCCTCCTTCTAAGCATCGTAGAGGTAAAAGTCTCTTAGGTGAGGCCGTCGGCGTAGTTGGCGGTTATGCTATAATCGTGCGCGGAATCCGCCTTCGGAGGAATGCGAGTCACCTCCTCGAAGGCGTCGGGTGAAAGAGAAGAAACCGAGCCAAGTTGATGAAAACATGGACTCTTTGCTCTCTAATGTCGAACTCGCGGCAGGTGTTGTCTCATCCATCCTCAAGGATTCTGACCTTGGGAGGTTGAAAGCGTTGCCTGTTGACGAGGCTCTGGCTTTATCCCTTCAGGGGGTTGCATCGGTAAGTTTCCAATCGTGCTTACTCCCATGCTGATTCCGTGTTGAGCGTTAACTTCATGTTTGATATGCAGGTAGCCACTCATTTGAAGGGCCTGGCCGAAAAGGCCAAACTAAATGAGAAGCACGTGAGAATTGCCCGAATTTATAAAGGCGGCGGTCGCTCAGTGCGAAGCGAGAGGCAGGGCTGCGAGGGGCGGCGTGGGATATGAATGAAGAAGTGGAGCGACTTAAATCTGATCTAAAACATACCACGTCAGCTCGGGCAGAAAGTAGAGAAGATGAGGTCCGAAGTAGCCTGACGGCGACCGAAGGCGAGCTTCGGGAGGTTCGGGATGCGCTCCAGGCATGTGAGAATGGTTGATTGAGACCGAGAAATTTGAAGTCTGCCAGTCTTGAGCTTCAAATGGTTAGGGAGGAGCTCATCACATCCCGGGGCGAGCTGCGGGATCTTCAAGTGGAGCTACGCGCGGCCAATGGTGATCTGAACGATAAGAAAACACAACTCGAAGCAGCCCGTCGCGAAACTCCGAATTGAATGTTTGCTAGGAAGCGCACGTCGTGAGTCCTCCCGGCCCAAGTAAACTTGGCGGAGCAATTTGAATGAGGAGTGTCGCCCAGTTCTTGTATGAGATCTTCATGTGGGTTAGTTTGGTTGCTCAGAGAGATGAGGTTATTAGACAACCGAGGGACCAAGCCGGTGCTCAGTGGGCCTCTGGGTGGCTCACTTTTCAATGATGAGTATCTTAAATACTCATTTTATCCCTATGCTTTAGTTAGTTTTTCGAGTGTTTTTATGTTAAATAAATTGCCTAATGCTCTGAAGTTCACTCATGATCAGGTCATCCATTTGGTGGAGTGTGCAAAATTGGTGGAAAAACTGCTACAAAAGCAACAGGAAGGCTACTGAATTTTGACATTTTCAGAAATCATATGGCTCCTATTGCATCAAGCCACATATATGTATGGATTTTACATAGAGCTTTCTAGGATGCAGAACACGAAATTGGAGTTCAAACAAAGAAGTTATGCAAGTTTCCAAGAGCAGAAGAAAATCAGCAAACATTTCAGCACCTTCAGCGGAGGCTACTGTATTTTGAAGTTTTCAGATATCATAGGCTCATATTGCATCAAGATATATATGTATGGATTCTACACTTCAAGATCTCACGAATTGCAAGGGAGAACACCCAAATCGAAGTTTGTATGACAAAGTTATGGCCTTACGAAGTTGGAGAAAAAACAGGGGACTGCAGCAACGTCGCGACGTGAGAACCAGCATTCGCGGCGTTGCGGAGCAGCCCTGCGAAACGACGTCGCGACGTTGCTGCACGACGTCGCGACGTTTGGGGGTCGGTTTTAGGTGGATTTTAGCCCGTTTGAACCATGTGGGAGGGTTTTCAGCTCAAACCGAAGAAGCGAGGAGGCGGCTGGGAGCTCGAAAAGGGGACTTTGTCCACACTTTGGGACCAAGGATGAGGTTATGAGCTATTTTTGATGATTTGGGAGAAGATCATGAGATTTGTGGAAGAAAATCTGAGAATCACCATCATTTGATCATTATAGTTTTCTTCTTCCTCACCTCATGTTTTATCTGAAGTTTATGATGTATCGAGCCTACATCATGCTTTAAATTCATAGACTGGGGTTTTGGTTGTGTATTGAACATGAGTTTTATATCTATTTGTTAATGTTCCGTTTTCTATTGTTTCTTGTGAATGCACCTCTATTGATTCATACTTGGTTCTATTTACATATTGATTTACGGCTAATCTCGATGTGGTGGTGGTTCTTCCCAAGATGAAGGAGTAAAGAACTAGACATAGATGAATCCTAATTGCTTTGGTAGTGTGAAATTATCGGTAATTAGGTAGGCGTGTGTGAACTTTTGGATCTTAAAGCATCTCTAATGCTTGGGGTTGACTGAAGCAAAAAGACCTAGTGTTAGTTGGTAGGTTGTCGACCTTGAGAGGAGCTTATAATTAAATTAGACAAGAGTCGCCTTGGAGCATTTTCATGAAACGATAGAAAGTGGTACGGCTTAGATCTAAGAGTTGTCCGGTGCACCAAGTCTGCTAGGAATTTATCATCTCTTGGTATCCCTTAGTTGCGATCTTCATTAATTAGATTTAGAAATTTCATTAGTTTAGTTTTAAGTGCATTTCTTATCCGTTGTTAGTTTGGATATTAAGTATTATAATTTTTATCACTTAGCATCCCCATTTTCCACGTGGATCGATATCCGTACTTAGGTACATATTATGACAAGCGTATACTTACGCAGAATAGGCGCTCTTTTTATAATTTCTTCATAATTTTATATACACACTCCTAAACGCCTATCAAGTTTTGAAGGCATGTTCATGGAAAATCGGTGTTTATCTTTAATATCAATACTAAGTGCTTCTTTAATACTTGAACATTTTTATGTTTATATTTATTGTGGTTTTTGAGTTTTTTGATACTTTTGTTTTCTTTTTATAAATTTTCAGGTTAAATCACAATGGATCCTATCCTTCGAGTTGACAAATGCATTGGCTCACCTTGACGGCAACTAAGAATGCGACAGATTGGTGATGAGCATCAAAAGAGGTGGCGACTCAAGTGCGAAGTCGAGTGTAACCATATGGATCAATGGTTATGCTCAGTATGGAGGTGCCCCATGCTTGAGCAATCATATTTAGATGGGCCACCACCCAGAACACCTCATGTGGAATACAAGCTGTAAATTATACTCCACGAGTCCAGTCAAGCACAGAAAGAAGCTATGGATGAATTAAGAAGAACTCAGATTTTGCATTTACCATGGCACAACAGTTTTCAAGATCAATGGATGAAATGGACTCTCTCAAGTTAGGTTGCCTCAGTTTTTAATCCAAATGAGATAAGTCAACCTCCACATGAGAGAATGACAAAGTTAGAGCGACATTAATTGAAATGAAAAGAGTTCATCTTGAATGTGTGACATCTCAGGATTCAATTCATGCTGGAATTGACAAAGAGAGGCTAATGTTCAAATTCAGCATACACCATTCGATAGCTTGAAGAAGAGATGGCTCCAATGGCCACTTCTGGTACTCAACACATTTGAGAAGAACAACCTAAAGATGAGGAAGTATGAGTATAGAGAACTAGTGGCAAAATATATGAATGAGCAAGAATATAGGCTCTGATGTCCTTTGAAGGACAACATGAGAGTTAAGCCATCTACTCTTGGGGTGAATACAAAGAAAGCTGGAGCTATAATGAAGAAATCACTTCAAGAATTAATGAGGAACTTGAGAAGCTTCAAAGGTGGAGGATGATGATGCGAAAGTTTGAAAGACTTAGTTGAAAGGAGGAAGAGTCGACTTCTCAGGAATCATGAAAGGTAAAGAGGAGGTTGTGAGAGACTTTTCCCGGAGATGACTTTATGGGGTGAGATGCATGAAGAATTGAAAAATGAGAGCCCCAAATTTCGAGGAGTGGATGAGTACATCCATTCATTTCAACAATGAATTAGGAACCATTGTAAACAAAAAAATTAAAAAAATAGAAAATCAAAAAATAATAAAGATTGTGGAAGACTATGTGCTCAAGTTCAATGATTGAGCACAACTATAAACCTCTTAAGAAGGATGGAGGCAAGAAACACCAACCCATCCGTGGTTGGTAGAGTCTAGCTGGACTGAAAAAAGCGGAGCAGCTCCCTTGGGAGGCAGCCTAAGCAAAATGTTTTCTTTTCTTTTTTCTATTTAAGTAGTTGTTTTGAGATTTTTAATAAATTTTCGTGCTTGATTTTGCTTTTAAATGTTTTAGTTTTTAATTTCGGGTTCTTGGGGATTCAAATCTGGTTTTGGAAGCTAAAGGTTGAAACGAGTTCAATAATTTTGGGCGGCAAAAGAACGAAAGAGGAAACCATGTTCAAGCATCCGCTTCATTTGGACTTAAGTCTAACCCCTCTTAACACCTCTTTGCCTCAAGCGAGCCATATTCATTGGAGCAACTTCCGGAGACTGATCAACCTGGGAGTACTCATTATCCATTCTTGCTTTTGTTTCACGTGAGGACAATGCTTCATTTCAAGTTTGGGGGTGAGATTCAAGAAATCATTAAGAAAAAAAAATTCCAAAATCTGACTTTTGTATCTCCTTACATGTTTAGTTAGTTGTTTGGTTGTTAGTTGCATGTGCTTTTCATTCTTTATTTTATTTATTTGTGTCTCATATGAGTAGGTTTGATGCCTTGTTGGCTAGTAGAGACCATTTGAACACAACTATTCAAAAATGCAAGTGTAAAAGAGGACTAGGACCCTTAGGTTTTTAAATGATGCAGGTGTGTACTTGCTTAGTATAGGTGACTCAAGCAGTCACCTCCATTTGTCTTTCCTGAGAAGCTATTTCTCAAGGAATCTAACACACACACACTTTTGGTCTCCCTTGTATACCTTGGTCCTGGACTCTTTGCTTTGAATTCAACTAACCTTGATTCTAACATCTAAGTGATGGGACACCCAATCGAAAGAGTTGCCATTGAGCCCAATAAAAAGAAAAAATGAAAAAACAATAGAAAAAGTGAAAAGAAGAAAAAAAAAAAAGAGTCAAAAAAATAGGCTTGTGATTAGAATAAGTGGATCATCAATCGGAATCCGGGCACGATCCGAGGGGCCTTTCAAAGCTAACATGCTAAGCGGTAGTAGGAGTCATTGACTTCTTGCAGCTACATGGGACGAGAAGATGGATCCTTCCTGACTTAGGGCCTTTAGGTTTGGTTAGTGTTCGAGTGCGAAGTTTGAAGGAATTAATGCCTGGTGCCCCTTAACCAACTGGTGGGAGTCACCAATGGATCCCAGCTACGGGAACCCTCATAAAGCTTCTTGGCACTAGTTCTCCTTCATTTTTTTAGGTATTTAGGATATTTTTAGGTATTTTGGTATGAATAAAAAGGGTGCGTTCTTATCATTTCTTAGTTAGCTTCTTCCAAATAGGTGAGTTGAGCTTAAGTTTGGGGGTGTTAGGACCTTGCTATACACTGAAGATCATGCTATCACCTACACACACTTAGTTTCATGGGAAGATCCTTTGCTGACTTGGGGGGAGTTGATTTGTTTTGCTCACCATTCTTTGCTGCATGTTCCTTAGAAAGTTTAAAGTTTAAGGATCCTAAATTTTTGGTTGAAAAAGGCTAATATTGCTAAGTGTGTTCATATTGATTCTTCCATTTGGAATCATGTTATCATACTCTCATTATTTTAGTTCATGTCATTTTCAATTTTGTTTTGTTTTGAGTTGGTCTCTTGCTTAGGAGATGACAAGAATTTAAAGTTTGGGGGTGTGATGAGTATCTTAAATACTCATTTTATCCCTAATACTTTGAATTAGTTTTCGGAGTGTTTTTATGTTAAATAAATTGCCTAATGCTCTAAAAGTTCCTCCTATGATCAGGTCATCCATTTGGTGGAGATTATTGCAAAATTAAATTTGGAAAAACTGCTACAAAGCAACAGGAGAGGCTACTGAATTTTGACATTTCAGAAATCATATGAGCTCCTATTGCATCAAGCCATATATTTATGGATTCTACACTTCAAGAGCTTTCTAGGGATACCAAGACACCAAAATTGGAGTTCGAACAAGAAGTTATGCAAGTTCCAAAACTTGAAAATCAGCAAACATTTCAGCACCTTCAGCAGGAGAGGCTACTGTATTTTGAAGTTTTCAGATATCATAGGCCTGTATTGCATCAAGCTATATATGTATGGATTCTAAACTTCAAGATCTTTCCAACGGTACCAAGAACACCCAAATCGGAGTTTGTATGACAAAGTTATGGCCTTACGAAGTTGGAGCAAAAACAGGGGACTGCAGCAACGTCGCGACGTGAGAACCAACGTCGCGACGTTGCAGAGAGCTGCAGAAACGACGTCGCGACGTTGCTGCACGACGTCGCGACGTTCGGGGTCGGTTTTGGGTGGATTTTGGCCCATTTGAACCCATAATGGGGTTTTTTGCAGCTCAAACCCGAAGAGGCGAAGAAAGGGAGCGCTAGAGGGCTCGAAAAAGGGACTTTAATCCACACTTTGGGACCAAGGAGGAGGTTGGGAGCTGTTTTTGAAGATTTGGGAGAAGATCATGAGATTTGTGGAAGAAAATCTGAGACTCACCATCATTTGATCATTATAGTTTCTTCTTCCTCTTTTCTCATGTTTTATCCTAAGTTTATGATGTATCAAACCTCTATCATGCTTTAAATTCATAGACCTAGGGTTTTGGTTGTGTATTGAACATGAGTTTATATCTATTTGTTAATGTTCCGTTTTCTATTGTTCTTGTGAATGCACCTCTATTGATTCATACTTGGTTCTATTTACATATTGATTTCGCTAATCTCAATGTGGTAGTGGTTCTTTGCAAGATGCGAGGAAGGGAGTAAAGAACTAGACATAGATGAATCAACCTAATTAGCTTGGTAGTGTAGAAATTATCGGTAATTAGGAGGCGTGTGAGACTTTTGGATCTTAAAGCATCTCTAATGCTTGGGGTTGAGCCGAGAAGCAAAAGACCTAGTGTTAGTTGGTAGGTTATTCGACCTTGAGAGAGGCTTGTAATTAAATTAGACAAGAGTCGCCTTGGAAAGCATTTTCATGAAACAATAGAGTAGAATTTTGACTTAGATCTAAGAGGATTGTCGATTGCACCAAGTACCCTAGGAATTTATCATCTCTTGGTATCCCTTAGTTGCGATCTTCATTAGTTAGATTTAGAATTTCATTAGTTTAGTTTAAATTGTTTCACTATCACGATTGTTAGTTTGGATATTAAGTATTATAATTTTGTACTTAGCATCCCATTTCCTGTGGATCGATATCCGTACTTAGGTACACTTTATTACTTGACAAGCGTATACTTGCGCGAGAATAGGCGCTCTTTTATATTTTACGCGAGAATTTTGTAACACAAAACTCACTAAACGCCTATCACGTACTGGTCTGGACTTCGGCTTCGACCTCCCAGCGCGAAGGCGGAGAATCTTTCTACGAACTATTCGAGATCCACGGTACTCCTACTTTGAGGCCCATTCCCCATCTTCGTCGTCCATTCCTCCTATTGATGCACGAACTCCACATGTTCATCTCTGTTTACTTTGATATAAACTTATATATATATATATATATATATATATATATATATATATATTTTTTATATACCCATTTTCTTTTGTCGGGCCTAGGGCCTAAGACCTGTGTAGCCCTCCTTTTAATAAATACTCATTTTTTAAAGATTTGTGTTCTCACTGGGATATTTTTACTTTTCTCCTTGAACTATATAGCTCGAATTGTGGTTCTGAGCAATCATGCTCGTCAAACTGAGTTATTGAGGCCTCGTTTGCTATTTTGTTCGGGCTGGCCCAGTTCCTAGGTTGTACGGTCGGTGCAGGTGGAGCTCGTCAAATTGAGCCCCTTGCCTTCGTCGTATCGGCATAAAGGTTGACCCTAGTTCCTTTGGCTGCCGCGTCATTTGTGTTTGAGGCCGTCAATGCGAGTTCTTGACTTCCATTGGCCTTCTTGTGTGAGTCGATGATTTCTGGGATTGCCGCGACACGCTTTTGGCGAGGTCGTCGAATGCGAGTGGAGTGGGTAGAGCTAGATCAATGTGAATGGGTGGCGGGATCGTCCATGTGAGCGAGGGAAAGGCTCGTCGGAGTGAGCAGTTGAGTGAGGCTCGTCCTAAAGTGGAGCGATGGGAGAGGCTGCGTCGATGTGGATGGGCGGCGGGAGCTCATCCATGTGAGGCGAGGGAAGGGCTCGTCGGAATGGCCGGTTAATTAGAGGCTCGTCCAAGTGAACTGATGGGAAGAGCTCGTCAGAGTGAATAGTTGAGTAGAGCTCGTCCGAGTGAGCTGAGAGGAAGAGCTCGTCAGGGTGAATAGTTGAGTAGAGCTCGTCCAAGTGAGTGATGGGAAAAGCCGTCCAATGTGAATGGGCGGCGGGAGCTCGTCCATGGGCGGGGAAGAGCTCGTCGAGTGAGCAGGTTGAATAAGAGCTCGTCGAGTAGGCCCGATGGGAAGAGCTCGTCGATATGAATAGTTGGTGGGGCTCGTCAGTGGTGATGGGAAAATCTGAGTGATTGTGGGCAAGCTGGGCTCACAGGCGTGTGGTGGCGTTGGCCCAGAATGACAGTGTAACTGGTAGTCGACTCTGGCGGCGTGGCTGTGTAGAGTAGATGAGCTTCGTCAAAGTGAGCAGGCGGGCTCCTGGCGTGGCCGTGGTGGCGTTCAAGTCGAGATAGGCGATGTAGCTGGTACGGTCTTACTCACCGAGGGCGGCGTGGCTGTGCCGAGTAGATGAGGCTCGTCAAAGTGAGCAAGCCCCGGGCTCCTGGCGGCCCATTGTGCCAGGTGGCGTTCAAGTCGAGATAGCGATGTAGCTGGTGGTCGACTCTTGAGGCGGTGTGGCCTATGCAGTATATGGGCTCGTGAAGTGAGCAAGCTGGGCTTTTGGCGTGGCTGTAGTGCGTTCGGCCAGAGATAGCGATGTAACTGGTGTCGACTCCACGAGCGTCTTTGCATCTTAGTAGATGAGCTCGTCAAAGTGAGCAAGCGTTGGGCTCTGGCGTGGCTACTGGTGGTTGAAGAGCTTGGTGTCTTGGGCGCCGTGTTCTTGAGTGCTTTCAATTCTTGGGGAAGGCGGCGTCTTTGTGCGGGTTTATGGAGGAATTTGGAGCGATTGCGCAAATTTACCAGTGCTTTGGCCTTCTTATAAATGGTAGTTACATTTAGTACATCCTCGCTTTTGAAGATTTGCCTTTACTGTGGTGGCGAATGAGTTCCATGGGATGGATGCTCGAGGCTCATTTGTCTTTCTTGGGGTTCCTCAGAAAGCAGATCGAAACTTTAGGATCTGCGCACGTGGGGTTGTGTTTTCTAGTCTCCCCTTTATCGAGTCATGTTATTTCCTGGCTTCGGCTGGGAATGCCGGAGAAAGGGGCGGTGCATCTCTTACTGCTTGCTCTCTTTGTTTTTATTCTTCTTCTTCCTCCTCTTTTCTTCCTCTCCTCTTCTCTTTTCTCCCTCTCCTCTTCTCTTTTCTCCCTTCTCCTTCTCCTTCTTTTTCATTTTTTTTTTCTTCATTCTGTCTTTCTCCCTTGTCTTTTGCTTCCTTCTCCTGCCTTTTTTTTTTCTTCATTACATCTTTCTCCTTTGTCTTTTGCCTTCTCACTTGCTTTTTTTTTTTTTGTTAAAGAGCGCATGCTTTGTGTGCTTTGAGATGTAGGAGATAGTCTGTGATTAACAGGTGTAATGGGTGTAATAAAGAGAGACTTTTCTTTTCATGTCTATGAACCTTCTTATTATGCCTTTTTCGATTTTTCGTATGTGACGTATGAGATGTCGATAACATGTCAACAAATACTCTAAACACCATCCTAATAATAATTAACAAGGCTATATTTACAATGACCTTGTGTTAAATAGCTTAAGGTGTTCGCATTCCTTAATATCTTTGCAAGATTTTTTCCACTCATACATTTGGAGTTCATAATTGCACAGTGCGGCGACTGGGATATGATGGACCTTCCCAATTTGGGCTCGTTTTTAATAATTTGGATTCTTCCTGTGTGAGAGCTTCTTTAAGACTAAGTCACCCGGCATGTAGCTCCTGGGCTTGACTTTTTGATTATAGTACCTTGCTGTTTTCCTTTGATACTCCTCCATACGCCTTTGAACCTGCTCGCGCTTTTCATCTAGGAGTTTAAAAGTTTAGGCAGAAGACACTCGTCATTATGTCACCGATGCTAACTCGATCCTGGAACACTAATTAGACCTCCACGGAACTCTTGCCTCGGTACCCCGAGCTAGAGACAAACGGGGTTTCCTAGTTCTTGACCTGTTGTCTTGTAGGCCCGTAGTACCTGGGATTATTCTACCCAATTCCCTTAAGGTCTTCCAACTTGGTCTTGGCGACTTTAAGATTGATAGTGACTTCCGGCTGTCCATTTGATTCTTGGGTGTCTGAGGACGAGTAATAATTTTTAATTAGACTCGGCACAAAAATCTATGAATTTAAGTGTCGGCATTTCCGTTGGCCATTACCAGGGCTCTTGGACCGCGAACACTGCATATAATGACTCGCCACACGAAATTAGTATCTTTTTCTACATGGTGTGGTAGGCGACGACTTCTACCACTTGGTGAAATGTGCTACGACGAGTGAATTTGCCGACTTTGCAATGGCGGGGGTCCCGATATCGAACCGTGTTTGGAAAGGCGGGGACTTGTGATCGATGTTGGGAGGGCTCGACGGGAGCGTGTGATGCAGCGTGCTCTGGCGGATCTGTTACCCAGTGATCGGTTCACGTCATGATACCGTTGGCGGGTGTTATCCACTGCCTTAAGACTTTCTTGCTAATGCGACCAGATATGATTCAGCATATACCCTATTGTACTCTCGTACGTCTTAATTGTCCTCTCCACGTGATCACATTAGGAAGGGTGTGAAAAATCCTCGAGCTTGTGAGGCTTCTTTATGGTTAATAGACTGTGACCTCGCCCTTATTTTGTTTAGCTAACTTTGAATTAAGATGCGGTAGGCTTAAAATCCATTATATAATTCAAATGGTCCTAATCTTGATCGGTTGTAGCAGGAAAATGTCGCAGCGAAGTTCGTGGCGGCGGTGCGGCGTCCACGATGAGGTCGATCCTTATGACATCCTTCGGGCATGCTTTGTTTATGTCAGTGAAGTCGATCTAGTCGCCACTTGTATTTGCTTTTGTGAATACAACATTGCTTGACCAACTGGGATGTTTACCTCTCTATTAAACTCTGCTTGGAGGGCTTGCCGATCTCCTCGTTGATGGCTTTTGCCTTTACGGCGAAGCTCTGCGCTTTTGTTTGGCCAGGTTTGAAAAGATGGGTTGGTGTTCAATCATGGTGGTGTGCTGGTCGATTCCTCCAGTATGCATGCTTCCATGCGAAAGCTTCTCTATTACGTCTTAAAAGCGAGTGAGAGGCTTTTCCCCGGTCTTACTTTTAAGCTAAGTTTGGAGCCCGATCTTGTAGAGATGTCAGTGCCGTCATCAGCGATACGGTTCAGTTCCTCAGTTTCGGGTCGGGTGAGCACCTGTTAGTATCTCAGATCGTCTACATTCACGTTGTCGGCGCTCTTTGTTTCATGGAGGTACGTGTAGCATTCCACATTACCGTGATCTCCTCCCGGACCATCCTACTCCATGGTTGGGAATTTGATTATCATGTGTCTGGCTGAGGATGGCTCTTATTAGTAAGAGAGGAGATTACGCCTAGCAACATGTTATAGGCGGCCAGGCGTCTACGATAAGGAACCTTCTTGTTGTGTTACTGGCAAGGGCTCGCCGGGGAGTGAGCACCGGGTTGAATCGAGCCCGATGGTAATACCTTTCTCAGGCCCGGATATGTGTGTGAGTTTCTAGCTTTTCTCTTGATGCCAATTTATGTTAAGGCTGAAAATGATGTCAGGTGAACTCCCAGTTATACAGTCAAACCCGATGAGCTGTTATTAGCCCTGTTAAAGCCTTGAACTCTGATAGGTGATATAGAGTCTTCAGCATCCCTCAGTGCGAGTCGGAGAGCGTGATGGTAATTGTGCAGGTGACGATTTAGATCTTTGTATTTCCCCCCATTTAAAGCGATGATGCTCGTAGGGCCTTCAGGCAGACTAGATTCTCCTCCTCTACTTGAATCCTCAGGGATGCGTGGATTTCTCAAGGGTTCTTTAGTCTTTGAGTCATGGATTTCTTGAAGATGAACATTTAGGCAGGTCGGGTGGTTGGTCCTTGGGCTTGACTTTGGGCCTGATTCCCCGGGCTTGGTTCCCTTGGAGATATGAAGCTTGCTTGGGGGTATCCCAGTTATGTCAGTATTCCCCATTTCCTCTTTTCCAGGTTGTATCTGATGTAAAATTGGGTGACCTTAATCTTATGGAGCTCATAAATCATTTGGTGTTATTTAATCCCTTGTGGCGAGGATCAGTTTCTCCAGGTTAATGCATCTCGAGGCCTTTCTGGATTAATGCCCATCTGCAGGGACACGACAGAAGAATTTGTTAGGGAGTGAATGGCCGAGGCGAAATAACAAGTGTCAATCTTTCGAATTGTGTTAGACTGGGACGGTCCTACGAGATTCCGCCTTTTAGGGGGGGATGGTTCTCGATCTTTTCTTGGGGATTACCTGGTCGTGTCTGTCTTTAGGGCCCCGTCTCGCGGGTTTATGCAATCGTACTTCTCTCTTTTCGAGGCGGAAGAGCTCCTCCCTCTTGGATAGCCAGGGCTTCTCATAGTTTATATATTTCTACCTTTGGCGAAGGTACCTCGGCCATGCTTGCTTAGGGGTTCTTGGCGGGGATGGAAAACCTTCGAGATCCTTTGGCCCTTCTCCTAACCACACTGTGAATCTTGTGATGGCGAATTTTTCATCGGGCTGCATGTCTATCTTGGGGGACTCGGCGGTGAATCTTTACTTTGCGATATGACTTACAGGTTCACTGCGAGCCTTGCTTGACGATTGATAGATGGTACTTCGGCTTCTATAAATGCGGCTCTAGATGAAGTGGGAGGCCGAGCGCCAATGGATAGTTCTCACGAATGAAGAGATTGATGAGAGGGGTTCTATTCTGACGGACTAAAAATTTGGGCCTTTTAGTGTGTTGGCGACGAGTACCGCGCTTATCAGGATGATCATGATACCCATGCGGCTCATTTGATTCTTGTAAGTATTGGGATGGTGACCGGGATCTTTGAGCTCTATCAGTTTCCACTTTTGGCATTCTGAATTTTCTTTGGAGAGCGGATAAGCGTAACCACCACCGTGTGAAGGGTGATTCGGTTTCTTGTACTAAAATTATCATGAGGTATTAGGAGTAGCGTCCTTGTCCCTCGCTTCACGGTAGGAGCTCTGTTGAAGACTCTAAACCTCTGCTCCCATGATTGCTCTTAAAGGTCAGGGTGGGGATGATGTGGTTCTTCGTTCCCGACATATATAGGGCATTTAGCGTTTTCTTCCTCCGGGAGATGGTGTGGTCTGTGCCTGGCTGGCCCCGGACTGCAGCGGCACCTCGGAGATGTCGGCTGACCATGTCGTCGCCGTGGGGGGTGGGGAATGATATTATGACCTTCACAGGTGTCGGTGTCTCCCGGGATGATGCATCTGCACAGTAAAGTTGCTCTGGCTCTTCTATCCAGCATGGGTTGGTGGCGGACGCCCTCCCACCTCGTTCGTGTTAGCTTGCATTAGCCTAGCGTCTTGGGAGGTTGGCATTTATCTGCGTTGCCGGGTTAGTCCTGCGGCCTTGGGCCCGATTAAGCGTTGCTCTTGCTTGTGTTCGAGTTGATACCATCGATGGCGAAATCATTTATATTTGTCACGAGGCTGTGCGTTCGGCGGAGGCGCCAACTGATGATGCCTTTCAGCGGGCCCGGGTGGGCGTGTAAAGGTAGTTAAGGCGGGACCGGATTGTGGCGGGCAGGATACGAGGCTCTTGGATTAGCTAATACGAGTGAGGTAGGATTTGTTGCCTTTGTTTGATGCGGGGCTGCGGGCGTAGCACTCCTCTTGCAAAAACAAGGAAGAAGGTGGTCGGCGAGGAGCTTTGCGTGGCCGCTCCGATCTTTAAAGTCAGTTTCTTTCTTGAGAAAAAGAGGGCGCAGAGGCCGAATGTTTGCATATGAGTGTGTCCCAGAGTGCGTGTGGGTGTTGGCGTACCTTTGCCGATGGGTGGCCTCGTATTTATAGTAGATGTTAAACCAGTTGGATGGTAATTAGGAGTCCTTCCCATTGGACAGGATATTTCTTATTTTAGTCCATATCGGGTTTGAGTCACGGGATATAAGCGATTTACTTGGGATAGTCTCCTTTCCTTATTGGTGATAGGGGATCGATCGATGGTACATGTGTAGTGGATTATCTTGCTTTCTAACTGATAATGTTTGATCACGATTAATTTGGATAGTATGTGATTGGGGATCATTCATTTTACGTACCTATGAGAGTCTTCCATGATCGCTCTGGGCGATCTTGGCTTGGTTAAATAGATTATGGGCTGTTGTGTTATCAGCTTGATCTACGAAGCGAAGGTGGGCCTTCACCTCAAGTTGATCTCTCTCTTGGGCTGGTAGTGGGCTCGCAGCGCCTATTTCAAACCCTATCAATTACCATTATAATTATATATATATATATATATATATATATATATATATATATATATATATATATATATATATGTTTTTTTTTTCTTTTAAGAGAGGCGGGGTAGAGGGGTGCATCAATCTCCTACATGGTCTCTGCCTCGATTTGGGGACTTTTCCTGATTTGCCTGTTACTTCAAATTCTAATCCCCATTTATAATCTCTCATTTTGCGTAGATGTCGAGGACAGGATCGGATTCACGGGCAACCTTGTCACCACGAGCATTTGCATCTTACGACTCGCGATCCTCTACGGAGTTTAACTCTGGAGTGTCATCTAGATTTGACGCTAGTCGGAAGAGGGAGGTGGATGTTTGCGGGAGAGTAGCTTTAGCAGAGGTCCTTAGAAGCCCCGGGAAACATATAGAGGGGTCCCCAGAGGTGCGACGGCTACGAGGACGCGAGCAAAGGGCTGACAAGTTTATGTAGGACTACTCGTTCTTGGAAGGGATCGATGTTGAAATTCCTACTGACCCTATGTAAGTGGAGGGCACGACTTCTTCTCTTAGGGTTTCTAACTTGGCTTATTGGCCTAAGAGCAACTCCAATGGAAGTTGTCAAAAATGGGGTGCCAAATGCCATTTTGCAACCCTGAACAGTGTTTTGGCACCCCTGAACAGTGTTTTTGCTCAAATGGTAGGTGCCAAAATGGGGTGCCATTTTAATAATTAAATGTTTTTTTATTAAAAAAATATAATTAAACTTAACGGTTATATTTTTCATAACGATCGTAATTTAACGGATATATTTGTATAGTAACAATTTCAAATTTCAAATTTCAAATTTCAAATTTTGTGTGAAATTCAGATTTCAAATTTAATAGATTGAAATTAGTGAGAGCAACACGCCAAAATAAAAATTTTAAAAATTATAATTCGTCTATAAATATGATAACCAATTCTCATGTTTTTCATCCATCTATCTTACATTCTCTTTGATTTTCAATATCCATTTCTCTTTGAATCCTTTCATATTTTCGTTCATCAAGTGATATGAATCGTTTTCCTAATATTTTAGGAGAGATCCTCAATATTGAAGAAGAAGATAATGATGATTTGGATGTGTTGTATGCTGCAACTAGAAGGTCGAAGGGTTTAGTCAGGGACGGATAAGAAGGCATCGTGGTTCCGTTCCAGGCCACAGAATGGTTAATCGTAATAGAGCTGAGGGTCACGAAAGACTCTATCGTGACTATTTTGCTACCCCTTGTGTATATGAAAGTTTTTTTCGAAGGAGGTTCCGAATGAGTCGTCCTCTTTTTCTTCGAATTGTAAATGGGGTTGAACAATATGATCCATACTTCATCCAAAGAACAGATGCCGTTGGAGTTCTCGGTTTGTCATCCCTTCAAAAGATAACAGCTGCTTATAGAATTCTTGTCACGAACAGGCGATTAAGTGGATGAATACATCGAGTGGGAAAGCAACGCCATAGAGAGTTTGAAGGTTTGTGAAAGCTGTTATTGCAATGTTTGGCGACCATTACCTGAGGTCTGGAAGCAATATCGATATTAACGATTGCTACAAACGGGAACAAACGTGGCTTTCTGGCATGTTAGGGGTATTGATTGCATGCATTGGAAGTGGAAAAATTGTCGGCTGCGTGGCAAGGTATATACTGGTCATTTATCTGGTTGACAATCATTTTAGAAGGCGTGGCATCTCAAGATCTTTGGATATGGCATGCATTCTTTCGTCCTACAGTTCATTGAATGACATAAATGTTCTGAATGGGTCCCCTGTTTTTACATTATTAGCAAATGGTCATGCTCCTCCAGTCAACTATATAATTAATGGTCATGAATATAGAATGGGATATTATTTAGCTGATGGTATTTATCCAAACTAGTTGACATTTGTAAAAACAATTCCCTATCCACAAGGTTTGAAGAAAAAACATTTTGCTAAAGCCTGAGAGTCGGCAGAAAGATGTAGAGCGGGCATTTTAGGGTACTTCAAGCCCGTTTGCAATTGTGCGCGATGGACCGGCCGCGTTTTGGGATTAAGAAACACTTGCAGATATTATGAAAGTGTGCATAATAATGCATAATATGGTCATTGAGGACGAAGGAGATATTGGTAATAGTGACTTTGATGGAAGTGATGCAAATCCGCTTGTAGAAGTGTCACATGCGTATACACCAGAATTAGAAGACTTCATGCAAACTCATTATCAGATCAGGGACAGTGTTATTCATTCTAGACTGCAGTCAGATCTTATCGAGCATTTGTAAGCGGCGACATGGCGACCTAATAACTCTACATCAATTTCAAGTTTGATTGTATTTTCAATTCCAATTTCTATTTGATGTTGTATTTTAATTCCAAATTTCAATTTCACGTTGTATTTTAATTCCCAATTTCAATTTCATGTTGTATTTTAATTTCAATTCCAATTTCATGTTGTATTTTCAACAGCAATTTCAATTTCAAGTTATATTTTCAATTCCAATTGCAACATAATAAATATTGATTACAAATTAAAAAATAATAACAACAACATAATAAATAACAACTAAAAATTAAAACCCCGCTTTTGCATAACCTCTATCTTCAGGTTATTCCAATATGTTGCAGAAAGTGGGTCCATGCCAGTGGTATCAGTTTCCATGATTTTCATCTCATTTTGCATTTGAATTTCTTGCACTTGTCTTTCTTCAATTTCTAGCGTTTCTGATGTTGCTCCTAATGCTATCTCACGGTGAGCATAAATTTTGTCTTGTCTTCCGACTTTTTGTCTTTCCTTCCATTCTTTCATTCCGGTGGTGATCTGGTGATCTTTCTAGCGGTTTGCTTCTCTTTGTTTTAAAGTTGTTTATTGAAGTCTTTCTACCCAATGACCTATCAAGGTTGAGAGTGGATGAGGGTTCGGTGTCATCCCTTAAATATGAGTTGAATAGCGGGATTCAACGTAGGTTGGTCAGCGGGACTACCGAGTTGAATGAGTTTTGCTCTCTTATTCTTTGGTCGGATTACCGAGTCCATTTCCATCCATTTTCAATATATTCTAACAATGCTCGTATTGAAATGGTTTTCCAATAATCTTAGCAAACATTTCTTTTGCTTCATCAACCTGACAAACATATGAAATCATTCAGTTAATAGTTCAAATATCAAAATCATACTAGTGGCAAATTAAAAGTTTATATCTTACATTATTTTGCTCGGTGTGTCCACTTTGTCGGAGTCTTTCAATTTGACTATAAAAGCAGGCAAATTTCTTTTGCATTTTGCATTTATATCAGTCCAACGACTTTTAATAGAAGATTGAAACGCTCTTCTTGATTGCCTCCATGAAGTTCTAAGTATTACGGGTGCTGCGAGAATGCACCACCTTGTTGTTCATTCCGATAATTGCGTCTTTGCTCAAGTATTAAACCCATGAAACACAATTAATTTATCTTCATAACCGAGAGAGTTACTTTGTCCTTCTGATTTTCTCAATCTTGGAACGACTTCATTTTGTACTGTGGGATTACTCTGAATCGTATCATTATATAAATCGGTGTCGTTCATAAGCAAATCAGTTAAAGAACCGTCATATTGCAAATCCATCTACAAAAATAAAAATAAAAATAAAAATTATAATCAATGTAAAAAATGAGCAATTTATAAAGTATACAAATAAATTTATCAATTATAAAATTTATAATCAATTTAAAGAATGAGCAATTTATCAATTAAAATTATCAATTTATCCAGAAGAAAGATTTAAATTTAAAAATCAATTTGTAATCCTAAAAAAGAATGATCAATTTATCAATTAAAAAATTATCATCAATTAAAAAGAATGAGCAATTTATAAAGTATACAAATCAATCTACCAATTATAAAATTTAAAATCAATTTAAGAATGAGCAATTTATTAATTAAAAATTATCAATTTATCAATGTAAATTTAAAAAATCAATATATCCCAATTTAAAAATAAGCAATTTATTTAAAAAATCATAATCAATTTAAAAAATAAGAAATTTATAAAACTCATACCCGTAAAATTTATAAAACTCAATTATAAAACTTATTTCTAATGAAAGTAAACAATTAATAATATATCAATTTTGTAAAAAGCAACTCTCATACCCGTCTTCTTTACCCTCTTTCTTCACTCTTCCTTTCTTTCTTGCTCTTCCTCAAACGCTGCGAGGTTCGGTTCTGCGGTGCGTGGACCGGTTGGTCGGGGCTGGGATTCGTATGGTTTCACTTGTGCAGCCCGAATTTTATTTTCGCCGTTTTTTCCTTTTTAGTATTGAATTTTATAGGGTTTGAAATGGAATATAGCCGTTAATCCCAGCAGTAGCCCTCAGCGGTATTTGCGTCACACCTCAAACCTCTCTCACGAAAGGTGCCAAATATGGCGTCCACTTAAAACTCGGATGGCATTTTGCGCCTCAGATCTGTCACGTTGGAGCTAGGATTTTTATGGTTTGGGTGCCATTTTAGCAGTTATGCAGATGACACCCCTGATAGCAACTCTCGTTGGAGTTGCTCTAAGTGCCTACACTTCCCCCTTCCAACCCTAGTTCACCAATTCTTCTACTATACCAGTATTCACCTTATGAATACCCATGCGAACGTCATCCGCTTACTACTAGGGATGTCGACTCTTAACTTTGTTCATCGATTGAGCCTGGGTCTGGAAGGGATTTTCTTTCTCTATAATATGAAGCGGGTTGAGAAGGGAAGTTCTTTTTTATTGCGAAGAAGAGCGCCTGACAGCTTGTTCTTTCTTTGCCAAATACCCACAAGGGTGATCCTCTTGGGAACATTCTAATCCGGGGTAAATGGGGTTGCAATGAGGACCCAGATCTTTCTCTGTACTCTAATAATCTATCTCGAGAATAACCAGGTATCCCTTGCCCCCGACTGCTCTTGCTACCTTCGTTGATTTTTTCTTGTTATCTTTTGTGCCAGTTTTCGTTGCTTATAGCTCTTCGGTTTTTGTTCAAACAAGGGAGATAAGAGGAGACAGTTGAGTAAGCTGACACCCGAAAAGTTCGATTAGGTGCAGGTCGCTCTACTTTTCTCGGCAGCTCTTGACATTACAAGGAGATTCTTACCGGAGAGAATTTGCTTGGTGTCCGCTAGCATCCCGATAAATTTTCCCGTTAGGTTTTACCCTGTTTGAGATCTGCGAGTTGCAACTACGACCGAAAGGTGCATAAGCTGTACAAGCACCTTGACGGTGTTTTGGGGGGAGTCGAGGGAGGTCGAGAATAGAGGGCACTTGGAGTAGGCCTTCGTGAGGATCTTGCTCCTAGAGGTAAGCGGGAAGGGAAAAAAGAATAAGGGAGGAAGAACACCTGAATAGAGGATCTTGCCCCTAGAGTTCGATTTTATTGAAGAGAAGGCATTATCGGCTTCATCGGTCGGTTCTCGCTTTGACGTTGTGCCAAACAAGTGAGGCGGTAGAGTCTGATTCGTGGCGGGGCTGTTGTTGCTACGTTAGTAGCCAAGGGTTGCCCCTCTTGGGCCACCGGAGGCGGTTCCCCCGTCTGCCCAGGGGAAGGTTGTTGCCCTGCCTTCTAGTGGGCCGGCTGGTGCTGCTGTCAGAATTTCTACGTCTATTCCTCGCGACATTCCTCGTGTGAAGTAGATAGGAGGCGGTGGTTACGGCTAGTGATATGGGCTTCGAAGAACTCAAGTCCTAGGTTAGTATATTTTCGCTTTTTTGTTTCCGTCCCGTTACCTTTGTTTTGTCTTGTTTGCTTTGTTGTTTCATGCTTCAGTTTTTCGTGACCTTTTCCGAGATGTGTAGTCAAATCGACCTAGGCCATCGTGCCAAGAAGGAGGTTGTGCTTCTACGGGATAAGGTGAAGGAAAGGGAGAGCCTAGTGGCGGCTACTACTGAGTTTGCCAGGGCAGAAGCATGGAAATTGAGGGAAGAGTTGGAGAGTTCTTACCGGTTGCTTGATGATGCCTAAGAAGAACTTTTGGCGCAACGTGCCCTTGCTAAGAAGCGTTGAGAGGAAGGGAAGAAGACTCTACAGTAACTCCGTGCCCAACTTAACGCCGATCATGAGGAGTTAGAGAAGATTCATAGGGAGTTACAGGCCTAATCGGACGTACTTTGCAAGCAAGCATACTAGAGGGAGATTAACCTAACTAAGGAAAAGATGGGGAAGTGCTAGAGATGTAGGACTTTGGGTAAGACGACTAGTGGTAGCAACGGAGGTGTTGGTACGAATGGTGAAGAAGCGAAGAAAGATGCTGTCGGGGTTGAGGGGCGTTGCGAGAGTTTGGTTGTGTTTTTTAGTAGTTTTTTTTTTAAAAACTTAACTCTTGTGAAACTTTGGCCGCTTTGGACTTTATTTAATGGGAAGTTCTTATTTTATCCAGTGCAATTTCATTTATTTATATATATTTTTTGTGCTTTACTTGGCATATAGCTTTGCGACCCCTTTCCAATTTTATTTTCTTTACAGGTTGTTGCTTTGGCAAGTTGGTTTAGGTCCGTGACCCTTTAGCGGGTTGTTGCCTTGGTTGGTTGGTTCGGGTCGTGACCCCTTTGCTAAGGTTATGGCCTTAACGAGTTGCTGCCTTGGTAGGTTGGCTTGGGTCTGTGACCCTTTCTCTAAGGTTGTGGCATTAGCGAGTTACTGGATTGGCAGGCTGGTTTGGGTATGTGACCCCTTCATTAAGGTTGTGGCATTAGCGGGTTATTGCCTTAGTAGGCTAGTTTGGGTATGTGACCCCTTAACTAAGGTTATGGCCTTAGTGGGTTGTTGTTCCCTTAATCATCTTTTTAGGGTCAAAAAGGTTCGTCCTGTGATGTTTCATTGATAATTTTTCTTTAAGTGGACTACATTCTAGGGGTGTGGTTCAATCGTTCCACCAGGTCTTTCAAGGAAGTAGGCACCCTTCATGTTGCGTGACGCAACACGGAATGGCCTTTCCCAGTTGGGTTTTAACTTCTTCTGAAAAAAGGTTCTTCGTAGGACGAGATCCCTTGGCTCGAAGGTTCGCCTCCTCATAGACTTTTCTTTTTAGGAGACTGGCTGTTGTTGGTAGGCGGCAGCACTGATGGTTACGCACTCTCTACGTTCCTCTAGGTCGTCTAAGACTTCGAGAATTGCCTTGTCATCGTGACTACAGGTCGGGGTGATTCCAGCTTCAACCGATATGACTGCTTCCATTTCGAATGCAAGGGAAAAGGGTGATTCTCTAGTCGGTTGTCGCGGGGTTGTTTCGATAGGCCCATAACACTGTCAGGAGTTCCTCTGTCCACCCGCTTCTTTAAGTATGGCAACAAGGTTTTGTTTGTGACTTCTGCTTGCCAATTTTCCTGCAGATACCAGGGGGATGAGAAGGCATTCTTTATCCCATCTTTTTGGCAAAAAAATTTGAAAGCGTCGTTTGTTGAACTGGGGGCCTTTTTGTTCGAGATGATAGAGAGGTGTAGCCCAAATTGACAAACTATATTTTGCCAACCGAAATTAATCAACCGGTGGGATTTGATTTGGGAGAATGCTTCCGCCTTGACCCATTTCGTGAAGTCATTCATTGCTAATAGAAAAAAAAAATTTATGTGCCAGGGTAGGCGGTAAAGGTCCGGCTATGTCAATAACCCATATTGAAAACGGCCACGGGCTAGTTGTTGGGTTGAGACTTTCTGCCCGGACGTGGATGATGTCACTGAAGCATTGGCAAGTATCACATGTTTTCGTGTAAGTCTCGGCTTCGTGTCTCAAAGTGAGCTAGTAGTATCCTTGCGATTTGATCCTGTGCGCTAGGGTACGTTGGCCAATGTGGGTTCCACAAGTTCCATTGTGGATCTCTTGTATGACCCTTCAGTGATTGATTGTAGTTTCCAAATTACCCGGGCTAGAGTAAAAACTAATAAACGTATAATAACCTTATATGTGTATGTAAACTAAGTAAATTATAATTTTCTAGCTTATGTTTATACAACTATGTAAATATTCAATTGAAAAAAAGTAAATATTTATTCAAGTAAAAAATCAAAATAAAAATGAACTCCGCAATAATGAAAGCAGCCCTTTCTACGGTTGCAGAGATTCGAAAGCATCTATTGTGAGTGCAGCTATCAATATTTTACGCAAGTTCTCTTTCAATATAAACAACCATTGAATGCGCCAAAAACTCATCACCCATTTTTATTCTAGTGAAGATTTAATAAGCTTCATGGAAATTTGGAAATGTTCGATTCGATGGTGCGTTAGAGCAAGGGAAGAGTCAAACAAGGCCAGATCAGTAGATCAATAAGATATGTAATTACGTGACTTACGTGTTTCGGTCAATCTGGCATGAAATTACGAAGATCGTAGACATGTTCTTAAGAATTTTTTTTCATGATAAGGCACATCAAGCTCCTTAATCTTTACTTATTTGGGATTTCAAGCAATACATCTCTTGTTGAGTAAAATCATCGAGATAAAATTTTGAAGCAAACTTACAAATATCACGACTGAATGATTTTAAAGCCATCCTTAGGTTCTAACCGAACTAAGGATAAAACCATTGCCTCATCGTTAAATCTATTATTCAACTCCATCAGGCGATAATCTATTCTTGTATTGAATACATCAAAGTGGTAATGATGTTCGAATGTGATGTGGTCTTCTCCTTAGAGCGACCTCCTTTGAATGGAGCACCCATCTCTGGCATATCAATATCATTCTCTCTACAAACTGACTCCACATGCTCAATATGACTTCTCCGACCATTTTTCTCGGAGTACTAAGAATCCTGCGGTAGTTTTGACACGATTCACTGGCATTTAAGATGCAGAGATTTGTTTGCAAGGATTTCTAAAAGCATATCGTGGTATATAATTTTATGCATTAAATGCAAGATAAATACGAATTCAAAGGTCTTCATAATTCTGAAATGACCTTGTGCTTCTCCGCGTATTGCCGGTGTTGATCCCTCATCAACCAAGTTTTCAAGAACTGTACATGTTGCAACATACATATCTACCAAGCTGCAAATAGATTCAAAATGAGAGCTCCAACGGGTAGCTCCAGCTCGATGCAAAGTACCAATCTGGTTAACCCCCTTACCAGTCTCACGTTCACCAGTAGCTACATTTTTAGCAATTTCATTAGCTTGCGCAATTTCCAACTGATGATGACGTTTGGGAGAAGCACCAACAAAATTGACAATAGCAGTTAACTGAGAAAAAAATACCCAAGTAGAAGACTCATCTTGAAGCGTTGCAAGCCCAATGCTAGTTGTAGCGATAAGGCTAACAATGTACATAATATGCATATGGACAATCATTAAGAAATAAGGCTACTGATGTCGCACCACGCATATTGCTTGCACCATCATACCCTTGACCTCTTATGTTCTCAATTTGTAAATTGAAACTAAGGAGGACATTGGATATCTCTTCTTTAAGAGTTGCTGCAGCAATGTTTGAAACATGCACAACATAAAAAAAACGTTCCTGTAAAAAACCATCAATATCAACAAATCTCAAGACAATGGCCATTTGCTCACTATCGAAACACATACATTTAGCCGTCAACTAAAATAGAGAACTTGGCATCGAAGCACAGCTACGGATCTTATTCCTCACTTTGTTTGCATAAATATGTAGTATCTCCTTTTGAATTCTTGGTGATATATACTTTGCATTTTTAGGAGCTTTATCAAGAACAACATCATCAATATCAACTCTCAACTTTCCCATTAGCTTAATCAATTGAATAAGAATTACCACGATTTTTGAACTCGGATTCATCATGACCTCTCGAAAGGACATGCTTGAGGTACAAGCCATCGAATGCTCTCGGTGTTGTTTCTAAGTCGTAACCTATTCTTAAATTTCTTGAGCTTTGTACATTAATAATTCTTTCAATGCTTTAGTCAACATTCTTCAAAGCTTTCATGTTGTTGAATACGTCACGGAGTGTAGTGAATTAGGACCTCCTACATGCATCGAGAAAGCACATCTCTCACCAAGTATTGACCCTCTTCCAACTATTAAACCCTCCAGTAGTAAATAGGCCACGAGATGACCTCTCATTTTCAAAAAAACCAAGCATGGAAAACAAAACGCTGCATCATTTGTAATTGAATACTCTAACCAGGGAAATTGTTTAAACCAAGAGTATTGAAATCGAAGTTTTTGTTTTCCACATTCGGATCGTGGATACTCTTTAAGTTTAGGTTGAGTTGCCCCCTTCTCAATATACGCTCGTCTAAATGCATCTCATTGATTAACGGGATACTGCCATATAGGACTACGTAACGCTGGGTCCGACTGAATGAAATACTATCAATTTCAATTCTTTGACATTTAGAAGGAGTTGTTCATTAGAGCTTGGAGTGTCGACATTTGATGAAGAAGTATTATCGATTTAAAGAAAGAAAAGATTTTTTCCTTTCTTTGTTTGTTGATATTCCATTATATCAATAACTAATAGAATTAGATTACATATAACCATTTAAAAGTTAGAATCAAATGTGAATTAAATAACATAATATTTTATTCGAATTGTACTAAAGATGATAGATTTAATCAATAAGAAATCAATTCACATAGTAAAACAATTAATTCACAATCAATTCACACAAATAGGGTTTCAATAGGCTCACCCCTAACCTCCTATCATCACTACTAGTCTATCACACTTCAAATATATTAAAGAAATAAGCATAACAATATATAAAATTAATTGTAAAAAATATAAACATAGACTTACCGATGCTCAGAGACTCACAGAGTCACAGTAAAATGGCCACTACAATCCCTCTTTAATCCGTCGCCACTCGTGAGGGCTCGCCGTCGCCGTTATCGTTCGCCGTCTGAGGGCGGGGAGAGATGGGAGCGGAGGTGCGAGAGGAGCAAGCGGAGGGGCGGAGAGATGGTGGTGGGTGTTGCCTTGGGTTTAAGTGGGGGGCCCGGGGGTTGGGGCTACGACGGGCGGACGTAGATGGAGAGTGGGTAGGCGTTTGGAGTTTGGGTGTTGAGAGTGGTCGAGTGAAGTGGGGTTGGGCTTAATAACGGGGGTAAAAAAAATTTTTAAAAATACCGGGCTGTAGCCACCCGCCCAGCCCCCACATCGTCCGCCTAGTGACCACTTGTAGCTGTTTAGTTCTAGTGTGTAAGTATGAACCGGTGTACATTCTCTTGTATAGTTGGCCGTCTACCAAGGTGTAGCAGGCAGATTGCTTCCGGATCTTGTAAGCTTCTCTTGCTCCCTCCGAGAGTTGATCGTCTTTTAGGTAGCCCTAAATCGCCATAGCCCATGTTTGGTAATCGGTTGCTTGTATTGCGGTTAAGGTGTTTTGTTGTGCTGACGGTTGCTCAAGGATTTCGAGATTTATGTTACATGGATAGAGCGGCCACTACAAGAAGCGGAGCCTATGACCGCGGTCATTGACCCCAGCTAAAGGTGGTAAACAATGCAGCTATAGCATATAGCTGCAAACAAAGTGAACCGTGGCAAGGCGTGGCCATAGGTACCGTGGACAAATGTTTTAGGCGCGGGAAAGTTTGGTGGTGTCTATATAGTCGGGGGGTTTGTTACGGCCGTGACCATAGGTGGTTTTGTAGCCGTGGTTTTGTTCTGACCGCGGCCATAGGGATGTTCTAAGGTGTTTATAGTCGGGGTTTTGTTCGGCGCGGCCATAGAAGGGTGTTATGGCCGTGGTTTGTTCGGACAGGCCATAGGGATGTTCTAAGGTGTTTATAGTCGGGGTTTTGATCTGGCCGCGGCCATAGGAGGTGTTGTAGCTGCGACTTGGTTCTGACCGCGGCCATAGGGATTAAATGAATGTGTAGAATATTTTTAAAATCTTTAGATCCACATTCGGTCTACGAAAAAGAAAACAACATTCAGGAAATTCTAGAAGGAAATGCATGAAAATATGTTGAGTAGTCCCATTACGTTTAAATGGACAAGGTGACCAAACTATATTCATAGACAAATCAAAAGTTTCCAACAACCAATAATCATCAATTTCTGCACCAGTGCCTTCTAAGCTCAATTGCAAGAGAAAAGTATGGAGATGATTTTGTAAGGGAAACATTACTATCAGAACACTTGCTTATTTTAGAAAGAATAAATAGATGATTGTCAGGGAAGAACAGAATACATTTGATGGAACAAAAGTCTGTATAGCATATTTTTGGATGGGGGCCTTCCGACTGCGTGCATATTTCAATTGAATGATGAACAGATATGCATATTTCAATGCTGGGAAACGCAGAGATATATAAAGAAGAAATTCCAATTGAAATATTGTACTGGGAAAGAAATATAATTCAATTCAACGCTACTCCTAATCGTGTTAAAAAAAACAGGACTTATCTTGCTGTGTTCAAATTTTACATGTATTGAAGCATTTTCCATTAGAGTGTCATACATGCCTCCATTTCTTTGGTGATGGTCTTGCAGAGTTCACTTTGTAAATTTAGCAAACACGCTTCAATCTTCTCTGGTACGGCTGATATCATTGCGAAATTCTGCTGTAATTTCTCTTGATATAAATCAATGCTCGTTTGATCAGAAATAGACTTAAAGGCTGCATCAAGGCTAGCTTTGATATCTTCATGCCCCTTGTTCTGGTTATCAAGTTTCAGTTATCTCAGAAAGTCTGCATCTATTGATTTGTAAAGTAGGGAGTAGAAGTGAGAAAGTAACGAACCAGATAATGTTCTTACCATTAGCAGCAGGGAGCTATCATGAACAACCAACTTCTGCCGAAGGCCTTCCACTGAAGAAAATTGAGAATAGTGAGCCTACAAAAAATAGTTGGACTCTTCTGCAGCTATGAAGAAGATTAAAATTGTAGCTTGTTTCCAAGAAAACTCTGTTCCTCTTTCCTGTGAGTTCACTGATCATCACATATTCAGATTTCATCTGCATTCTATGCACCAAGTCACTCAGAAAGATTTACCATTAATATTTTAGCTATCAGTAAGTGAAAATGAATCACTACATTATCCTGAAGAAAAAGTGTTCTTTTCGTTGGATTCACCCGAATCTGTACGGCCAGCGCATGGCTCACCCATCTATAGTTTTCTTCTCAGTTGGTTGAAATAAACACTATATCTAAAGTAATCAACAATCCAAATGTCACTTTTCCAGGACTTTCCTCCACCATTTTCTCAGTTGTGCCTTAATTTATATGAATAAGCCTACAACAGAAAACAGTAACAGATGTTTCTTCTGGCACCTAGGAATTGTGAAACCTCTCCATCAAATTCCTTCATTTATATTCACTTTGCATGTGACCCTGAATAGAATCCAAGATCATTCCAAACTTGGTTAATGAAGTTTCAATCATCCCAATCCTGTGTTCAACGTCTTCACCGATCTGACCTGAGGAGGAAAATCACAATCTAGTATTCAGAACTAGCACATGGCCATGGATACAAGGGGACATGTCAATTTGACCTGCTAAATTTGGATGGTGAGCTAAACATACTTGAATCTGTTTCAATCTGTTCAGGCGAATAGAAAAAATTGTCTTCTGTCACAGAGAAAACAGAATGCTTACATCTATGATCAGGGGCAGAGGCAGAACCCCATTTGCGAGCTAGGCTGGTGGAAGGCCTTGCGAGTGGAATTTGACTTTCTTCCCTTGTAAAACTAACTGGGGCTAAACAAGAAATCCTTTTCATGGAATTCTCTCTCTTGAACCAAATCTGCAGAGTGCAAGAGAGAAATAACAAATACAGTTTATATATGTATGAAAAGAAAAAAAAGGTTGGCAACTCAGGAGAGATGGAAACAAAAAAACAGCTTCACAAAAGGTATAGCGATGAGATTGCAATTCATAAACATTAAATGAAATATCATCCCAAAAATCATGTTTTCTATTACCAGTCATGCCCATATTTTGTCCCTAGTAAACCAAGTCTCGTACAAGCATTTGGTGAGTTTTTCATATATTTAGGAATTAAACAGGCAAAAAAAGGTAATGCTAAGACCTCATGTGTCTATAAACTTTCTTGACATCCACACAAATCTTAAAACCAATTTGATTTCTGTCATTACTTAGCTGAAAATTGAAAGATCTAAGAATACAGATCTCTCATACTATCATTAACTCTGAAAACAAATGAAAATTTCTTAAAATGCGAAGAGTAATTTCATGTAGGATTCGCGTTCAGAACCCCTCAAGCTGAAGTGTAGCGGGGAACCAGCGCATTCATTTAGACATTTCAACAAACAGTTTACGGAAATTCAAAAAATAAAATATTTCGCAGAACCCAACAATTAAGCATCACAACTTAACGAAAAACATTGGCATTCCACGACTTTAGATCGATATCTGAGGAACTATTAAACAAACAAAAAAAAAAAAGAAAAGGTCATTTGTCCCCTTAATTCTACCAATAGATCCTAACGACTCTGAGAGATGGGACTTTTCATAATTTTTCTTTTTGTTTATATGCATCCCAGTGATTTTAGGGTTTTATTTAAGTTATGTGCTATTTTTATTAGATGTCTTATGGATTATTAGGGTGTCCTATGGAGATCAAATGTCCCTTCTAGATAGGTGAAAAGTTGCCTCATTGTGTATTCTACGAAATCATAAAAACTTATGTGAATCTGAGAGACATGAGTGAGGAAACAACATCCAAAAACACCACATCCAACAAACAAATCTTCCTCGTTTTCAATAAGAGTTTTACCTGCTTTGCTTTTCCTGTTTTTTTTTTTCAAATTTGATAGCTAGTTATATATTATAAGATCGGGATAAGTTAGATTTGAACAAAATACCACCAACCACACATTTGAAAACAGAAATCTTTCTTTTATAATAGAGAATGTTTTCGAGTCTGTTTAGAAAATGATTCTTTGAAATAGGATTCGTTCAATTCAAACCATCTCTTTCAATGCAAATATTGGTGACAAAAGACAAAGCAGCGATTTTGAAGAAATTTGTCTTCAAAGTTCCAAATTTTCAAACAGAAAACCCCGGATCAAGTTTCCAAGACCAAAAATCCACACTACGACAAAAACATATCTCAACGACAAACAAAAGGGGAAAACCTCACGCTTTATGATCGTCGATTTCTGAAGTATTCGATATCGACATGAAGTAGAGTGTCTTCCTCCTTACTTAGGGTCTGTTATAGCAAAGTTGAAACAAGGTTGACTCTCCATGGAAACTCAGCGGAAGCCATTGTACATTCTGATGAGCCAAAACCCTAGAATTGAAGAGAAAAGGAGGATTAGGACTGTGGAGAGGGTGAATACTGCGATTTCTAAAGTAAATAGAGAAGCAGAATCCGGTCGGCAAACTTTGAGCATGTCGAAGCCACATTACATGCTTGAATCAAGTCAAAGAAAGTGTTTCAATCAAAGGGAGTCCGATGCTCGTGAGAAAGGAAAGCGAACTAGGCAGTAAAGGGTAGACCGGGAGAGAGAGAATTGTGCGCGCAAGAGAGGGAAAAGAACAGAGCAATTCATCTATAAGCTTTTATGGCGGCGGTTTTATGATTAATGTGTCTATTGCCTAATTATGGTAGCGGGTTTAAAATTAACGTGTCCATTGGACCATTATCACTGTGATTTTATGTTCTATGCGACTATAAAGTTTATATAGTAAGGGTCAATTAATTTCCGCGACTAAAATGTTAGGAAGATCGATGCTAGAACTTGTATTTCTTGTAGTGAGCGTTATTGACGCGAAGGTAGTGACGGAGTCGGCTAATTCATTCTCTCATATGGGGATTTGAGTTATTTTGAAGTTTCACAACTTCATAGTCAATCCTTTGATGGCAAGCAAATAATTTAGCATTATGCCCGTTTTAGCCTCGTAGCTACCGTTTACTTAAGATACAAAAAGTTAGGAATCACTCATTGCCTCGACGTTCTCTGCTAATATTGCTAGGGCTATCTTGAGTCCCAAAATCAATGCTTCATATTCGGCTTGGTTGTTTGTTGTAGAGAATGCGAAGGGTGATGATGATGTCATCCAGTGACCTTAAAATTATACTAGCGCCTGCTCCCGTCTTTCTAGCTGACCTAATAGTCTTCAACTGCCACCATTCTTTTACATTTTTCGAAGGTTTGACAAGGCCAAGTTTCTTCACAAAGTCGGCGAGTGCTTGAGCCTTTATGGTTGTTCTAGGCTTGAATCAAATCCCGAATTCACCAAGTTCAACTTCTTATTTCAACATTCGTCCTGACAAATCGAGTTTCTGCAGCACTGCTTTTATCAGGTATGTTGTGAGAATGGTGATCTTGTGTGCCTGGAAGTGTGGACGTAGTTTTTTTGCTACCACATGTAAGGAAAATGCTATCTTTTTAAAAATGTTGTACCGGGCCTCGCTCCTGATCAACCTTTTTATGGTGAAGTAGACCGGTTTTTGTTCTCGTTCTCGCCAGCCTTCACGAGAACCGAACTGATGGTAACATGGGGCATAGTCAAATACATAAACAACTCCTTTCCCATAATCAGTTAGCATAAGACAGGTGGTGGAAAAGATAAAAACCTTAAATAACAATTTTTTAATTTTTCTCTTACAAGTGCTGCTAAAAATCAACCTCATGTCCATTGGGATACAAGATTATACGTTATATAGTAATTGTGAGAGATGTATCATAGGTAGCTATGAGTGGTTCGCAATTCTTGGCACAATGCTTGTCGTGGTAGAATAATGAGTTATAGGTGACAGTGTTAAGGGGCTCCACGATGGTTCGTGTGTTCCACTCGTTTATGACAGATTCTTTGACGCTCAAGGTGACTTGTTCAACAAGCTCATGAACTCTAGTGCTTCAATGTCAGAGGTAATTGAAATGGTAGCATGCCATACCTTCATGAGTCACATGCCCGACGAGTCTATTGAATTCAGGTCATCCACGTGACAGTCATGTGAAGTACGACTTATCCCATTCTACTAACCCCCCTAGCGTCGTTGCAGACCATTAGGGCTGGAATGATGCTAAACTCTTACAGTGCTTCGTGCCTTTGTAAGCCGTCATTGCGAGCATTTCCGCGATCATGTCTTATCCCGAATGCAGTTTACGATCATGGATTTGTGATGGCATGCTTCTCCAAATGACAAGTGTATTTAATATCGATTTTGAATCTCCTACCACAACGCCTGTGTTTTTGGGGTTTAAATATCTCACAAGTTCTCCTTTAAGGGATTTCTTGCATGGGCTATTGAAGAAATCTTCTATTGAGGTGTTTTTTTTGCTTTGCTTCCGTATCTTTTTGGGTCGTCCTTTGCAGCTAGTGTCTTCTACGCAGTTGTTAATCTATGTTCTGCAACCATTTTCAAGGTAAAGATGAACTTTAATCTAGAAATTAAAGCCCATTAGCCGCGGGTATGCGAGATTAGCCATTTGGTGGTCACGCATCACAGGTTTTTTTGGGTCTTCTCCACCAAAAGTGGGATGGAGTTACCTAGTGGGTTTTCCAGGCTTTGTATCGGTGACGGAGGCACTCAAAGGATGGCCAAAGGAGAAGATAATATTGGAAGCCACACGGATGAGGGCTCGTCCTCAACCTCTTCCGAAGACGTTCCTTCGCGTGTTGATGCTATTGGAGTCATAACGTGGCTCAGACTTGTTGGGGAGTCCCGGACATAAGCATTTTGGAAGAAATTTTCCTTTCTTCCTAACATTTGGGTTTATTTTTCTTCCTTGGGACCTTTTTTTGTGGATTGTAGGGAGGAGGACCGAGGGCGAATGAATTTCATCTACTAGCTGGAGGTTCACATAAGTGAAGGGTTGAGATTCCCCCTTCCCCTTTCAGTACACCAGTTTTTCCACTTTACCCGACTCCATCCTATCCACACCCACATGAACATTATACGTGTTCTGTTAAGAGTGTGTGTACTAAATAAAAATATGAGGTACATTTAGGTTTGGACAAAGTCAGCACATCATGCCTAAAGCAACATAATCTTGGGGAGTTATTACCCCTGTCGCGCGCTAAGTTAACTGCGATTAGTAACTAACGCCACCACCGTAAGAACAAGCCATAGGGTAATGTGTCGATGTTTGGCACTTGGGGGTGTGCAAAGGATCCCATGCTCCAAGATTTTTGGGTGAATACGGATCCCGATGCAGGTCTAGTGCTGGGATCTAAGACTTATTCTATCCCTGCCTTGATGGTTTGGTTAAAGGGAAGATACTTACCTTAAATTTATTTGTTGTGGTTTGCATGGGCCGTGGTTGGTCGGAAACTCATCGACGATCTAGTTCGACTTCGATTCGGCTACATTTGGTAAGTCTTTAGAAGTCGCGAACGAGAGGACTTTAGACATCTTCTAACACTATCAAATCTTTAGGAGGCATTTGACCATCCGGAGGAGTTTATACTCCCAAAGGTCCAGCAACTCAACTTTGAGGATTTGGGGGACGCTCGAGCAAAAGAGCGGGTTTAGAGCCGCCTTCTTACCTGAATTAAGGAAGCATCCGATGAGATGGCGGGAGGTGACCTTGGAGATACATATCTGTTCGTCACTCCTCCCCCTCTAGAATCATTGCTGACTCGATTGAAAAGACTGAGGGAGTTGGAGGCAAATACCATGTCAGAGTTGGGGCAACCAGCGCCCAGCTAAAAATCCCAACAAGCGGTGGAGGGGGGAGATATTTTATTCCTTGGCCAAGGGATGGTGCTCGAGCCTCCACTGCACCTCTTGAGGATCGTCGTCCTCCCTCCCAACCTTGGGGAGGGATAAGGATAGTTGAGGGTCATGAGCCACATGTCGCCAAGCGCACAGGTATCTATTTGGCACATTTCGAGAGGGCTATTAGTGCGGATACGTCAGGCCCAGGTAGATCTCGTGGTGACAGATGCGTCCATGGAGGATCTTTATTGTGCCCACCGTGGTTGAAGTATATTAAAATGGCGTGTAAGAAGCTTGGGGCGACGAGGGACGACAAGGAGAGGCTTCGAACTTGTGGCGTTGGCCAATTTAGATCCTGAGGTTATTTTAGTGCAATAAATATCTGCTGACAAAGTTGAGCCATCAGTGCATCCTTTCGAAAGCTCAGTTGAAGCCATTGGGCCATCAGCTCCTCCTAAAAATGTAATTTAATTAGTTGTAGAGGTTTGTTCTTGACAAATTTTTGATATTTTGAATGGAACTCTAGTTTTCCACTTGCTAATGGTTCTGGTCATTATCTAACTTGTTTATTTGTGAGGACTTATGCCGCCTGAGGACTAGGGTCATCGAGGGCGAGCCACCAAAGGCATAAAACAATCATCTCATGAAAATGGAGAAATAACGCCTATAGGGACTTATGCTACCCAAGGCCTAGGGTTGTCAAGGGCTGGTCGCCAAAGGCATTAAAAAATCATCTCATGAAGATGGAGAAATAACGCCTGTAGGGACTTATGCTACTTGAGGCCTAGGGCCGTCTAAGGCTAGCCGCTAAAGGCATAAAATAATAATATCATGAAAATGGAGAAATAACACCTATATGAACTTTTGTTCCCCGAGGCCTAGGGCCGTCGAGGGCTAGCCACCAAAGGCATATAACAATCATCTCATGAAAATGGAAAAATAACGCATGTAGGGACTTATACTGCTCGAGGCCTAAGTCCGTTGAGGGCTAGCCACCAAGAACATAAAACAATAATCTCATGAAAATGGAGAAATAATGCCTATAGGGATTTATGCTGCTCGAGGCCTAGGGCCGTTGAGGGCTAGCCGTTAAAGGCATAAAACAATTTTCTCATGAAAATGGAGAAATAACACATGTAGGGGACTTATGCTACTCGAGGCCTAGGGCTGTCGAGGGCTAACCGCCAAAGGTATAAAACAATCATCTCATGAAAATGGAGAAATAACGTAAATTTTATTCATTCACTAGAACAAGGATACAAACATCTCATGATAATGGAGAATTACTGAAAATACTTCTTTAAATAAGCCGAGTTCCAAGGGTAAGCCTCTATCTTTCTGCATTGGGATTGTATCCTATACGCACATTTGGATCCATCATCAACAACTATGAAAGGACCCTCCCAATTTGGTTTCAGTTTTCCCTCCTCGAAAGTACGTCAAAGGACAAAATCACCCTTACTAAAAGCTATGGGATTGATGATTTTCTCCCATTGACGAAAGGCTTGGCGATGATATTCGGTTGTTTTGATGGTTGCTCGGTTTCTCTTTTCTTCGAGCTCTTCTAAGGCATGAGAGAGCTTGGAGGTTTCATTAGTGCGCAAGGTTTCAAGCCCAAACTTAATAGGAATCAATGCTTCTACTGTAAATGCAAGGTCGTATGGGTTTTCCCCAATAGGCTATTTCGAAGTTGTGCGGTATGCCTAGAGTGCAATAGGGAGCTCGTCTACCCACTTTCCTTTTGCCGATGTCAACCTTATTTCAAATAGTCGAGTAATGTTTTGTTTGTGACTTGGGATTGGCCATTGGATTGGGGATACTGAGGTGTGGAGTAAATGTTTTTCATTCCATATTCGGTACAGAATTGTTGAAACGACTTGCTAATGAACTATGGGCCATTGTTCAAAATGATATAATGAGTGACCCCAAACCGACATGTAATGTTTCTCTATACAGACAACGTTAAATGGCTTGCCTTAATCTGCGCATAGGCTTCGACTTCTGCCCATTTTGTGAAGTAATCTATGGCCACTAAGATGAATTTCCTTTAAATAGTAGCCTGGGGTAATGAACCCACAATATAAATACACAACTTATAGAAAGGCCATGGACTTAACATGGAGTGGAGCATTATGGTAGGGGCATGAATGATATTGCCAAATTTATGGAAAGTGTCATAGTTTTTCACGAATAGCTCAGACTCTTTGCTTAATGCATTGTGAAACTTTGTGTCATATCTTGTGGCATAGTGATGGATCAGCCAATATGAGGCGTAAAAGCACTCCATGAACATTCTGTGATCATTTGCCTCATGAAGCGGCGCCTTGCTGCCAGTTCCTGTCAGGCTCGATTGGTGGATGCGAGTAGGAGTTCGGTGTGAGGAGCTTATCAGCGAGACTCTTCACACCTTTGTCGGTTGATTGGTGGATGAGTCTCATATCATAATCAAAATATCATATACAAAATTTCAAAATAAAACTACCACTGTATTGGTGTTTATAATGTCACATATACAGTATTGAGTCCCATTTACATATTCAAAAACTATACATTTTACATTTCTTGATGTCGGGCCTTGAGAACCTACGTTTATTGAACCCCTACTCGTGTGTTGTAGTGAATCACAGGAATATATTTGTCTCTTTCTTACTGTGCCTACGGTTAAAAACCCCGTGCTAAACACTGGCTTAATTGGGAAACATAGGTAATATGCATATACATAGTTATAATAAACATATAACAATAACATATATCAGAAATTTCATGCATTCATATCATGGACTTATATAAGTACTTATGCTTATAATAGAGCTTATGCTTTTTCAGATCTTCCGTAGGAGTTATAGAGCTTATTCTTATTTAGAACTTATGCTTATAACAGACTTACGTTTATTCGGATCTCGATACGAGGATTACGAGCTTATTCTTATCCACGAACTTGCTTATAACGGACTTATGTTTGTTCGGATTTCCGTAGGATTCTGAGCTTATTTCTTATTGAACTATGCGCCTGCAGGACTTATGTTCGAGGTCTCAGTGGGAGTTACAGGCAGCTTATAACCAAACTTATGTGTGTCGGATCTCAGAGTAGGAGTTCTGAGAACTTATTCTTATTAGGACTTATGCTTATAACGGACTTGTGTGCTTGGTTCTCCGAAGTAGGAATTCTGAGGAACTTGATGTGATCGGGAATACGTGGGTATTACGGATCGGCCACGATATACATTTGTTTACTCTTATTCATCATTCAGATTATTATCATATAACTATGGGAATACCTAGACCAGTTCTAGTAAATAAGTAAGACACAACACAATAAGTATCTGAAGATACTATATAATATTGAAGTGTAAGTAGCATAAAGCGGGAGTCTTAGAAGCACTAATCTGACAGGTGTGTGCTTTGTCGGGCGGGTGTCATAGCCTTGTCAGACGAGTGTAGTAGCACTAATCGGGACGAGTGCGTAGCCTTTAATCGGGACGGAGGAGTGTCGTAGCACTAATTAGAATGAAGTGCCGTATCTGTCAGACGGGAGTGCGGCACTGTCGGGAATGCGTACTGTCGAGTCGCGATTAATCATTTACCCAATACAGTCTTAGGCATTCATTATGTTATATGCATTGACTTCTTATTTTATTGTTGGGGCATGTACTTTGCTCCCGAACTTCGGCACCGCCTCGGCGACGATGCGATACATTTTCATAATTTCATCCTTTTCTATACTTACGGTATCGCGTTTGGCCATCGCCAAATATAGCAGCAAAAATAGAGTACGAGGTATCGATGCAGAATGCGGCTCGGCTTTGTGCCGATCTGAGGTTCAGTTACGGAGATATCAGAGTCTGGAGTTTAAGAACATCTGATTGATTGCTATTGCATCCATTTGTCTGCGATACGAGGTTGAAAGGTGTCTTGAATTACGAGGTCTCTGAAATTTGCCCATAAATGGTAATTTCACCATTTTTCATGCACTTTTCTTTCATAATTCTCTTCTATTTTACTCCTCATCAAGAATCAACATGAAATCCCTCAAACAACCCACAAATTACTTTTAATTAGTCAAAATCCCAAGTTCATACTGAGGATTCACTAAACTTTACAAACCTTAGTGTGAAGGATTCCCATATTTAATTATGATCAGCCCAGGGATTTTCAACCCAAGCTTCTCTTAAATCTAGAGTTGGGGATGTATTCCTAGCAAAATACTGAAAGGGAACCAATTTAATCTCGAAAGGCCTTTAGCACTCCCTTACCCCAGTAGTTTGTGTACAAAAATCATACAATTCCCTACTAGAATCCATACCAAAGTCATGCATCCATACCTTGGCTTGATCTATCCCTTTCTTCCTCTTCTTCTCCTTCCTTTTCCTCTCCTTCCCGTAAGCCCTTGTTTGTAGACCAAAAAATAACTCATTTTTGGTCTCCTCCTCTATTTGTAGTGAAAGTTTTTATTATTTAGCCTTTTAGTCCTCTATTCTTCTAGAATTACTAAGTTACATGTATTTTACTTTATTTGTCGTCTTATCAATTTATGATTTTATGCCCCTTTTTGGCAGATTACACTTTTGCCCTTATAACTTGTACAATTTCCGGGTTTCTAAGTTTCATATTTACGTTCAATTCTGAAAAATTTAATTTATACCTCTAATACCACTAAGCATGTTGAAAACAACTAAGTACTTGGAGTGTTACTGCACCTACAGTATGGTTTGGAAAATTATCGCATATACAAAATATCGTTTATCAAGGTGTACTTGGTCCCGTTTCTCAAATAGCTTGAAATAGGGGACATCTAGGAGCAATCATCTTGAATCTCGGCTGTGAGGATTTCAAAATTATAAATTTATGAATAGGCCATAATATTCAACTCCACGTGGCAAGGGTACAGTGCACTGGATGCTAAGTTGGCTAAGGCGTCGACCATTTGCTTTCTAATCTTAGGACTTAAGCCACTATGAATTTCGTGAATCTAGCAATTAGGGATTGAGCCAGCTTCAAATATTGCTCTAGTCGTCCATTTTTAGCATTGTATTTTTTCTCATGATGGAATCTTTGCTAACTCTGAGTCACACACGAGTTCCAAGTTCATAATTAGCAAGTTCCTTAGCCTTGATCGTAGTCGAGCTTATACGAAACAGATATTAGTTTCATTATTGGAGCGGCGAATGCGAGGCACCGACAACTTAGGCAATTGATAAGCCCTCTAGGGATTGTAGAACTATACCGACTCCCCCTCCTACCGCTTTAGACGAGCCATCTGTCTTAAGGACCCATAACGTTTCACCGATGTCCCGAGGTTTTATATCCGACATTTCAACTATGAATTCATCGAGGACCTAACCTTTTATAGCAGATCTCGGAAGGTACTCGATATTGAACTCACTTAATTCAATGGCCATCTTGAAGCATTTGGTTTGTGGAGTATGGCTTTGATCGGATAGCTAGTGAGGACAATTATGGTGTGGGCTTGGAAGTAAGGGCATAGCTTCTTTGTTGCCATCCTGAGGGCTAACACAATTCGTTCAAAGTTGGTGTATCTAGTTTTAGCATATGTTAACACCTTACTCAGGAAGTAAACTGGTTTCTACTTGGTGTCTCCGTCTAACCTTACTAGGGTTGCACTTACGGCTGTAGTCGAGGCGACCAGATATAGGTAGAGCTCCTCACCATCAATAGGTTGAGACAAAGATAGGGGGAGGCGATATACTCCTTGATAGCATGAAAGCCTTGTCACATTTTGATCCCCACCCATTCAAGGAAGCTCCTTTTAACGTTGTGAAGAATGGTCGAAGACGATCTGAATATCTAGAGATAAACCTATTCAACACTGCCAATTTACCTATGAGAGTTTGTATCTGCTTTTTGGTTACTAGGGGTTGCATTTTCCTGAAGGCTTTGACTTGACTAGGGGCCATTTCGATTCCTCTTTGTCTAACCAAGAACCAAAGGAGATTCCCAAATTCGACCCCAAATGCACACTTATCTGGATTCAACTGTAAATGATGCGACCTCATTAACTGAAATGCTTCTCGTAAGTGAGCTAAATGGTCTTTGCAAGATTTTGATTTAACTAGCATGTTATCGATATATGCTTCCATGGTTTTTCCCAATAGAGGTTAAAAAATGCGGGACATCATGCGCTAGTAGGTGGCTCCGATGTTCTTAAGACCAAAAGGCATTAAATTGTAACAATACATCCCCGTTTGAGTTATGAATGCTATGTTTGACGAATCGGAGGGAAACATTGGGATTTGATTGTAGCCAGAGTATGAGACGACAAAGGATAGAAGCTCATGCCCTGCTGTTGTATCTACTATCTGATCAATGCATGGGAGGGGAAATGTATCTTTCGGGCAAACATCATTTAGATTAGAGTAATCAACACACACGCGCTATTTGCCATTCTTTTTAGGGAAAACCACAACGTTGGCTAACCATTCAGGATACTGAATTTCTCTTATGAAATCAACTACAAGTAGTTTATCAACTTCTTGTTTTATGACTTCTCAGTGCACTAGATGGAATCCTCTCAGTTTCTATTGTATCGACTTACATTCATTCTGAAGGTTCAAATAGTGTTGAGCCATAGTAGGAGAAATGCTAGGCATGTCAGCGTGGGACCATGCAAATATATCAAAAAACTCCTATATAAGTAATAAGAATGAGTAATTTCTTCTTGAGAGAGAGATTTTCCCAGGCTAACCTACTCGAGCCTGTCTGGGCCGAATAGAGGATGTAGTTGTAGAGGCTCTGCAATTTTGGAATCATTAGGCTTGGAAAAGCGGTCCTCGAGTTGTCGTTGCTATTTGGTCGACACGTCATCTTTTTGATTTTTGACCTCATAACAGGTTTTAGCCGCGTTTTATTCTCCTCTTATGTCAATCTAGCCTAATGGAGTTAGGAAACTTAGCATTTTGTGGTAAAAGGATGGAAGTGCCTTCATTGCATGAATCTAGGTGCGTCCCAAAATAGCGTTGAAGGATGGGGTCTCGTAAATCACTATGACTGGAACGAAGGCGGTGACCAATCCTGTCGAAACTGGTAGTATTATCTCCCATAAATAATTGGTCTGTGATCCGTTGAAGTCGACTAACACCCTTCCTAGATTGCGAAGATTATCTAGTTTATAGCCTAGGCGAAGCAAGGCGGGTAGGTTGAGGAGGTCGACAGTACTGTCAGGATCAACCAATATACGTTTCATAAGGTGTTTTCCAACCTCTAAGGTTAAGACAAATACATTGTCATGAGGCATAAAAATTACCTTAGAGGGGATTCAGAGCAAGTTATGACCCTGTAGATGGGTCAGATGCTGCTCGGGGCAAAACTATAATTAACTCCGACTACCAAAATCTTAGAGTGTGGTCGGGGCTTGGGTTCTTGGTGATATCGGGCCAGCGAGTATCATATCGATCACTTGTCGAGAGTTTGTGGGTGATAGTGGTTGCGAACTGTTTGAGACCGCCTCTTCAATGTACTCTTGGATATACCCCTTCTTGACCATAAAATTCAACAGCCTCCGAAGCTAATAACAGTCATTGGTTTGATGCTTGACGTCCTTGTGATACTCGCAATATCAGGATTTGTCTCTACCCTCTGGATCACCCTTCTAAGGCCTATGTCACTCGAACCCTTGAAGAGACTGAATGATCGGGAGAAGCTGAGAAGGTGGCAACGTGAACCATGTATGTTCTTTGCTGCTATCCTGCCTATGATTCTCGACGACTTGTTCTCTCGACCCCCCAGTCTTATTGTGATGATTGATGTGCCTCGAATCTTTAGAGTCGCTTTTACCCCTTTTGTCTTAGTCGTCTCGACTCCTTTTTCCTTTACTTTCACCATAGTGTCTAGAATCTGATGTTGGGGCAACCGTTCGTTTGGTCGTGGCGAGTATGTCATCCTCGAGCATGGTAAACTGGCTTCCCCTTTGGAACAGCTCGTCAATAGTTGTGGGGGGATGCACTGACAGTGAATCAAAGAACTAGGTATTAGGACGAATGACTTGCTTCATTGCCTACAAGACAGTGTCGGGGCTTACGACTTCGAGTTGGAGGATTGCAGCCCCAAAATGCTTTATAAAATATCTGGTGACACTTTGTTTTTTCCTAACTAAGCACATGTATTGAGTTATGAATTATTTAGATAGACATTGGAAGGAGGTTACCGTGTTTGGAGATAACCGATGGAACCGAAATAGGGTTGGGCCTGCTAGGTTGGAAGGGAAGACTTTACATAGCAGAGCATCGTTACTAATTTGAAGTGTCATGATTTGGCAAAAGTGCATAAGATGGTCAAAGGGGTCCTCCAGACCATTGTACATATGGAACTTTGGTAAGACAAAGTGCAATAGAGCATCTTGGTGTAGATGGCGAGGGAGACCAGCAGGGGCAATAGACATGTGAATCCAATGTTGCCTTGATCTTGAGGATCAAGGCTTCTTTGGGGAAGGAGATCTAATGGATTGGGGATTGTTGGTAGGGATTGGTCACGAGTGGAGGAGAGAAGTTGCTTGTGGGTTCCGATCGGGCTAGGCTGTGGGGCACTATTGTGTTGCCTGGGCGAGGAGTGTGATGAGTGTAAAACTCATATATTTTTAATCCATTTTTCTAGCATGTTTTTAACTGTTTAAGATTTATTTTTATGCCAAAATGTGGAATATTCATCAACTTTGAGCTTTGCAGGAAATTATTGAAAAATGAGAGAATCCCATGAGAAAAAGAAGCAAAAAGAGAACGAAACAACGTTAAGTGTCACGACCTGACATTTATATGTCGACACAAAATTCAAGCGAGGCCCAGAAGGAACTATGTCGCAACAGGGTGAGGTGAAACTCAAGTGAAGGCTTTCTATGTGTGACATAGATTTTTGTTCTTGACAACTTGAAGAAGATTTTGAAGAAAGCTGTCACAACAACCCTGAAATGCGTCGCGACATACTTAAGGTCAATGGTGAAGGAATTGTGTAGCAACATTATTTTTTATGTTGCAACAGAAAATCTGAAGACTAATGAATGAACTCTGTCATGACAAGAGACAATTCTGTTGCGATAGAAAATATCAGAAAGGCAAAACAAGTCAACTAAGACAAGTGTTTTTATGTTGTGAAAAAGTTTCCATCATCAAGCCAACTCAAGGAAATCATGTATGACCTAACGGTCGAAATTCACAACCAAGAATGACACAATCTGCATCCACAAAAAAAAAGATTATTTTACGTCTGAATAAAAATATGAAAGGAATTGAGAATTTCTGTTAAAATAATAGCCATAAAAACAACAGAAGAATGAAAACAAAGAAACTGTTGTTCATAGAAACATAATCAAGATTCTGAGCAAACTTTGTATCGTGACAAAGAGTTTCTATCATGACAATAAAAGCTAATGAATGATAAAATTCTATTGTGACAAGAGAAAAGTAGGTCTGATGAGTCTTAAACTCATCTATTTTTATGGATTTTTTTTAGTATTTTCAGAGTTGTTTTAATGCCAAATTATGGAATATTTACAAACTTTGTGCCTTGCAGGAGTTAATTAAAAAAGGAGAGATTTTTAGCTAGAAAGAAGAGAAAAACAACAATTGCAGCGATCTCAATCGCGAAAGAGTTCGGTGTGTTGTGACAAACTTCCAAGCAATTACCAAAGAAACCGTGTCGCAAAAACATTTCTTGTGTCGCAACACCATAATCTGATTGTTAACAATTGAGCTAGGTTGCGACAAAAGACAACATGTCGCGACAGAGAATGGAAAAAAAACATATCTTTGGTCGGTTAGAGACAAAATGGTTTGTGTTGCGACATAATCTTTGACCCGGGAAAGCGAGAATATCTATTGCTCTGAACCCTCTTCTGCCAGCGACAGCTTCTAGCTTATGGAAAAGTTTGTTGAGACAAACGGATGTTGGAGAAGAAGTTTAAATCGCGACAAGAAAATAGGTTCTGTGAGTGGTTAATGGATGGGACCGAGCACAGTTTGCTAACAAGGAGGTGTGTTGAAGGCATACTTCAAGCTTAAAAGGTGTTTTGATGTCTCGACAGAGATCTTCAGGTCGCGACACAGAAATCAGTTGAACACAGAAAATTCTTATCGCAATAGGAAATATGAGTCGCGACACGAAGACAGGCTAAGTGGCGGCAAAACTCCGTCGCGACAGACTTTTTGGGTCGCGATAGAGGTTTCCACACAAATGAAAAGAAGTCCTATTGTGACATAACAAACTGGGTTGGGACAAAATGAGTAAGCTGAACACAGAGTAATCTTGTCTCGACATGAAATCTGGGTCGTGACAGCAACATCAGAACAAGGCTACAATAAGAAGTCAAGCTCAGTGGCAACAAGCCTTTGTCATGGCAGGACTTTACGGGTCCACTGACGAAATGTAGATGTCCTGAGCTGATGTTGCAACATAACCTAGAAAATACGAATCTTGTCGCGACTAAAACTTAGGTTAAACACCAACTTCACGAAAATTTGCATTAAAACGGTCATTGCGACATGATTATCGATGTTGTGACATAACTATCTGAAGAATGCACAAAATATTGTCATTACAAAGGAAACTTTGTCGCGATAGAATTTTCATGATGAAAGGAAGAAGACAGTCGCAACAACAATACGTTGTCGCAATTGAAACAAAAGGAGCCGCAAAGATCTTCAAGTGACAGGAGCAGTGCATACATGCAATAGACTGTGACAAAAACAAAACTCTGTGCATTGCTTTTTAGGTCGCGATATAGAAGGCAAATCCCGGAATAGTCTTGAGGATTCACCACCTTAGCCTTAATTTTAGGGCTGAACTTTTAGGGCTCTATAAATAGAAAACAAACTATGACTAGGTAGTCGATCGATCGACAACGACAGACAGTACTGGTGAGACTCTTTTGTATTATATTTTTCTTTTTATTTTATTTTCTTTTATTTTTCTTATTTTTCTTTTCTTCGTAGATTAGCGTTAGCGTGAGATTTTGATTCGTTACTGGATTTGAAACAACAAATTGTTCAGAAGTTTTGAAGTTGAAATTTAATGCTGAAATTCATTTACGATTACTGTTTGAATTCAATGAAGTCCCGAGCTTATTTGGAACTCATTTCTTTAGTTGTTGATTGCGATTCTGATGGAATTTTCCTAATCAATATTTCAATGTATGGTGTAATCCAGTTTTCGAGAAAAGAACTTCCAATGGGAAAGATCTGATGTTAGTTATGGTCTTTTCTACACAATGAGAAAAAAATTTCCTGAGTTGAATGTTGAATTTATTTGAATGGTTTCGTTCTTGAAATTAATTGCCAATTTAGTAGCCTACATGAAATGACTATTTAATACGCTCTGATTTCTAGGAGGCCCTCACAGGTGACACGGAGATGAGAAGATTCTGAGCTAGATGGGTTACTTGGGGTATGTTAAACTAATATTGAAGAACTAAACCAGACTCACGAGGTTACTTGGATAATCCTCAGTTTCCCATGGTTTGAGAATGGTTGAGTGATATATCAATTTAATCGAGGTAGAATCTCCTTGGCGGTCTAGAAGAATGATCTTGATCCATTATTGCGCAGAGATCTAATCAAAGGAAAGAGAAAGATCTTTGGATCTTAAGGATGAGACATCATTCTTGTTGTAGAAACCTTACAAGCCCCTTTGTCTTAGGAAGCGAGAAATCTACGGTCATAAAATGGGTATGAAGTATTGAAAAAGAAAAATACCCCGGATCTTTACAGGAGAATTCTAATTACAAGTAATTGATTAGAATCATGTTTGAAATGAACATGAACCTCTACTTTCGATAAAAAGTATGGTTAGAGGAGGAATCGAGAACTATACTCTTTTGCCTCTTATTAAATTCGATTCAACTAAGGGAAAATATAATGAGATTAGGATCTGCGAGTCTGATAAATTTGTGTTGAAATCCAGTCTCCCTTACGACAATAATTTTAGTTCGATCAGTTTATATTTAGGATTTAATTTTTCCTTTTATATTAAATGTAGGATCATAGTTATTAAAATTCTTATTAGGTCACTAAATTTTCATCTAAATTAGACGTTCAAATAGTGTAAAACTTGAGTAGTTGGGGTAGTTAAAGTTTAAATTCCTTCCAATCTCTGTGGGAACGATATCCGAACTTATAGGTCCACTTTATTACTTGTACAACTTGTGCACTTGAGGTTTTTAAGACCAAAGTAAATTTTTAATTGAATTTAGTGATAAAATTATTCTTCTTATGAGCATACAATGTATATTTGGTTTGTATCAAGTTTTTGGTGCCTTTACCTAGGATTCTAGTTAGCCTTTGGTAATAGTGGAAGAAATTTGTATATATCATTTGTAATGAACCCTTCACAGTAATGGGAGTACAAAACAACTCACATTAACCTCGACCAAGCTCGCTCATTGACAAATACCATGAAGCTAAAGCGAATTCATCTTTGGCTTGTATTGGAAAACGTGGGTTATAAAAATTTTCATTTTCTATCAAAATCACACCTTTAGATTTAACAAAAATTCGGCCTGCATTTGCACGATTGAAGCCCAAAATACAAAATCACACAGTACCAAACAATACACTCCCAATGTTTTCCAAATGTCCAACTACAACAATAAAGGGTTCTGGTCCTCATCGAAATATAAAGATAAGGATCCCGATCAAATATAAGTTTATCGCTGACCTAGTTTCTCGAAAACCATGCATGCATATTTTACAAAGATATTTACATATACAAATGTCTTATATATAATCACAATACGCCGGGCTTCAGGGACTAAGATCCCTGAAAGTCTTTAGGCTTCAACACCTGCACTTGAAAAATTATTTTAAAAAACAGAACTGTGAGCCAAAGGGGCCGTGAGTACTATAAGTTCTAAATGCCGTTGTCTCTGCTTCAGATTCTCCCAATATGAGTAACCGCATTTAAATGGTTGCAAAATCGTTTATAGAAAAATCGAAGCTTTTTGCTACAAAACCATTTCAAAACTCCGTTTCCTAAAACTATTTCTCTGGCCGGTTGAAACTGCTTTCGCGTATCAAAATCGTTTAAACTAATTCACAATAACCGGCTCAAAACTATTTCGTCGTTGAAAAACCTGCTTTCGCTGGTGGTTAATATCTGAGTGCTTATACCGAAATCAAGTACCAACCACTATGGCCCATTTCTGAAATAATTAGGATCGTGATGCCCTGAACTTTAACCCGCATCGGTAGTGAACCCTAACACTACCTCGGCCAATATGGTCCAAGTGAACACTACGGATCTATATAGCATAATGGAACCTCGAACTAAAATGCTCGTGAGGAACCTCTAACCAACACTCATCGCTTATGTACTGTCATCGCGCTAACTATATACTCCTCGACGTGCAGAGGGCGACCACTATATAAATATATACTTTATCTAACCCCCACCGCCGACTGTGCAATATAGTTAGTCATAATATCCCATAACATTGCCATGCACAATCCGAAATACATCTGATCGGAAATTGAGCTGTGCCATCTAGGGGTTTTGCTAAAACCGTGCCAAACCATTTCTTAACACGAAATCAAACTTTTCTCGTTGAGTATAACACTGGGAGGTAAAAAAATGCTTTATAAATCTATATTTTCAAAGTACTTACAAACTCAGAATTTAAACACTTTCGTTTAGAAAATGATTGAGTGACTCACCCTTTTTCTCACTACTTCTTTCTCAAATCTTGTCAAGCACTCTAGATTCGCCGGATGCTCAAATCGCTTACACAATTCATTCAAATTACGTAAAATGCCCTCACCCAACGCTTTTTAATCCATAAAAATACAAGACCGGGCTTTCAGCGACTTTTTGTATCGAATCTTAATCATTCTAACAAACTTTACGTATAGTCCTATTCGATATGATTGATCGATAATATGATGTGAAATTGACCAAAATGTCTCCTACACATTAAATGCCCCATAAAAACTATCCGTTTTAGGGTCAACTTTTTGACTCAAGTGACTTTCCATAAAGAGCCTAAAAATACCCAAACATTTTGAAAATTATGTCCGACTCTGTCCGATCAGACCCTGAAATTTCAACCCAACCGGTCCATAAACAAACTGTAGTTCAGCCCCGACCGTCCGAACACAAATTTCCAAAATTCTGGGTACCTAAACTCGCTTGAAAATTTTTGGGATTCAGTTTACTTACCTTTATTGCCTTCTAAGAAAAATTTCAAGCCATTATATAACATTTAGGCTCGAAATAACACAAGTAGCAAATTTTCTACCTTTAAAGTTTAATAAAAGGCTAAGATATTGGTACCTACGCGTAGCTCTCGTTGCGTAGTCCAACTTTGCCTTCGTCTGGCTGAAACCCACACCACCCTCTGTGAGATCCGAGAAAGAACAAAGAAAATAAAAACTAAAAAAAAAAATCGCTCTACTCTCTCATGGCCCATCACATCGTCCCTCGATTCTTATCCTTTTTTTTTTTTTTAATTATTATTATTTTTAAATTATTATTATTATTATTTAGATAAATAATTTGTCACTCTATTCAGTCCATTTTTGTCCTTAAAATTTTATTTATCCTAATTGAATATTCTTTAAATATTTGCCATTTTTTTCTTAGATTTTTCTAAATCCCATTTTCGTGCTCTCACTCTAAACCCGTCGCCAGAAATTTGTAAAATATTCGACTATCTCGGATTTAATCGAAACTTCTTCGAAGTTACTAGATTTCCCTCGCGAGACTAACTTAATCTGGCAAATTGCTTCACATCCGAAATCTAGAGAATTTCTGTAGACTTCCCTAACTATTTTGGCTATTTATGATTATTATTTTACTATTTAAACTTCCATTAATTATACTTTCACCCTCTACCTTCCTAATTGGTAAAGTGCCACAATTTTTGAAAAATTTTTATAATTTTACCTTTAAACCAATTTTCAAAAATTCTATTATGGCACTAAAATAATTAAGGAAGCCCTCAGTACTTACTGCCACATGACAGATAATCGTCTCTCAGATTCGGTAAGTCACAAATCCTCCTCCCAAGAACATTTCCTGGTCCCTAGTAGAACAAAACTACTATAAAGAGGATACCTTAATCGTAAACAACCGAGGGATATTGATCGCAAGATCTCGAGTCTCTCGACTCCCATGCAGCCTCTTTAATCCCATGATTCCCATGCTAAAACTTTGACTTCAACGGAATGACCTTATTCCGTAAAATCTGCTCTCTCGCGATCTAATATCCGCATCGGGCCGCTCCTATAGGTCAACTTTATCCTTTAGTTCTACTTGCCGATCTCCTCGAGCACATGGGAGGGATCCGAAATGCATCATGAGCATGGATACATGAAACACATTATGAACCTTAGACAACTGAGGAAGGTCTAATCTATATACTAATGGGTCCCACTCCTCGCAATAATCTCATATGGCCCTATAGACCGCCCTCAAAATTTTCCGCGTCTTCCAAATCTGAGGACACCTTGTAATCTAACTATCTCCTCCACATATAATTGGGCCAACTTGTCCAATGGGTCATCATTACTAACTGGGAGAAAATGAGCGGATTTCGTTAGTCTATCCACTATCACCCATATGGCATCGTGTTGTCTCCGAGTTCTCGGAAGCCCGATAACAAAATCCATAGTAATCTTATCCCACTTCCATACAGGAATTGGAAGGGGCTGTATCTTTCCTACGGGCTTCTCGTGCTCTACCTTTACCTCGATAGGTTAGGCATCCGATACGAAATCGCAATTTCCTTTTCATGCCCTTCCACCACGCTCTCTCAGTATGATACATCTCTGATGCTACTGTGGTGTATGGCATATGCCGAAGAGTGAGCCTCTTCCATGATTTCCCTTAATTCACCTATGTCAGTATTATTACATTCTAATTCCCTCTAACTCATACTTCATCGCTCTCCGATCCGAACTCGGTTTCCTACCACCTCAATATCTCGCCCTCAACTCTATTCATCTCAAACCCGCTTCACCTTCCTCACCTGATCCACGAGAAGATGACGAACATAAATGATGCCAACAATGTCCCCTGTGATTGAAGCACTCCAGAATCGAACTCCCAAGGATTCCCAACTCTATCAATGGGAGATATAATCGGCTCATAGATAAGCATAGGAACCCCTCCGGTTTCGAGCCAAGGCATCGGCCACTACATCGGGTCTTCCCGATGGTACTCTATCGTGCAATCATAATCCTTAATCAACTCCAACCACCGGCGCTGCCTTAAGTTAAGCTCTTTCTGAGTGAATATATACTGCAGGCTCTTATGATCGGTGAATATCTGACAGGGAACACCGTATAGATAATGTCTCCAGATCTTTAGAGCTTAAAACCACCGCCGCTAGTTCTAAATCACGGGCTCCGTAGTTCACAGGCTTCTTTAATCGACGAAGCATAAGCTATCACTTTACCATCTTGCATCAAAACACACCCTAACACTTGTCTCGAAGCATCACTGTATACCACATAACCGTCCTTTCCTCGACTTCAGAGTGCTAATACTCGGAGTTGTCGTCAATCTCGTCTCCCAAATTTCCCAAAACTTATACCAAGTGTGTATTCGACCACTCGAATTTCTCGATCCTTTTCAATAGATCGGGTCAATCTGGGTATATCTTCAAAATCCCCCTCAACAAATTTCCCGTGAATAACCGCCAATTCAAGGAACCGCGACTCGTAACATTCATGGGCTTAGCCTCTGGGCTCACTATAGCTCGATCTTCTGAGATCCACATCAATACCTCTACGAAATGACATGACCCAAGAAAGCTACTTATTAACCAAACCTGCACTTACTAAACTTAGCGTATAATCGACGCTCTAAGAATTTGCATTATCCGAGATGTTCTGCGATGTCTCCGAACTCCGCCTCGGGAAGCACACTAGAATGTCATCAATGGATACGATCACAAACTTATCTAACTATGGATCACTACCCCCGCTCATCAAAATCCATGAACGCAGCCTGGCATTACCAATCCGAATGGCATTACTAGAACTCGTGAGTGACCGTATCTCGCCCTCGGGCGCCTTAGAAACATCATTCTTAATTTCAACCGATGGTAGCCTCACCTAGGTCAATCTTAGAATATACCCGAGATCCATGCAATGGTCAAATAGGCTCATCCATACGAGGAAGCGGATACCGGGCTGCGATTGCCGCCCTATTCACTGCCTATACTATACACAACCTGTGCTTCCATCTTTCTTCAGAAGAGAACTGGAGCTCTCACTCTGAGGTACTAGGTCGCACGAAGCCCTTGCTTAGCAATTCCTCCAATTGTGCCTTCAACTCTTTCTCTAACTCGCCGGTGCCATTCTCAGACAGGAGGGAATGGATATCTACTGTCCCCGGAACTAGTTCAATAAACGAACTCAATTTCTCTATCCGGTAAACCCAAATATCATCCGAAAGACATCTGGAACTCTTTGACTATAGGATGTCTTCCCAAATTGTCCCCTCTTGTCTCTCCTATCCATTACAAATGCCAATAACCCCCGGCAACCTTCCGAAGCATTTTGAGGCGGTCATGGCATTAATGAGACTAGGCGATCTCTCTTTTGATTCCAACATCACGCCCGGTTCCTCCGGGTCGAACCAATCTTACTTCTTCTTATAGCAATCTAAGGTGGCTCTTATGCCCTGGACAACTACCCATACCCAAGATTAAGTATCAAATCACGGATGCCTAACACTATCGCAGTTGAAAGTCCTTATTCCGATCACCAATCTACTACCCGTAACTATCCTTTCTCGGATGTCATAGTATCCTCTATCGGGTACGAAAACCACCATATGGCCATCTATAGCCGACTCTATCCGTGCCTCTCTGAATGGTAATCAAATAAATGAATGAGTGGCTCCCCGGGTCCACCAACAATGCATATGCGTGATCATGATCAAAGAACCTAAATCATACCCGCAATCACGCCCCGGGTGATTTATCCGCCTCCCCGCCGCGCGGATCGTAATACCAGCCCAGCACAGTACCACTGACCGCACCGTACGCCTACCTCGCACTCTATCGCGGACTCCTCTACCAAAATACACCGCCACCTCTCGCCCCGAACCACCCCCTACTGCACTCTGATCGGGACCGGCTGGTGCCCCAGATGCTACTGCACTCCACCTCGAGGGCCCATTACCACCCAGGACAGCCCTGATAAAGACCTCCCGGCCGCACTGAAACATCCCGTCATATTCATCCCCGCACTCTCCGAGATGCCCCTCCGACATATGTGGCACAATGGAAAAGATGGATCTCAAGATCTACCACCTCCCTGGCCATCGGGTGATCGAACTGATCCTCAGCTGCATGCCGCCCTCGCCCCGAGCCCCACCACGTGGGTCCACTTCTTCCTTTCTTTCTACTAGAAGCCCGGTGTTTAGTATTGGTGTTGGGAGCACTTCTCTTCTTGTCTGGCTGCCCACAAGTTAGGCGAAATTGTCCTTTCTACCTTTAGTGCGACCCTCAGGCACCCCTAAATAAAATTCTTTTACTTGCTTTATACTTGTTGTATCCTAGTATAAACATGGGGCTTGTGTCTCTGCATTCTTAGGTGGGAAAGACCTCGTATCACGTCATTTTTCGACAATTATGGTGGGAAAGACTTCTGTCTGCATCACCATGGCTAGAACACCTTTATCTAACCATAGTACCACCGCCTCTTGGTCGCGGTACCATCTAAGTTTAGCCCCTAATTTAGAGCAGTTCTATCATGCCCCTCTACTCTTACGGAGACTTTCCAGTGTGTCGATGGGTAGTTCTTTGTAACAATCCTATATAACCTGATCCATACGTCGAGTACGCCACAGGTGTGACCCTCGATGGTTATATTTGGGAGCTGGTCATTCTAAAGCATCTTCCGATACAGGGTGTGCTTTCACATATCTCTACGAAGTGGTGCCTCGGTGCTGATCTAGATCGGCCTCGACCTCGATCGGACATAATCTTTTGTGACTTTCAAGATTAAAAGATTCGATGACACTTTTCAATATTTGATGCATGCAGGGATTTAGCAAAACAATGTAGGTTGCGATAGAAAAATCATTATTAAAAAAAAACAATTCTATAGGAAATCTTTGTGGAGAAAGACGTCTGAAAAGCAGGCGGACTATCGCCTAAAGCGCTCCTAATACCAAGTTGTGAGACCCCTTCCTAGTGACGGGGAAATCTGCGAAACGCTCCTGAGTAACCTCCACGACCCGAAGCTCGTACGTGACAAGTTACCATGAAGCTAAGCCGTTAAAACTGCTGAAACTGTATTTGGAAAACGTGGGTTATAAAAATTTTCATTTTTCTATCAAAATCACACCTTTAGATTTAACAAGAATTCGAGCGACATACGGCGCACGGTGGTGAGTGAAATACAAAATCCTTGTATCAAACAAAATACACTCCAATGTTTTCCATATGTCCATTCCTGATGAAATAAAAGGACCTACGGTCCTCCGTAAAATAAGATAAGGATCCCGATCGAATATAAGTTTATCGTGACCTAGTTTTCTCAAAACCATGCATGCATATTTTACAAAAGATATTTACATACTAAAATGCCACATTTTAACTTTACTAGTTTTAATTTACCTTATCTTATATAAATCACCTGCTCTGTCTAGGGTAGAAGATCACGGAAAGTCTTTGAAGCTGACAAGCTGCACTGAAAAATTATTTTAAGCGAGAATACGTGAGCTAAAGGGGCTCGGTGAGTCTTATAAGTTCTAAATCTTGTTGTGTCTGTCATTTGCCTCCCGATACATGAAAATGCATGCAAATAGTTTATGCTTGTTTATGAGAAAACTGAGTTTTGCTATGAAAACCTTTAGCTGATGCAGAAAACTATTCTCTTTTGTTGTATTTCTACTACGAGCATTGCAGCTAATTACTGCTTCTTGAAAACTGTTAACTATTCTGCTAGCGAAAATCGATCGATGGTGGTTAATATACGAAAGTCTTTATCTTGAAAATCAAGTACACAAATACTGTGGCCCATTTAAATACCTAGACATGATGCCTCGGAACCTCGGGCACAGCGTGGTAGTGAATTTCTCAGGGTCACTACGGCTATGGTCAGGAGTAGTGCGGCGGGATCTATATAGCATAATGGAACCTCGGAACAAAATGCTCGGTGAGGCTCGGAACCAACACTTCTCGCTATATGCTAAGTCATCGGCTAACTGTAACATACCTCGAATGTGCGGCGACTCCTTTATATAAATATACTAGATCTAACCAAATTCTTGAGCCAGGCAATATAGTTAATCATAATATCATAACATTGCCATGCCGTCGAATACATCATTTGGAAACAGCTATATATGCAGGGTTTTTGCTAAACCGAGGCCAAACCATTCTTAAATACGAAATCGAACTTGCATTTGAGTATAACAATTGGGAGGTAAATAAAATGCTTTATAAATCTATATTTTCAAAGCACTTTACAAACTTGTAATTTAAACACTTCCGTTTTAGAAAATGATTTTGAGTACTCACCTTTTTCTCGGCTAATTTCTTTCAAATCTTGCCAAGCACTCTAGATTCTCGTCGGATGCTCAAATCGCCTACCACAAATTCATTAATTATGAAAATGCCCTCAGTCCAGCGTTTTATAACCAAAATATCTGTGAACTTTCAAGTGGTACTCGAAACGAACGATTCTAGCAAACTTTACGTGCTAGTCTGTTCGATAAGGACTATCGATAATATGATGAGAATTGGTCAAAATGTCCTACACATTAAATGCCCCATAAAAACTATCTGTTTTAGTCAATTTTTGACTCAAGGGACTTTCCATAGAGTCTAAAAATAAAACATTTTGAGAATACATCCAACATCAGAGCTATACTCCTGAAATTTCAACTAGCGTCATAAGCAGTCCCAAAATTTATACATTATCAGAACACAGTCCAAAATTCTAAAAATTCCTAAACTGATGCAAAAATTTTGGGACTGAAGTTTATATTTTCACAGAGTCTCTAAAGAAAGAATTTCAAGCCATTATAGCATTTAGGCTCGAAATAACACAAGTAGGCAAATTTTTCTACCTTTAAGTTTAACAAAAGGCTAAGATATTGGTACACTATCACGTGGCCTTTCTCTTGGCGTGGTCAAACTTTGCCTTATAGATAAAGCCTACGGTCCAATTTACATGGAGTCTGAAAGAACAAAGAAAAATAAAACTAAAAAAATGCCTCTGCCTCTGAATCCATCATATGCCGTCCCCCTTTTGGATTTTTATCCTTTTTTTTTTATAAAATTATTTTCTTTTCTTTATTATTATTATTATATTTAAATAAATAATTCTCTATTACCTCATTAGGTTCATTTTTTGTCAGAAAAATTTTATTTATCCTAATTGAATATTCTTTAAATATTTGTATTTTTAAGATTTTCTGAATCCGTTTCGAGTTTCACTCTAGCATTATTTGAAATTAGTAAAATATTAGACTATCGGAATTTAACGAAAACACCTCTTTCAGGTTACTAGATTTCTGAGGAGCGAACTTACTTGTACGGTCCCAGTTTCGTCATCGGAGATCTAGAGAATTTTTCGAACTTCCACGAACTATTTTGGCAATTTATTATTATCATTTTACTATTTAAACTTCAGTGTAATTATCTTTCACCCCTCCACCTTCCTTAATTGCAAAGTGCCACAATTCTTTGAAAATTTTATAATTTACCCTTAAACCAATTTTCAAAATTTCTATTATGGCACTAAAATAATTAAAAGCCCTTGGTGCACTTATAGTTACACATATAGTACACCCTCTCGGGACGGTGTTCTGATTTGTTAATATGAAGTTTTAATGCCGTTGAAGGAAGAAAATTTGAAATTAATATTAGAGCAAAAGAGAAATGCTAATTTGGACATTTTCTTTGTTTAAAAAAATGAGAAAAAAAAAGCAGTTTTTAATTAGTTTAGAAAAGTTACATTGATCTTTTTGGAAGCTTAATGAATATAGAACTTTTGTTCTTACTAACTCTATTTGATCTATCATTAATATTCTCACTTTGGGAAAATATTAAATGCATAGAAAATCAGAAGCAGGATTGCTGCCTCTAAATACAGAAATTGAAAGAACCTTGAAAAATATGAGAAAAGCTACCAATGCTGAAGATAGAAGCATGGCTAATCAAATCAGAAGAATTACAGGACTATTCCCGAGAAGAAGAACAGAGAGACCATAGGACTCATCCATTCTGGAGGAATTTGGGAGGCTATCAATAAGAAAATATATACTGTGAGACCTTCCTATTGAAGCCAAGCAATTTTGAGCTAAAGCGACTTTGATTGATAGTTCAAACTAACATCGATTCACTTTGGCCATCCTTGATCAATGGCTGTGAGGAGATTTATGAGGATGGAAGCGTGAGAAAGCGAATGGAGTAAAGGCCTGATGTAAGTAGCTTCAACTCTTCCGTTATATTAAGGAGATGTAGTAGCCATGGTTTGACCTCTGGTGAGTTAGTGAATGTAGGGAAGAGGCGGTGGAAGCATTCATGACCGGATTTTTCCCTCCGACTCTCAATGGTGAAGATGAGAAATCATTGTGTTCAAGCAAGGGGAGGATGAAGTCTCTACCTTGCGTGGGAGGTTGAGAGGACTGACCGAGAGATTTACCTGTGGATGGGTGAACGGCTGGATTGGGCGTTCTTTGCTGTGATTGCATACCTCCGAAGGTATCGTCAGTATCTGATGATTCAAGAATCAAGTCTGGAACGAACAGGATAATGAAGATATTGTCGAAGATAACTGAATCTCACGTGGATCTTGGGCGACGCTGGACAGAAATGTTGGTTGGATGGATGATCGAATTAATGAATCTGATAGTGATGATATTCAGGTGATGGCGATGAAGATCTTGCTGCCACGTGAAGTGGGCTTAATGAAGGAAGGAACGTGTTGGGGGTATGAGGAAGAAAGAAACCTACCAGTTGAGGAGGCCTGTACCTAAATGCAGCAGAGTTATACTTTTAATGACCACAACTGCACCCACCTTCTGGTCCCTTGTAGAAACCTTGAAGCTTTTCTATGGTGGGAACTGCTTGGGGTCTTAGACATGGGCCGAACTACATCAGGTTATGCTCGACCTAGGTTCCAATGACACCAAGCCCGATGGTAGCAAAATAGGGACAACCGAGAGGAGACTATCAAGAGCGAAAATAATTGAATATTTGAATATCAAGTGTTAATTCATGTGAAATAAGGATACAGATATGCATGAGAAAAGTTTGTTGAACTTGAGAATTTCAATAACACATTTGTCATTCAAATGAAATATCAATGCTGTTGAAACGGAACTTCGAAGTGAGGCATTGGCGTAACCTTGTGGCCCGATCAATACAGTACCAATGATATTGAATTGATCCACAAGATCACACACAGCAATGAGCGTGAATTACAGGAAACCAAAATCTTAGGACAACATGCATGGAGGCTGAATCAATGAAGAAAAGCAGACTAGAGAACAAGCCGAGAATGAAGAGACAATTACGGTGATGTCTATTTAGGAACATTAAGCGACGGCTTCTTGGGAGCGACCTGGCGGGAATTTTCATTTTGTTTGTTTTTGTTAGTCGACTTGTCGGTGGGAATTTTGGAGTATTTGATGTTTTTCAGTTTGTCGCTAAGTAGTTTTATTTTAGTTGTTGTTGATTTTCAGGAAAATGAAGAAAAATTCAAAGAAGAATCATTTTAAGAAGCAAATAGTTTCCAAAAGCAGATATGTAGAAAATGACTATAAGGGGGAGTAATTCCAATTTCATACACCTGTCTTTAAAGATAATGCATATCTGAATGTTTTGGGAATGTTATGTTGCTTGAATAAAAACCTATTAAGATATGGAGCATGTGATTGAATTAGAGCGAGTATAGTGGATATAGGTTGTTTAAATGTATTATGAGAGAAAAACATAAGAGAAAGATGTAATTTTAGAAAACTTGATTTAAGTGTACTTAACATGTTTTCTATTACATGTGATTGGATAGGAAACAAATTGAAAAAATTATGTATAACATAAATTAATTTATCATGGCGACATGATTAAATAGCTACGAAAAATATTTAAACATATATGTTATTGACATTTGATGGAGCTCTGTCTGAAGAATGTTGAATGTCAGTGGCGATGAACTTTCTTTGCATTGTGATAGAGGAATTAAGACATATAAGACACAGAGGATGAAATGATTATGAACATTTAATGTAGCACCACGATGAATCAGGTGGCTTATAAATGGAATTTTTGCAAATTGGATAGCCATCTTTCATAGCTCCCGTCTCGGCTTCTCTGCTCAGTCTCTCTCGTCTCACTCCCACCCACGGTTTAAAACCTAGCATTACCATGTGCGATCTACCACCTTGATTCAAACCTCGAAGTGAAACGGAAGAACACCTTTGGTGAAAGAATCAAGCAGTAAGGTTTTGAAGTAAAAATATCTGTTGAGGAAAGAGATGATGACGAGAGAATCTATTAGATAGTGGAGAAACGAGAAAGAAAAGGAGACGAGATGAGAATAAAAACTAAAGAAGTTAAATTCGAAGGCGGCTTTGATGGAAGAAAGTTTGAAAAATGAGAGCCATTCTTTGGTCAGAATATTATCTCCCCTTTTGCTGAAATGGTGGAGAAAAGAGAATGGCAATCTCTGGAAGAACACAAAGAACTTGGATGTGCCTCTTTGGTAGAAATTCTTTACTAAATATGAGTGAAAGGAAGGAAAAGAGTATATATCAGAGGGCGGTGGATAATATTTCCAGCGAAGAGATCAGCAAATTGTTCGATGCGGGTGTGCGAAAAGATGAATCAAGTTCGAGGAAACAACTAAGGGAAAGCAGACCGGAGAAGATGGTTGACCTTCTCTGGCACTTGAAAGGAGAGTGGAAAGGAGCAGATGTCGTCCTTTTTAGATCCATTGCAGGAGAGGACCTAATAGAGGAAGCTAAGGTATGGTTTGCCGTCGGAGTTCTATGCGAGGCCATCCCGAGCATCTAAGCATGGTGGGAAGAAAGAGAAGCGTTCTCCTTTGTAGTATTTCTAAGGTTACAAATGAATTAACTTGGAAAAGTGATTGAATTCCATCTTGAGCTACTTTGAGGGTGTTAAATTGGGGAGGAATGATTCACACAACCATGATAACCAACCTCTGCATCTAGGTGAAGTTGAAAGAGTGGGAGGTGGGGAAACATCTCGGGCCTGAAATACGAATTTAGCGGGCATTACCAAAGGGCTGAAGAATAGAGAGGCGGAGAAAAGAAACATAAAGAAATCAAAAGACGAAGGGTGCATTGAGGATAAACGGTGGGAGAGCCAAGCTCCTAATGCAACTGAGATTTCGAAAAATCAAGATCGATCGAGGAATACACTCCGGAAGCGACAAAAAGCCATGGCCAAGCGAAATTTGAATGTTCGAGGCGGGATTGCGGCAATGGGCCCGATGGGAATGCTAATGTCGTGTGTGAGAGAGATGAAGGTAGGGATGATCAGTGGGACGCGGCTTGTTGGGAGGAGTATTTTGATTTAGAGCTTAAAAGAAGAGACTAGAATTTAGAGGATGCATTAAGAAAAAGGGATGAAGAGTGGAGATCAGAAATAGAAAAAGGACCAGAGGCGGGAAACGTTACTAAGAGATAGAGACCCGATACCTTGAAAGCAAGCATGGATGCAGAGATATGCATTACAAGAGCGGTCAGAACAACGTAAAACCAAGTTTTCGCATGAGCTATGATGTTAAAGCTGATAGGACATTCCGGAATCTCTGTTATGAGGCGGTGAGAACTTCTGGGAGGCGATGCCGAGATCTTGGCGGTCTATGAAGACGGTTTTCAACAGAAGAGAGATACCCATTCCCGCAATCCAGGATCTCGGACCTACCTGGGCCACCTGTTTGTACTCTCTCAAAGTTGACGGCGGAGACAATACATACCCAACCACTAACTTGATTCGATTGGAATACCCACTTTGCATATAAAGAAACATAAAAAGATAAACTGTAACACCCCAAAATATACCATAGCAGTTTTCGGACATGTTAAGGGTTTAATGAAAGTTAAATCTGAATTTTTAGGAAATAAAGCTTGAGTGCAGACTCGGAGAGATTTGCTAACCGAGATCGGGTAAATGTGTAATTTTACCACTTGAAAGGACCTGAGTGAAGTCATAAAGGAAAAGACTAGGGGTTAATGTATGGAGATGTTTGAATGAAGTAAATAGAGGAGTTGCTGTGCTTAGGGCAGATTAGAGAGACTTAAAACCAAAATGGGTTTAGCCCAGTGGCAGCCGACCGGCCTTAACTCAAATGTGGATAAAAAGACATTAGAGTCTCTGTTTTTTGAGGGACAGCGTGAGAAAGAGAAGAGAGAGGGAAAGAAGAAGAGGGGAAGAGGAAGAAGAAGAAGAGAGGAAGAGAAGAGAAGGAAGAGCAAAAAAGAGTATGGAACTATGACTATTAATTATGGACCATGTTTTGGTTGTAAGAAACCCTAACTCAGAATGAATTCTTATATGGAAATCATCAAATCCTTTGTTTTCTGAGTTTTGTATGAAGGACCTAGGATTCCCATACATGTGTTTTTAGGTTCTAAGGGTTGCATGTAAAGTATGTACATGTTTCTTGTTGTTATCTTGTTCACAGAGACATTGAACTTTTACTAACCTTAGATTTCTTGAGAGTTGGATTTGAGTAAAACCTTAGGCCCATAGATATGAATAGAAAGCATGTTTGGGGTTGATAGGTGTATAGGGATGTGGATTGAAGATGATTTGAGTAGAATAGAGGTTACAGGAGATGAATATGGAGTGGTTTTGATGTGTATCATTGATTATTGAATTGATTTGGGTAGAAAAATATATGGAAAAAGGAAAAACCACCATTTTTGGGAGATTTAGAGGGTGGTACTTGTACGAGCAAAGTGAGTCTTAGGTCATAAATTTTCGATCTTAGATACCCGATTTTCTATTCAGGACTAGTGTTAGTATTTTGGCGCAACGGTGGAATTTCTTATCCGATTTAGTGATTCAAGTTTGCCTAGTTAAACTAGACTTCAAGGAAAACCACACCACATAGAAATAGGTACCTTCAAATTATGACTCTATGTTGTCCTAGAAATTCACTCGAAGTGGGAGTACATGTTCAACCATTCTGGATTCTGTTTGAACACTAGAGTAGTCTGATTGTTTGGGACATATCTTGAGTTTCGGTGCTCCGATTTGAGTGATTCTAGTTGGAGAAGGACCCTTAGCACCTTAGCTTCAAAGGAGTACAAAGAACCAGTGTCAAATATGGAGTTAAGACCCCTTAAAATGGGTATTTCAAACTGTCCTTAGTGTAATATGGAAAAATGACTAGTTTGGCATGAAAATGCCATAACTTGAGTTTGGATGATTCAATTGGAATGATTCAAATTTGTAAGTAAAGTAGATTCATAGAGGAACAAGAATACATGAATGATGTGTAAATACATAAGTGTCATACCGTACCAGTATATGAAATTCCATATTCAACAGACATGAAACAGGAAAAATATAGGAAATGCAATATGTATAGATGTGCCTTGTAGGAGTTAATTCAAAAAGGAGAGATTTTCAACAAGAAAGAAGAGAAAAACAACAATTGCAGTGATCTCAATCACAAAAGAGTTCGGTGTGTTATGAAAAACTTCCAAGCAATTACCAAAGAAAAAAGACAACATGTCGCGACAGAGAATGGAAAAAACATATGTTAGTCAGTTGGGAACAAAATAGTTTGTGTTGCGACATAATTACATTGAAGTGAATATCTATAAACTCTGGAGGAGAACCACTCTTCTCCAGCGACATTGAACTACAACATGGAAAAGTTTGTTGAGATAGAGCAGATCTTTAAGAGAAGAAGTTTAGAATTGCGACCAGAAAGAAGTGGATTAATGGATGAGCGGCCTAGGGTGCAAACAAGGAGAGTGATGTTGAGACATACTTCTGACTTAAAGGTGTTTTGATGTCGCGGCAGAATCTTGAGCCGCGACACAAAAATGTCGAGTTGAACACGAAAAGTCTTGTCGTGGCGGGAAATATGGGTTGTGACAGACGGGGCTGAGTGGCGACGGAACTCAGTCGCAGACTTTTGGAGTGCGCGACCGGAAGTTTTCCCACAAAATCTGAAATAAGTCTTGTCCATGACATAACCATTGCAGATTACATGACAAAGCAGGTAAGAAAGCTAAACACAAAGTAATCTTATGTCGTGACATGAAATCTGGAATTATTGTATCGTATTTGACAAACGCAGCCGTGTGTGACATCAAAGCGAGGCTGCAGCGAGAGTCGACTCGGTGGCGACAAACCTCTGTCGCGTGGGGCACCCAGGTCGTGACGAGAATGTAGATAATACAAGGCGGTGTCGGCGAAAATAACATGAGCAGTCTTTGTCAGCGACATAAAACTTAGGATTTGCGACACGAGCACGAGAAGGCTGCAAGAAAGCGTGTTCGCGACATGATTATCAATATTGTGACATAACTATATGAAGAATGCACAAAATATTGTCGCGACAAAGGAAACTCTATCGCGATAGAGTTTAATCTTTGAAATGGGGAAGCGTAAGTAACAATATCACGTTGTCTGGCGAAACAAGAAGAGCCGCAAGATCTTCAAGTCGCAGCGGGCTTGACTACATTACTGCCCGACAAAGACAGCATGTAACAAAAACCTGAGCTGCAATGAGACACAACTTCTAGGTCGCGACAAAGAAGTAAATCTGGGCGAAATAGCGGGATTCATACATTAGCCTTAATTTTGAGGCCCAAACTTTGGGCTCCATAAATAGAAACAAGCTGAAAGTGAAATTGGTCGGTCAAAGCGACAACGAACGGTACAGGGGCGAGGATACTTTTGTATTATATTTTTCCTTTTATTTTATTTTATTTTATTTTTATTTTTTTTTCTTCGTAGATTAGTATTAGCGTGAGCTTTTGATTCGTTGCTGGATCTGAAACAACAAATTGTTCAAAAATTTTGAAGTTGAAATTTAATGCTGAAATTCATTTACGATTACTGTTTGAATTCAATGAACTCCAAACATACGTGGAACTCATTTCTTCGATTGATTCGCGATGCCCGGTGGAATTTTTTCATGATAAGTATTTAATGTTTCTTTGTAATCGATTTTGAAACTTGATCGATGTTAGTTATGGTCTTTTTGCACAATGAAGAGCCTATTTCTTGAGTTGAATGTTGAATTTATTTGAATGGTATGTTCTTGAAATTAATTGTTTAATTTTAGTAACTTATACCCGTGAAAAGACTATTGTCGGCTCACAATTTCGGGGGCCCTTTAGGTGACACGAGAGATGGAGATTCTTGAGCTGAATTAGTACTTGGGGTATGTTATACTAAATAGTAGAAGAACTAATAGGGATTAAAAGAGTTACTTGGGCGATAAATCCCTCAAGAATTTGCTCATGGTTGCTCAACGATAATAGCAATAGAAATTGAAGAAGACTTGAGAATGGCCAAGGCAATTGTGTCCATGACCGCATAATTCTATGTCGACAAACAACTCAAATGATGATAAGAACACGAAGAAAAGAGTCACGTCCACGACCCAGAAAGGGTTTCTTATCCACGGCGAGAAAATTGCTAAGGACTTAAAGAAATCCTGTCGCGATAGAGGCAACTCTGTTACGACAACGTTGCTAGGCTGAAAAACAATTGTTTGTCGTGACATATATGTCGTGACAAACTCCAGAAGGACAAGAACATGAGAAGCGGGTGGAAACTAATTTGGTGTCATGACACAAGGCATTTCTATCGCAACAATAACAAGATTGCTGAAAGAAATTTATGTCGCGACATCAACAAAGTATGTCGCCTTTTGATAGAAACGAAGCCAGAGAAAGAGTCGCGGCAAAGGAAAAACTAGAAGCTGCGATAGAGGCGACAAAGTGGAGGAGTTTCTATCGTGAGAACTTTCTATGTCGCGACAAAAAGACCAAATTTGGCCAGAATTTTGGGGATCCACAATGCAATTAATGAAGTGAGGCCCAACATTGAAAAGCCTATAAATACATGCTTCTAGGGCAGAAGTAATGTGAAACTTTTAATTTGCTCAGGATTTCTTGGTAGTTTGAGAACTCTTATACATTTTTTTTATTTTTTTATTTTTATTTTCCATTTTACTATAATTAGCTTAGTATAGTTTTCTTTAGTCAATTTATTTTCCTTTAATTTTCTGGATTTGGGTGCTATGCGAAGTCTGACTTCTGGATTGGTATTTTTTTATAAATTATTCTTTTCATTAAGCTGTTTGATTTAAATGGATGCTGAAGGTTTCTAGAGTTCATTTGTTCGGTTGTTTATAATTTCGATTAATTTTCACGATCGGTTAGTCATTGATATGATAAACAGTTTGAAAGATGAACTCACTAAGCTGGGTCTTTAGTGAAATAGTCATTTCTGGCACGCACCAAAGAGGAAGAAGCTTTAATTAGAAATCTTAAATTTATTTGATTGGTATTATTTATAAATTTACTTGTCTCAATACTAGTCACAGTATTACTTGATACCATCTGGAGTGTCTCACTCTAATTTCCAGTAGGCCCTCTGAGTGACACAGAGATGGAGAATCCTCAGAGAGTAGAACAGGTTCTTGTGGGTATGGTAGACTAATACTATGGAACTAATGAACTTTGAAGGCATACTCAAATAGATCACCAACTTATAAGTTGAGATAGGTTGAATAAAGTATCTGTCTAATCACTCAGAGGTTTCTCCTCTTTCTGATGAATTGATTTTGATCCCGTGTTAGTTGAGATCTAATCAAGGAGATGGAGATTTGCATCATAAGTGTAGGATGAGGTGTCAATCGGAATTGGAGAAGGCTTGCGAGATCCACATCTATGTGGCGAAGTACTTTAGTCTTAAAGATCACGAGTCGAAATGCTGGAAAGGAAAATGCTTGATTCTTAGAAGGGTTATATATTACGAGTAACTAATTAGAATCTATCTGGAAATGAATACGAACCTTTAATCGATGAAAAGTATTGTTAAGGGAAAATCGAGCCATACGCCTTTGCGTCTTTAATGAGCTCGGTTTTCGATTGTTAAATTTGAGCAAAAAATTGAAATCTTGCGAAGTGATTATTATTACTGATCTAGATCGATTTTGTCTCGCTCGATGAATCTAATTCCCACTTTTATTAAACTTTACTGCGCTTGTATCTTTAAAAGTTTGATGCAAGTACATTTAAGTCCTTTTATTATCATATCGGTGATCAGGCTAGTAATGATCTTGAGTAGTTGGGTAAGTATTTTGATTTATCATCGATCCTTATTAGGAATGATATTTGGACTTACTAAATATCCACTTTTATTACTTGTCATTTGTACTTGTAGTGATTGGCTGCCAATCTAATTTTAAATGAGTCATCTTCTAGAAAAGCGATTCCATTTTCATACATATGAAAAATGGTCTCAACAAGTTTATGGCATTGTTGCTTGGGATTAGATAATACTCCTCTGGTGACAGTGTCATAAATTTGCATATATCATTTGGTTCATATCAGAGTGGTGGCCGTATTACGCAAGGCTACATTTTCTTTGTACAAGGTGACATTGGTCGCTAAGAACGAGGCCAGCTGTTGATGGTAGGACTCCTGTTAATCTTTCAGCATTCGTTCTAAGGACAGCAGTCCCTGTTCCAGCATAGGATCAGAATTGGTAAGGGGGATTTCTCCCATTTAACTGTTTAGAAAAAGTTTATGATTGTCTTTGCAACAATTTAGAGAAGCGCGAGATTTTTCTTTCCCATAGATGACGTCAATGGAAAAGATAAAAACCTTCCACAACAATTTTTTTATTTTTCTCTTACAAATATTGCTAAAAATCAACCTCATGTCCATTGGGATACAAGATTATATGTTATATAGTAATTCGCGGGGAGATACATCATTGATGGCCTTAGGTGGTGATTCATATGTCTTGTTATGAGTGATAGTGTTAAGGGGCTCGCGTGGTCCACATCTTACTTTCATTTATAGCCAGTTCTCGATGCTTGAGGTGCCCTTGTTAAAGCGAGCTCCCAAACCTAGTGCTTTGATGCCCTAAGGTGGCTGAGAAATAGTGCTCATGGGATATGTGATGCATGCACATTAGAGTCTCCGTTAATTTGGCCATCACGTGATAGTCATCGAGTCTGGCTTATCATAGTTCTAGGATGGGAAGGAAAAGTATGCTTTGATTCCTTCTAGGGCGTCGTCACACTCGGTGTTCCATCCCTTTTGGTTTGCTCCACTTAATGCCAAGAAAAGCGGTTACAAATAGTCAGGAGTTGAATAGATTCAAGGCTACCAATTTGCTCGTCACCATCTGTATTTGCCTCTTCGTCTTTGAAACTATTGTCTCGATTACGGCGAGAGCTTGTTTCGAGTAGACTTCAATTCCTTGCTTAGTAACCAGGTAACTTAAGAACTTCTTGGAGCTTACCTCGAAGGCACATTTAACGAGTCAGATTGAGTTTTAAGCAGTGCTGGCTCATTAAAGCAAAGGCTTTTTGGAGATCAGTGGTGTGTTGACTCCTTCTTGGAAACTTAACTAACATATCGTCGATGCTGAAATTCCATCGTTTCTTGGGAATTAGCTCAAATATTTTTGTCATCATTCTTTGGTATATTTGCCCCATGTTTTAGACCCGAATGGCATAACCTTGTATGAAACATTCCCGTCAGTTGTGATGAGCGCTGTTTTCCGTCGGCCGGGAACATGGGGATTTGATTGTATCCAGATAAGCATCCATGAAATAAAGAAGCTCATGGTTGGCGATTACATCCCGTCTAGTCTGCTCCAGGAAGTAAGGAAGTATCGCCGTGCCAGCCCTCATTGAAGTTCGAGTAGTCGACGCATACTTGCCATTTTTCTTTGGCACTACCACGACGTTTGCCAACAATTCCGAATACTACACTTTTCGGATAAATCCTGCCGCTAACAATTTTTCTACTTCAGATTTAACGATCACTCGCCATTCAGGGTGGAAACGATGTAGTTTTTGCTTCACAGGGTAGCATCCTTCGCGCGTCCTTAGATGGTGTTGGAGGCTGTAAGGATGCCCGACTGTATCGATTGTGGATTCGGAAAGCGTCAAAGTGGTGCTCTAATCTTGAAGGATATCTCAGCTTCTTTATTAGAGTGATCCTGCTCCTAGAAAAATTGTCTCTCCCTTAAAGCGTGTGTTTTAAGAACCAGACATACAGGATTCCTCCTGGACCTCCGGCCTGTGCTATTTGACAACGTCTTATTTGGTTATCTCCACGGCGCTCACATGTGGGGACATCAGCTGCCCCTTAGGTTAACCTGGCGAAGTGAGGCATGAGAAGCCAGAGATACGATGATAGGTTGAATGGACAGCCTTCATGGCATGTATTCAAGACCTCTTAAGAATAATATTGAACGAGCAGGGTCTTTGATTACATAGAATAGGACGAATATGATCCGTTGAAGCCTGTGAGGATTCCTCCTTGCAATTGCAGCGATGACAACTGGTACCCCATTTGAATTAGTATCGACTTATGCATCAAGTCTACTACACTTCAGGTATCGACCAGTACCCATCTTATCGAGAAACTACCTTCTAGGGACAAGACGAGGGCGTCTCCATGGGATGGTCGAGTTCCCTACTACCCAGAGAAAATCGTGTGAACCAAAATTTGTTCATTGTAGAGTCCAAAAATCCCATTTGCGAACGTAATTCTGCCTTCAATCAATAATAAGCATCTGGCTCTCCAGGAATGGTGATTTTGTAACTTGCTTATCGAAGGAATCGATGATAACAATATACGAGGCGCTGGTGCGAGGTTAAATTGTAGTGCCGCCCTTGAAAGTTTCATTGTTTGGATCATTAACTTGCTTGACATCTATTCATTTATTTATTTTCCTCTTGGCATCAATCCAAAAGTTTGCATTCTTATTATGATACTAATGTTTATTTTTGGTTTTTAAAATTAAACTTTATAGAACTACATGGATTAATCTCGAAAAGCGAGTTTAGCTATCTTTATTTAATTTCATCCTTCGCAATTCAAGGAGTTTATCAGCATTTCTTGATCTTACCAACTTTACGGAGAGGTTCTTTAGTCACATCCATTAGATCGATTGAGGAAGTTATAACTTTCTAGGGTTGTTTAAATCCTCTTTAGTTTTTAGCGATTTTGATTATATGTTTCTATCGATGTATTATTAGTTTGAACCAATAAATTTATTTTTCTCTTAAAAAAAGAAAAGAAAATATGATGTGACAATAAAACCTAGCTCAAATGGTTAAGAGTTTAGGCTATTATGGAGGACGAACAAAATTTATGAAGAATATAACATAACACTATGATGTAATGTAAAATGAATAGATATAAAAAAATAAAAAAAATGACGTGACAAGGCTATCTCTAATAAGTGGCGATACATGAGGCCCATCGGTCAAAATATGAGAAACAATTTTGTCTTAAAAGGTGAAGTCATGCATGTATTCCTTAATTTGTTGGAGATGGTACATTTCATGGTGATACGGGGGAGTTGAGTTCTATTTTCCTTCTTTTTAGTACTTTATTATCGCATAACACTTGATTCCACGAAATAAAATAAATCTACAATAGGATATAAAATTAAAATATTAAATTTCTCTATTTTTATTTTGTATGGTTTTTCCTTTTTTTTTTTTTTTTTAATCATTGTATGATCCTTTCTTCTACTTTTTCTTGAAAAGAAACATAGCCTTAAAAATGTAATTAACTTTACACCTTACATACGTAGGTGGTTGCAACCCCAATAAATTGATAATAATTGATTTAGTGAACTTTATACCTACCATATTGATTATAATTGATGTAGTAAACTTTATACCTACCATAATGATATGGTGTCGTGAAGGTGATAATAAATGGAAGATATGTACCTCTTGCCTAGCACTCTTTTATGGGTACCTTGGAGCTGACCGACACCACGACAGTCGGCAGGCAAGAGCCTCAAAGGGAAAAGGCCTAGGCACGGCTAGCCCAAAGAACGCGCAATGAGCCCTGCAGGTGCCCGAGGGGATTAGGCCCGGACACTAGGCGGCGAGGCAGCGGCCAGATCCTTCGGCTTGGGTGCTGGGTGCCCATGCCCCGGGCCGCCTTGTTTGGCTCGGCACTTGTTTTCGATCGGCCAGCTCTCGAGAAAGTTGCCAGTGGAGGCTCTCCACTTTAAAGCATGGGTTCACCATCAGGCGACCAAAGTCGCCTCAGACAAAATAGGAAAGTCCTCTTAGCGGGTTCTATCGGGAAGGTAGTTAAAGTAGAGGGAAGGAATAAGTCACCTTCCCGGAAATAAAAATACATCTTCCCCTAACATTATGTGAAGAGAAATCGTCCACTATCCCCAAAAGAAATCCTCTTCCTCACCATAAAGAAGCAAGTCACACCAAAAGAAGGTATGAGATTCCTAATCAAGACGATTATTACTCCAAACTCTAAGTCTTCCAGAAAAAGACTAACTTTGCCATCGGAGGGGCGATGGAACATCACCGTCATCATCTTTTTGTTTTACGGGTTGCGACTAAGCTGGTAGATGCCTGATCCAATGACTTTGAGTCGGGGAGACCTGGTGGCGCCGTCGCAGGAAAAAATCGAGCAAGAAGTCTCAAAGGCGGTAGCAGGCTTAGGTACACAGCTCTGGTGACCTCACGATCTCTGACTTTGCATTTATTCCCGAACATCCGCAGTCTTAGTCGGAATTCACGCATGTAGTGCTAATCCAGCGAACACAAACACTGAAGATCAGCTCCTCCTCTGGCGCAAAGAGATGGAAGCAAGGCAAGAGGAGCAGGCCAGGTAGGTGGTCGAATTGCACGAATAGGTGAGCCCAGATTCACAGAGAAAATGGCGCTGGGCCGTTGGGATTTGTAGAGGCAGGCTAATCGCGGGAACCTCCCAGATCCGTTCCTCGAATCCCGGCCCGACAAAGTAAGAAATTCGCTGCGCTAGACGATGTTGATCTACCGACGTATGATGAGCTATCCTCCGACAGTTCCCTGCTCCCAGGCCGTTCACCATCCCAGAAGCAGCGCAGTACTCGAAAAAATACCCCTCGCCTATCTAAGTAGGTCCGGTGGCGTCGTGGGCGTCGGGTGCAAAGGACTAGCAGGGACTTAACGATTGCCATCACCAGCTCACCAATGTGCTGACCCGGTGGTAGCCTTCGCTTGATGCCGTCCACGAACGCTTTGCAGGCGCCTATCTGCGAATGATTGTTCCCTCAGCCGTTCGGGGACCTTTGGACATGCTCTCCACTCCCCTTGGACAACATATCCTGGACTACGATCCTCCCTGCGGCTTTTCTATACCGCCCTTCGCCATGTACAACGACTCTTCCGACCCTTACGATCACATGTTACATTACAACCAAGTAATGATCCTCAACGCCGGGGATGATCAACTCTTATGTAAGGTGTTCCCAGCCAGCCTCAAGGGCCCCTCTTTAGCTTGGTTTCACAAGCTCCCTAGATGATCGATAAGCGCGTTCGGCGAACTATGGGCTGCATTCGTCTCTCAATATTTGTGTTCTGTCAGACAAAAAGGGAACATCAGCTCCCTCTAGTCCATCCTCAAACGGGAGGACGAGTCCATTCGGGACTTCACACACAGGTTTGGACAGGCAGTTCAGCAGATCGATGTATACAGTATGGATGCGGTCTTGCAAAACTTAAGAAGAGGCTTTGGGCCGACAACTCCGTTCTTCCAGTCTTTATCCCTAGACCCGTCGGTAACTATGGAGGAATTATGCAAGCTGGTAGATAAGTCTTATATTTGGAAGATAACATCCAAGACACCTCGAAATTGTTATGATAGCAGCTCGAGCAACAGTCGACTGCCAAGGGCTCATTCGAGCAGGCTGCAAGGCAAGGCCGAAGCGCCACAGACGAACTGTCCAGGAAGAAAAGACCCCAGTGGGTTCACGCTCTCAATGTCCTTTGTGCAGGCTCCACGCCCCATCATCTGAACCTCCCCCAGATTTCGGGGTGGCCCCACCAATGAGGGCGGAGTGGGACCAGCGCAACAAATCCTGCGATGCGATTACCGCGGGACCACGACCCACGAGACCCGATCGTGTGATGCTGACTTCGGCATAGGATGTCGATGAGGGTCCACTTTTTTTTTCACGTGTATACTTTAAGGCCCAGTTCATTCATATAATGTTAAACAATTAACTTGTAGTATATTACTGTAGCGGCTGGATTGCAAAATATATACAAGCTCCATATATGGAAGTGTTCCAGCATCTCTGATATTTACATTGGTTTCTGAAATTTCATATACAAAATAGACACAAGGTCTTCGTTAGGCTTTATTCTTGTGACCTTTATTTCTTGATGTAGATGGCACAGTCCTGGTCTCCTCTTACGGCCCTTACGGATTGAACACCATTTGCTAAACTGCGCTTAGTGGGAATTAATACACATGGATGACTTCTGATAAGGGTCACCACATATCTAATCGTATAACCTGATTAGCATTCTGAGATTCTTATCATTTCTCATATATAAATACTTTTCCTAACAAGTTTCATTTCTTATCATCTTCCATATACTTTTAAGTCGTCTTGTTCTTATGTTTGTATCTTTATGTCGCATGTGATATTTATGCTTCTCATATCATGTCATATATTCCTCTACATTTACTTTGCATATACATGTTTCTTTTTATGTTTCATGTCTGCATAAACATAGAAGTGGATCTGAGGAAACCTTGAGGGCCAGAAGGCGTAATTCACTTGTAATGAGGAGTGGTCCATGAGGGCGGCGGCCCATTTATCATTGTGCGAGACAATGATCATTTATAAAGCCGGAGAGCCTTGTGATATATTATGCGAAGAGTATATCACATGCGAGACGGTGACCTATGCGCGTGTCTGATGCTTTCGAAGGTATCATCACTTTGCGAGCGATGACCGCCGCGAGGAGCCCAAGGCGTTGTGGTGACCCTTTAGGTGTGAATCCAACGGATCTATGCCATCGACCCAAACGGAGACCTCGATATCGAGAACTTGTATCTGCGGACTTATTTTTTCCTAATAGGCATGCCCATCTATCCTCGGGTTCTAGCAGATGATAATATGTATTTTATGTTCGGTATCTATCTCATATTCGAATAATTATTGCCGTCATTATTCGCATAGGATATAAAAATATACAATCATTTATTCATATCTTTGCATTTTTCATCATCTCGTTATATGCTTATAAATAACCATGCCTACATGTATGCTTTTGACTATTTATAAATTCATAATATGACTAACTATAATGGTTACTGTAGGACTATCTTGTTTTCATGATTTACGGAACTAATATAAGTTCAATTTTTTATCAAACTATCTATGGATAGTTTCTTGACTCAATAGGATTTTCCATAGAGTCGAGGAACACCAGTAAGTTCTAAACGAAGGAGATATGACCTTAGTTGGAGGTCATGCCTTGATCAATCTTGAGTTGGCTGAGCGCGAGTTGACTGTCTGAGGGCGAGCTCGATCTATCACCTTAGTCTGAAATCTAAGCCATCAATTTCTCAGGCATACAAATGTATTCTTGACTCAATGGAGAACATGAAGGTCCAAGTGCACCAGATCGGAGTTCAAACGAAGGAGATATGGCCTTAGAAGTTGGAGTGCGTCTGCAGTCAATCTTGACAGTTGACACGGCCAGCAGAGCTGACCTGTCCTGGATGAGCTCGATCTATCACCTCAGTTTGACATCTAATTTCTTCCTCAGGCATATGAATGTATTCTTGACTCAATGGGCTTTCCATAGATTCCAAGAACACCCAAATCGGAGTTCGAACGAATGAGTTATGACCTTCCGAAGTTGGAGGTCATACGATCCAACTATGACAGTTGACTGATATGACAAGTTGAGCTCTGGGACGGGTCCTCTGGCCTCTGGGATGAGCCAGCTGACCTCTTTTTCATGAGGTCTGCTGACCTCTGCTGCATGAGGTTTGCTGACCTCTTCTGCATGAGGTCTGCTGACCTCTGCTGCATGAGGTCTACTGACCTCTGTTTGACGACGTCTATGGGCTGACCTCTCGCCTATTGGTTGTTAGAGTAAAAAGACCATGGCAGTTACCACAGGGTCCGAATTGAGAAATTCAAAATCCTAACATCAAGTTCACTGATGTGGCTACATTTTCTCGGAAGGACTTACTGCCAAATTCTCTTTATTTCTGACCCAAATATCCGTTATAAGGTATGGCTAGTTGACCGGCCAGACTGATGACCCGACCGGATCGAAATGGTGACCTCGGTAAAGGACCATAGCAGTGCACGGAGGTCGAATCGAAATTCAACCCTAACATCAAGTTCATTGATGTCCTTCTAATTAATAGAAGGACTCACTTCTGAATTCCTATATTTCTGATCCAAAAACCCGTTCTAAGATCATTTTACTGCATGTGATCGACAATAGGAATTTTAAGGTTCAACTTGCAACTAAGACCCTTCTCAAACACAATTTAGGAGCCTTAAGCTCTTCTTAACTCAACCCTATAAGAAATAGGTTTAAGGTTCCCAAACCCGAACCATACACACAAGATGAAAGTTCTTAACCATAATATCTAAACTTTATAGTCAAAACTAGACTTCCTGTTCCATGGTTTCCATCTGAAGCTATACTCAAATTCATACCCAACTGATCTTCTTCCTATTGCTGTATATTATTCTTCTTCTTCCTTTGCTTCTCTCTTACTCTCATTATTACTTTGCTCTCCCTTTCTCATGAAGACTAAAAATGGTGCTCTTTTGGTCTTATGTATTTGATCCATCACTTTTTATTTTACTTTGGTCCTCGACTCTTATAATATTTGCAAATCAATTTTATAATATTTTTACAATAGCCTTAAATCTTCTTTATTATTTGCCAATTTAACTTGTATATTCTACTTTTTTGTTTATCTTTATTTTATTTTAGAATAAATATACCTTCGTTTATTATACCTAAAACATGTTATAAAACTATTAGGGTATAATTTGGGGTGTCTGACTCTCACACATAAAAAGAATTTCGTCTGAAATTCCTTTTTGATCGAAAAGAGTTGCGGATCTCATTACTCTCATGGTTAGCCACGGCTCCAGTAACTTTCTCTAACGTGGTGTTGCGGAGAACTCACTTAATGGTACTTGTTTGTTACTTCAAAATTTGTTCCTCTCGAGCTAGAATGGTCTTTGGCTCCTCATCATATAACAAATCTTCTTGTACTTGTATTTCTTGCACTAGTAGTATGTACGACTCATCAGAGCGGTATCTCCGAAGCATCGACACATGAAACACATCGTAATAATTTGGCCCACTCGAGGAGGAGTGCCAATCGATAAAAACCACCCGGGAGCGATGCGTTGCAAAATCTCATATGGCTAATGAACCTTGGACTTCAACTTGCCTTTTGACGAAACCTTAAAACTCCTCCATGTTTGATACCTTTAAAAAGACTTTGTCTCCCACGTTATATTCAATATCCTCTCCTCTTTAGGTTGGCATACGACTTTTGTCTATCATAGCCTTTAACCTCTCTTAGAATAACTTGTACTTTCTCTTACGTATCTTTTCTTATGTAGGACACTTGATTTATCTTTCATTTAATTTGTCAAACACAGGAGTTCTACATTACGGCCATATAAAGCTTCATATGGTGCCCATACAGATCTTGATTAGAAAACTATTGTTATAAGCAAATTCCATCAATGGAATATACCTATCCGGCTTTCAAATTCCGTAGCCTGACAGCAGAAGCATATCTTAGAAGGCTTTTTGAGATCGAAATCTCTCATTGTCCATTTGTTTTGCGGATGGAATCTTGATACTAAAATTTAACTTAGTGCTTAAAGTGTTGTAATTCCTTCCCGGAACCTTGATGTAAATGGTGGATCTCTATCGACACAATAGACAACGGCATATCTGTCCTTGATCTCATCTACATATAACTGGCTAATTCGATCCATAGAATAGTCAATCATTGGTATAAAAATGGGCCGACTTTGTGAGCCCTATCTATAATCACCAGACAGTCATGTTTTGTTGTGTGAGGGAAAGCGGGACACAAATCCCATAGTAATGTTATCCCACTTCCATTGAGAATTGGAAGGGTTAACAAACATTGGCGCTTGATGTTAAACTTTGACTTGTTATTTCGTCGAGCAGACACATATTCGATCCACGCCTCTTTCATTCCTTTCCACCAATAAAAGCGTTTCGCAGATCTGGTACATCTTATTCCTCTCGGGATGCATGGTAAATATTGTATTTTGAGCCTCAAATAGCAACTTTTTCTTTAGCTCTTTATCATCTGGCACACATAATCTATTCTGGAAATACAAACTTCCAGCTTCTTTCTCTAAAAACTCGGTCTTGTCACCATCTCTAACCATCTGTAAATTTTTCTGTAACTCTTCATCATTTTTCTGCGCATCTATAATCATTTGCTTTGAAACGGGTTGAGCTTCTAGTTGAGCTAACATAGCTCCATCATCTCCTAGTCTCAATCAGCATGCTTGTAGTGGCTTGTACTACCATTGTCTTTTGGCTTAAAGCATCAGCTCTATATTCGCCTTTAGGGATGGTAATCTATGATGCAGTCATAATCCTTTAATAACTCTAACCACCTCCGTTGTCTCAAATTTAACTCTTTATGCGTTAGAAAGTACTTGAGACTCTTATGATCGGTGTAAATTCTACACTTTTCCCCGTATAAGTAGTGTCGCCATATTTTTAAAGCAAACACTACCCTTGACTAACTCTAGGTCATAGGTGGGATAATTTTGTTCATGGCTTCAGCATGCGGGCGCTTAAGCCCGCACTTTCCGTCTTGTGCTGCTACGCATCCTAAACCCGATGCATGAAGCATCAACATACAGGTATACTCTCTTTTCCGGAGTAGGCTGTCCCGTCTGCGGGTGCGGCCGGCATCCCTTTATTGTTCAAACTATTCGACATTTATGCAATCCCACTCGAAACTTTATTCCTTTCACGAGTAACTTGGTGGCGGGCTATGCCAGAAAAGCCTCTCCTGAAATCTTTATAATAAGCATTAGGCCCGAAACTTCTCACCTCGGTTACATTTTGAGGTGTTCCAATTCAGGCAGCTTCAATCTTAGCGGGATCAGCTATACCCTCAGCCCGGACCTGATATAGCTGGGAATGAGACTTCCTTTGGCAAATCACATTTGCTAAGCTTAGCATATAACTGCTTTTCTCTTAACGTCTCTGGAATATTCTCGGAGTCTTTGTTCAGCTGCGTATCCTTAGAATACACGGGATGTCATCAATGAAACTAAGCAAATTAGTCCACATGGGGTCGGAAAACCACATTCATCGTATCCATGAATCTTGTAGATTGCATTAGTCGACCAAATGGCATGACGAAAACACGTAATGACCGTATCGGGTTCTAAATGCAGTCTTCGGCACATCTCCTTCCTTTACCTCAGCGTCAATGCCACGATCGCGGGTTTATCTTGAAAAGACACCGGCTCTTCAGGCGATCAAAGATCTTGATTCTCGTGATGGGTACTTGTTTTTCCACTGTCACCTTATGTCTGCTTAGATATGTCGTGCACAATAGTAGAGTGCCATCTTTCTTTCACAAATAAAGCAGGTGCACCCAAGGACACCTTGTGTAACATCCGAAATATACCCTAGCCGGTTTCGGGACTTGTTTGAGGTATATTAAAAGTTAAATATGAATTTTGGAAAATAAAATGAGGGACAGGAGAGTTTACAAAGATATAAGGGCAATCTTGTAATTTAGTAAAAGGATATGAAAGTCATAAAAGGAAAGATGAGGGTTAAGCTAGGAGCCTTCATAAGTTTAGGTTTTCAAAAGGGAAGAATTTGGGGACGAATGCGATTATGGAAACTTAAGCTGAAAATGGATTTTTACTTGAGAACATGGCCTTAGCAATGTGGTTTAAAGACCCGATTTGGTCTCATTTTGGGACCAAACAGTGAGAGAGAAGAGCAAAAGAAAGAGAGAAGAAGAAGAGGAAGAGGGAAGAGGAAGGAAAGGGAGATCAAGCGACAGAAAATTATGGAACTCATAACCTTTAGTATGGAGCTTGGATTTGTGTATGGATCTTTTGGTTTTGTATAGTTTATTATCTTCTTCAAAACCACAGGTTTGTTAGGATGAATCTAACGAAGATGTATTGAGAATTAGGGTTGTTAAAGGCTCGTAGCAGATAGTTGTAGAATCCTCTCTCTCTTAGGATTGATTCATAGTTATTGTAAGTAAATGAGTTAGGGTTTAGAGTAAACCTATTAATTAATTTTCATGTTTTATTGAGGATGGTTATAACCCATATTAGAAGAAGGAGTTTTGGAAGAAATCATGATGGATTTTGAAAGAAAATATGAGAATTAAGAAGAGAATTGAGTAGAAAAGAGATTCGAGGTGAATTTGGAATTGTTTTGATGTGTGTTTGAAGTATAGAAATTGGGGATCAAAATGAAAAATGGCAGAAGAAAACACACATTACAGGCATTCTGGTAACTTATGGTACAACTTGAACTTATCTGGGGTACAACCTGTCTCAGACGTCATTTTGGCCAGTTCTACCTGTAGGACAAGTTACATCGGTACAACTTGTTTTAGTTTTTCCTGTTTCGACCAGTTTTTGTATTTAGCCCATAACTTCCTCATTTCTTGTATCCGATTTGAGTGATTCAAGTGGCTGCGGCAAACGAACTTCGAGAGAACAAAACGTAGAGAATAGGAATCTTCAAATTATGATCCTAAGAGGCCTAAATTCACTCGAAAGTGGGGACATGTGCAAGACAAATTCTGGTTCAGCTTTGAACATAGAGCAGTCAGGTTAATTTGGACATGCTTAATTTGGTGCTCGAATTAGGTGATTCAATTAGAATAGAACCATACCTGTAGCTTTATTAGTACAAAGACCATGTGTCAAATATAAAGTTAGAACCCCCCGGAAAAAAATTTATGTCTGGCTTGTTCTAGTGTAATCGGGTAGCAGAGCTAGTTTGGCATAGAAAAGTATATAACTTTAGTTAGGATGATCGATTGGATTAATTCCTTCCTAAGTAAAATGTGATTCATAGAGGAATAAGAATATATGAATGAGGGTGTGATTCCATTGACATCATACTTCACAGGAATATGAAGTTCCATATGTAATAGGCATGAAACAAGAAAATGTAGAAAATGAAAAATGTATGAAATTATTTCATGAAACATGAAAATGATTATGGAAAATGAAAATGAAAACGAAATGAAACATGAATGTATTGAACATGAAAGACAATAGTCATGTTTATAATGTAGTTGGAGTGATATATGATTAAATACATCACATATAACGAAAATGATAACAAATGATGGCGAGTATCATTAGACAAAGTATCACATTAAAGTAATTCATGAATAGAATATACATAGGAATGAATATGTGGACGAGTCATATGAATGAGTATAAATGAATAAGTATCACGATAAATGAATTTATGAATGAATATACATGAATGAATATGTGAATGAGTGTATGAATGAGTATACGTGAATAAGTATACGTAAATGAATTTATGAATGAATATACATGAATGAATATGTGAATGAGTGTATGAATGAGTATACGTGAATAAGTATACGTAAATGAATTTATGAATGAGTATACATGAATGAGTATACATGAATGAGTGTATGAATGAGTATACGTGAATAAGTATACGTAAATGAATTTATGAATGAGTATACATGAATGAATATGTGAATGAGTGTATGAATGAGTATACGTGAATAAGTATATGAATAAGTATACATTGAATGGCGTAAGAGGATGAGTATATATAAATGATCACATGAATGAGTATGTGATTGAAAGTATATCTTGAAAAGATATCTGAAAGTGAATATGAAATCAAATGTGATATTAAACTGAATGAATGTAAGATAATAAAAAGACGGTTAATTAAGCGAATCCGTGCATTAAGTAATAGTGAATGATATGAAGAATGAATCGCGACGAAGGATACCAAGCGGCATGGTGCGAAGGCACCGAAATTTTCCAATGTCCCACACTTGGCGGGATGCGCAATGCGGCATCCCGTCATGATGGCGTGTAACGTGAAGAAATGTCCCCCGCAGAGATTCTGCATGGATCCGTCTTGATGGGCGTATGACATTTTAAGTAATACCACGTAATCGGGATGCGCAAGCGGCATCGTCATGATGGGAAGAGCGAATAAATAATACCACATATCGGGGTGCGCAAGCGGCGCTCCGTCATGATGGAAGGCGGTATTGACACCCGCGTGTCGGGATGCACCAAAGCGGCATCCGTCATGATGGGAGAACGAATAAGTAATACCACGTATCGGGATGCGCGAAGCGACATCGTCATGATGGGAGAACCGAATAAAGTAACCACCACATGTCGGGGTGCCAAAACGGCATCGCGTCATGATGGGAGAGCAGAATAAGTAATACCATGTCGGGATGCACCAAAACGACATCCGTCATGATGGGAGAACCCGAATAGAAATAATACCACATATCGGGTGCACCAAACAACATCCGTCATGATACTGGGAAGGCAGAATAGTGATACCCATCAGCCGAGATGCACCAAACAACATCACGTCATGATGGGAGAAGCCCAGAATAAGTAATACCACATGTCGGAAATTTCACTGTATCCGTCATGATGGGAGATCGAATTGTAAAATGTGTGAGCACATTGCAGTGATGATAAGGGTGGGATTCATTAAGCGGGCTCAAGTCGAAATGTGAATTAAATAGTCAAAATTGAAATAACCAACAGCCATGATGTAAATGGGATTTTATGTGTATGCTTAAATCTCATAAATTGGATTGTGAAATGAATTATTTACGTGAGAATGCATGATATGATATAGTAAATGATTTGTATATTGAAAGCATGCGAAAATTAATAGCATGAGTTTATGTGGATAACATGGCTATTTTGTAAGTATGTGTAAGTGTGAAAGGTTATAGGTCTCTTGAAATTGTAAATGGTCATGGGATTGCCCGAGAAAGAAGTGCTTTAAACCCCAATTAAAAAGGTCTAGTAGAATAACATAAACAACATGTTTGGAAAGATAATTGAAAATGTCGAGATGCTTAGGGCTCGGCTTGGATCATGTCGGGTCCGTCGGATGGTCGCGTACCTAACAAATTCATAAAATGAAACAAAATGTTTTGATTGAAAATGTCGGAGTAAACCGGGCTCCAGCTTGGATCCGCCAACCGGGTCAAGTCGGGGATTCGGGTCGCGACACTTTTGAAAATGAAAATATAATAAAACGAAAACAAAAAGGATTTAACGGGCATCCCAGATCATGAAATGTAATTTCTAAAGGGAGTTGATTAATGGCTTACGACGTGATAGCGATAAGAGTCTAATAATAGTATTGGTATTAGTTCATTTATGAACTGTATGAAATTGATATGATTTGATTTGTTACGAGATTGCCATTGTATACGTATAAGTTTTACTTTGAATATGGTTTGATCTATCATACATGCTTAGTAGATATGAGTTACAACCTGCTTAAAATACATGACCGCAGGGAGTAATATGAACGAAAAGATATGGAATACGAAATGATAAAATCTACATGTATAACCATGATATGAGTTAGAAGTCATAAGATTGAGCTTATTATATGCATAAGTATTAGTAAATGTAAAAAGATAGTGACAGCGGTGTGTTATTGGTGAATTTACCTCTATATGTTCCCACTAGCGTAAACCTTGCGAGATTCAATCGTGTAGATGCGAAAAGGGAGATAAAGAGGACAGGACATTCCACACCGGCAATACGGGCCATCTCGAGGAGATAGGTGCTCACCGGCCTTTATTCCCGCAATCTCACGATGTTTGTATTAGATATGTATAGAGTATGTATTTGTATCGGAAATGGAACTTAGTAAATATGTATAAATTTTAATGGATACCATTCCGGTGGTAGTTCATTTGTAAATGTAAATGATTGTTGGTTACTAAAATCATTTGTACACCACAGATATAAGTTCAACTCTGAAAAAAAAAAAGTTAGAGTCCCAGTATATGGTTTCGCACCCCGAAACCGGTTCGGATTCGCCAATCGGGTCGGACCGGGAATTGGGGCGTGACACACTGGGTCGGATAAATCCTTTATCTAAAAGTTCTTGCAATTGACTCTTTAACTCTTTCAGCTCCGTTGGAGCCATCTGTCTGATTGCCCTTGAGCATAGGAGACATTCTAGTACAATTTCTATGGCTAAGTCCACCTCTGCTCGTGTGGAATGCATAGTAACTCTTCGGGGGAATACATCTGGAAATTCCCTTACCTCTTGGGATCTTTTACGTATCAACTTGACCTCTCTTTGAGTCAAGTATCAAATAAGAATGTCTTACATCATTTCCTCATAATTCTCCTCGCTTGCATAGTGGAGATGACATTAGACAATACATGATCCAAATGCCTTGTACTATTACCTCGATGCGGTCGAGCATCTCCAACACTCACAGATCTTTTTGTCCACAATCCACGATAGCTCGGTGCTTAGACAACCAATCCATTCCTAGAATCAAGTCAAACTCTCGGAATGGTAAGGTTATCAAATCAGTGAGAAACTCTTTTGTTTGTATAACAATGGGACAATTTCTATATATGTTATTCACACTAACGCTGTGCCCCAACGGACTAGTTACATGCATGTCATATGCTAATTTCTCCATTGCTGGTACTTTGTCAAATACATGCTCCATGCACACATATGAATGAGTAGATCCATGATCAATCAATGCATGCATCTCTATATCATATAAAGAAAATATACCCTTTATAACGGGAGCATTCGATCCTCACGAGCCTTCATAGCATATGCTCGTCTTTGGTCTTTTGTAATGGCATAGAGACGTTTCTTGTTTCCGACACTATGCCTCCTCGTCCTCTATCTTTGAGATGGGCCACTAAGACCCCCTACCACGATCACGAGTCGAGAGTGGTGCAGCGAATCTTCTCTTCCACTTCCTTGTTGGCTTCCATTATCCCCTAACTCTCGAGGACACTGTGCCTTCAAATGCTCAAGGCTTCCACATCGGAAACACCCTCCTGTCACTATCCTGCAAACTCCCAAAGGCCTTCTATGGCAATGAGGGCGTGTCGGGAATTTCTCCATATCATGAAGCACCTCTACGGCCTCGTGCTACATTGGACCTTTGCCTTCTACCTCTCGTAGTGGAACTATATTCTGATTGAGCTGGAGATTCTCTAACTCTTTTTCCCGAGGAGGACGAAGCCCCTCTAGAAAACTTATTCTTTTGAAATCTTTCTTTGTTGTTCGTTTTTAGTCTCTACTTTCTGTTCTGCGGCTTAGACCAAGCGATAAAAATCCCTTTGTTTGGAGAGAAGTCATAGGTGCCAAATACCTCTTGATGGAGATCATGGAGTCCATGCCAAATTACTGCAAAATGCCTCGGTGGTTGATTCGGTGCATGTTACTAAGATGGCTAGAATTCTTTTTCATATTCAGCCACAGATAAACTCCTTTGCTTCAATTCAGAAGCTGTTTCCATAGAATCCTATACATCTCGGTAACATACTTTACCACGAACTCTTGGACAAAGAACTCCCAAGTCATGGGATTTGGGGGAATCCTTGGACTTTTGAGCACTAGTTTCCGCAATCGTATGCCTCGCCTTGCAATAGTGAGGCGCGCAAGATGTTCTACGTCGGGAGGGACATCTAATCTCTTGAATACCTTTCTAGCTTTTTCTAACGAGTGCTTTCTCGACTCTTCCATACTTTCGACCATGATTCCTGCCCATGTCTTCTTATTGTGTCTATTGGAGCTTTAGGAGCAGTCAATCTATCCAATACCCGAGCCATGTCTTGCGATATTCGACCGAGGCTTATTGGAATCATTAGGTACGTACTACGAAGGTTCGAAGGCGACAACACTGTTCTCTTGGGTTGACACTCTCGGCGCTTCTTGGACGATCCATCTATAAAAACACAAGGACATCACATCGAGGCCAACACATTACTAAACACGGGCACTGATCTTATATGCTCTATTCAGGTACCTAAACTGGCTTTCTAGAAACGCCCTAAACACAGGCTACGATACCACTAAACTTGTGGCCCCAACTCGGCATAGGATGTCAAGTGAGGGTCACTCTTTTTTTTTCCACATATATACTTTAAGCTAGTTCATTCATATAATGTTAAACAATTAACTTGTATTATATTCTGTAGCAGCGGATTACAAAATATATATATAAAGCTCCATATGGAAGTGTTCAACATCTACAATATTTACATTGGTTTTATAAATTTCATATACAAAATAGACCTAAAGGTCTTCCAATGGGCTTTATTCTTTGTGTGGCCTTTGTTTGTGATGTGGATGGCACAGTCCTCTGGTCTCATATGCCTGTACCTACCTGATTGAACACCATTGCTAAACTACGGCTTAGTGGGAATTAATACACATGGATGACCTCTATTGGGCTCCACCCACACTTCTATACAAATGCATATAACACAATTAACATTTACAGATTCTTATCGTTTCTCATATATAAATACTTTTCCTAACAAGTTTCATTTCTTATCATCTTCCATATACTTTTCAGGTCATCTTGTACTTTTCTTCTTGTTTTTGTAACTGTATATTATCATCGCATAGCAATGTTATGCTTCTCATATCATGTCATATATTCTCTAAACTCCTTTGCATATACATCATTTCTTTTATGTTTCATCTACATAAACCTTAGAAATTGGATACGAGAAACCATGAGGAGCGAAGTATTGTATTCCTTGTATGAAAGCAGTGGTCCATGAGAACCAGTTATCATTATCTGCGAGACAATGAAGCCATTATAAGCGGAGCTTTGTGATATATGCCATGGAAAGTTTGTATCATCCTTTGTCAGGGGTGACCTATACGATAATATGATACAGAAGGTATCATGTTGTCTGAACAGTGACCACATGAGGGCCCCAGGCGTGGTGACCCTTCGGGGCCACGAAGTGATCAAACGGGATCTATGTCATCGACCCAAACGGGGCCTGATACTCCGAGAACATCGCTGCGGACTTATTTTTTCCTAATAGAGGCATGCCCATCTATTCCTCACCGGGTTCTAGCGGAACCAATCAATATGTATTTTATGTTCAGTATATATCTCATATTCCCGAATAATTATTGCCATTCGGTATTCATATGGGATATAAAAATATACAATCATTTATTCATATCTTTGCATTTTTCATATCTCGTTATATGTATAAATAACCATGCTTACCATGTATGCTTTATTTACATTTATAAATGCATAATATGACTAACTATGGTTACACACTTGAGGACCCTCTTATTTTCTATGATTTACGGAACTAATATAAGTTCCAATTTTATAACTATCTATGGATGGATTCTTGACTCAATGGGATTTCCATAGAGTCCAAGAACACCAAGTAAGTTCAAGCGAAGGAATATGACCTTCCGAAGTTGGAGGTCATGCGCAGTCAATCTTGACAAGTTGACCTGAACTGACGAGTTGACCTGTCCTGGACGAGCTCGATCTATCACCTCGGTCTGACATCTATTATCTTCCTCAGGAATATGAATGTATTCTTGACTCAATGGGCTTTCCATAGAGTCCAAGAACACCAGAATCGGAGTTCGACGAAGGGTTATGACCTTAAGTTGGAGGTCATCGCGATTAATCTTGACAGTTGGCTGATGACGGTGACTGTCCTGGATGAGCTCGATCTATCACCTCGGTCACGACATCTAATATCTTCCTCAGGCATATGAATGTATTATTGATAATGGTTTCTGTAGGTCAAGAACACTAAATCGGGTTCGAACGAATGAGTTATGACCTTCCTGAAGGTGGAGGTCATCACGATGTATGTGAGTTGAGCTCTGGAGACGAGTGAATCTCTGGGATGGTCTGGCCGAGCCTCTGAGGATGAGGCCCGTGACCTCTGTTGCACATGAGGTCTGCTGACCTCCTACCATGAGAGTCTTCAGCCTCTGCATGAGTGCTGACCTCCTGTGCATGAGAGGTCTGCCCGACCTCGTTTGGCGACGGCTTGATCTGTAAGTTCCTCTACTTTGTTGGCTGTTCTGTAGGCCTGCTTGGTCTCACGGAGGTCCAAATTGGATATTCAAAAGCACAACGTCGGGATTCATTGATGTGGCTATTTTCTAGAAGGACTTACTGCCAAATTCTGCTATTTCTATTGACCACACTCTGTTCGAAGGTACGGCTAGTTATTCCAGCTGAATGAAGCCAACCAGTGGATCTAAATGGACTGACCTCGGTAAAGGACCATAACTTGGTCTACGAGAGGTCCAAATCAAGAAAATTCAAGCTAACATCAGTTCTATTAGTGTCACTACAATTACTAGGATACTTCTGAATTCCTGTATTTCTGATCAAAAGCATTAAGATCAGTCACATCTGCAGAACAATAATGCATTTGCAGGTTCAACTTGCAACTAGACCCTTCTCAAACACATATTTAGGAACCTTAAAGCTCTTCTTAACTCAACCCTACAAGAAATGAGTTTAGGAGTTTGACCCAAACCATACACAAGATAGAGGGTTCTTAACCATGTAATCAAACTTTATAGTCCAAACTAGACTTCCATATTCCCACCGTTCCATAAACTATATCAATTCATACACATTGATCTTCTTCTTCTTCTTCTTTTCTTCTTCTCCCCTTTTTCTTCTCTTCTCTAATCTGTGTTGCTCTCCCTTTCTCCAAGACCAAATAAGATATTTCTTTTGGTCTTATCGCTAACCCCGATCTTATCCCTTTTTATTTACTTTGGTCCTCCAGCATAATATTTACAAATCAATTTATAATATTTTAATGCTCAAATTTTTCTTTATTATTTGTAATTTCACTTATGCATATTCTACTTTTTGTTTTTATCTTTATTTTATTCTGAATAAATATACCTTTACGTTTATTATACCCAAAACATGTTATAAAACTAGTAGGGTATAATTTGGGGTGTTACAAATCACTGCCATAACCTCAAATTTCTGATAGAAAAGCTTATTCGGGCCGGTCACTGTAAAGACCAAATGATGTATATGTGAAAATATGGCCAAGGGAGTGAATGTGATAAATACTAAGCGATTTGAAACAAAGTAAGTATGCTCAAAAAATTGAAATGAAAAGTAATACAACACTTCAAACTTCTTTAAACGAGTGCACGGGTCATACAAGTAATAGAGTGGGCTACAGGAATTAGGATATCGTACCCATGAGGATTGGAGGTTCTCTCTGGTGGAGATTTAATCACCATACAAGAGCTCTTTATATTTAGCGACTAAGTAGGATGTCGAATAAAATCAATTTAATTGAAACAAAAACTGATTTAAAACTAATCCTAAAATCTATCAAATAAGCAACTTCTTAATTCTAAAAGGTATGAAGAAGTCATAGGGATGGGGATAATTATTCACAAAGCAGTTTGCATTTCCCTTGAAAACCTGCATTTTTGAGTTAGACTTAAATTGTCCAAAGACGGTGTAATGCAGCTAGTTTCTCTGGCATATACAACTCACTATTAACTCTATATTCTTCGGGACAAATGGTCTAATAGCTACTGTAAGCAGCACTCTTTAGATTTGATTGTTTTCTTTTTCAATACTTCACAACCATTTCTCAGGACTGAAGAATTCTTGCCCCCATAGACAAGAAAATGCAAGCCTTCTCCAATGTAATTGGTATCTCGTCCTTCAAATCTAATAAAATTTTATATCTCCTTGATTAAATCTTTGCTAACACGGGATCAAGATCCTTTTATCAGACTAAGGAGAAACCTCACGGTCAACTAAGTGATACATCTATCTAATTAATCCTCACACCATGAGTAAATTAGTGATCTATCAAGTAATTTTTCAGAGTTCATTAGTTCCAAGATATTAGTCTAACATACCCCTAAGTTATCGCTCTTTACTCTCAGGAATCTCCATCTGTGTCCTTTCAGAGGGCCTCTGGAAATTAGAGCAAAAGAATCTGACTTTTGGGTATAAAGCTACTAACCTTACGAACGATTAATTATGAACAATACCAATTATATATTCAATTTTCAAACCCACAAAATAGCGGAAAATTGCAAATGCGAATGTTCAACAATTAATCCCCACCTCTAGAGGTATTTAATGTTCCATTCTTGATTCCAATCATCACCAATCAAGCAAAAGTAAGAAAATGAAGAAAGAATTCAAAAACGAAGAGAAAAATCCATGAGCTTAAATCTTAGCCTCAGCTTGATAAATAAATTGAATATCTAAGTGCGACCTGAAATCTCTTTAATAAAATAAAATTGCTCTAAAACTACTCTAGATCTATTAAAAATAAAAATCTGTGACAAGAAACTAAGAAATGGGCGGTTTAGAGAGAAACCCCATGAGAGAAAATCCGAGTTTTGGCTTGATCTTTGTTTGAACCTTAGTGAAATACGAATCTGATACTCTGCTTGCAAGAAATCTCTTATTAGAAATAAAATGCTCTACAAATCTAAAACAAATCAAAATCTGTGAAGAAATGGAAAAATGGGCGATGCAGAGAGAAAACCATGAGAGAGAGAAAATCAGTTGCAGCTATCTTTAATGCGAACCTTAGTGAAATGCGAATCTATGTTATACGACACCGAAAATCTCTTCAATAAATAAAAATCTACTCTAAAACTACTCTAAACTCTAAAACAAAATCCAAATATCGAAGAAGCTGGAAAAATGGGCAGTCTAGAGAGAAACCAGTGAGAGCTCTCCAGTCTTCATTACAGCCTCTTTTACCTAAAAAAGCAGTATATATATGGTCTTAGGGGTGAAATGAGCTTGAAATTAGGTCGAAATATCGATTTCGGCCTTTTTGGTTTTCTCGGCGTTTTAATTTGTAAAAACGACCAAAGGCGGTCACCACCAATTTTTAGGTCGGGACGGTTTACGGTCGCCACCAGTTTTACGGTTGCAACCGCGATTTCTGGTCATTGACTAAATTTACGGACAACAACTTGTTTTTCTTCTCCAACTTGTCGGGCCCTGCTTCTTCATTTTAACTTCGGATTTGGGTATTAGTACTCGTTGGAAAGCTCTTTGAATGTAGAATGCATCCATGAGGCTGAACCATTGATGTTCCATATGGTATAAAATTTATCTTCCCAGTGGCGCCTTTGTGAGACTCTCGGTTGACTCTTCTTTTGGAAATATATTGCTCATTTCTTGCCAAATCACTTGCTTTCATCGCCATCCTACAAAACCAAGTTTGAGGAAATTTTATGAGTTTTACATGAATATGGATATAAAATGCACAAAATAGCATGTGAAATGAACTGAAAACATAGATGAGTTTTGCACTCATCAGTCACCTCAGACGGTATTTGAGGGAGCCAACCCGGGGGGCAGCAGCTGCTACCACAGCCGGCGGGGCCGTTGCAGAAATTGAACACGCTCCAGGACCTCGGCCGACCATCAACTTCATACTGGGGGGACCGGCTGACAACCAATATCAATCTAAGAAACAACGAAGAAGAATGCTCCGGACAGCCTCGGTTAGAGCCAGAGTGAACACCATCAGCGATCGGGGAGATGTCCCAGTGGTTCTGCCGGTGGACGACCCTATATCCTTTCCACCTATTAACCTTTACGGTCATCACATCACCTCTGACGTACTCATGTGTTGTATGTAAATAACAATTTTGATGTACCGCAGGGTTTCTCGTCAATCCGAGGCGGTCGCGGCTGTTACTCCGTCTCCACCGCCTTTAAAGCGGATGAGAGTCTCGATTGATCATCTCCATTCTGCTGGCAGGTTTTTGTCAGGTTTCAATGGAGCTACCACATTGTCCGTCGGGGACATCTCCTTCTCTGTCAAGGTAGGTCCGGTAACTCAACAAGTATTGTTTTCCGTGGTAGAAGACTTGGGGCCATACAATGCTATCTTGGGTCGAACTTTAGTTTGCATACCATGGAGTAATACCATCCATACCACGAACAATAAGCTACACGATTGGTATGGACAGAGTTGATCTGCAGGGAAGCCCGATTAGGCGCGCGGCGGTGCTATCAGCTCTCGGCTACGGGAATGCGGCGCCAAACCAACCTGCGGTGAACCACCCCTTGAGGACCAGGCCCCATAATAGCAATCACAGTCATCCGTCTGGCCCGCCTCGGAGCATAGAGAGCCGTTGGCCGTTGATCCCTTAGAAACCATGTCCCTCGATGGGACAGACAGATATGTCTGGGATCAGCCCCATTCACGCCTCACACAAGCTAAATGTCGCCCCCTCTACCAAGCCGGTCAGACAAAAAAAGGGTAGAGGCGCTTTCACCAGGATCCTGCTCGATCACATCGGACCGGGGTTGATAATCTTACGCAGGAATAGATTCATCGGAGCGTGGGAAAATACCACACAGTGGCGATGTGGTAGTGGTTCCAAAGAAGGGAACAAATGGAAGTATGTGTGGATTACACGGGACCTCAGCAGCCTTGTCAAAGATAGCTTTCCCCTGCCTCGCATAGATTAGATTGTGGATGCCTCAGCAGGGCACGATATGTTATCATTTCTGGACACTTTCTTAGGATACAACCAGATCCCCATGCACCCTGCGTGAGGAAAAGCGGCTTTCATCACCCCCGCCCCATGGGCTCTACATTACAATGTGATGCCCTTCGACTTAAAACCTTGGGAGCAACCTATGAGGAGGTTAATGCTAGAAAATGTTTAGAGCACCCTCAAGCACCACCATGGGAAGTTTATATTGATGATGTCTTTGGTGGTAAAGTCAAGCAGCGCCCCACAGTCAGCTGCAGCTTATCTCCAACAAGCTTTCGACCTCCTCAGAGAATATGGTATGAAACTAAACCCCCTAAAATGTGCCTTTGGGGTTAGTGCCGGCAGATTCCTTGGCTTTACGGTAACACAAAGAGAAATAGAGGCAAATCCTGCACAACTTAAAGCCATCTTGCGCTAGGCTCGGCTCGAAGAGATCCAGCGTGACCCGGTCGGTTGGCTTGCCTCGGGCATTTATTTCACAGTTCCTTTGGCCCAGGCTCAACCCTTCTTCCTACCTAAGGGGGCTAGCCGGGTTTAATGGAATGAGGAATGCTCCCGGGCATTCGTAGCAATCAAGCAATATCTAACAGAGCCCCCGATCCTTGTAAGCCGTAATGGGACACACTCTACCTTTACTTAGAGTCCTACGATATAGCGATCGGCGGCCGTCTTGTTTAAAGAATGTGGGGATGCAAAGTTAAGGCCGGTGTTCTTTGTCGTGGAAGTCCTTGCCGTCACGAAACAAAATAAACCCATCTTGAAGAACCGCCTTGGCTCTGCGGGCATCATGGAAGCTTTGCCCATACTTCCCGAGGCTCGTCCGTTGTGGTGGCGATCTCCACTCGGGGGGCACGATTCACAAACCTGATATTTTCGGAAGGATGGCCCATTGGGCAATGGAACTAAGCGAGTATGGCATCCAATACAAGCCAAGACTTTCAAAAAAGGGGCAAGTCTTAGCTGATTTCCTTATAGAAATCCAGCAGCCCGACACTTGCTCGGATGGTAAGGGCTGGTGGACCCTTTACGTTGATGGGGCCTCCAGACAATCAGGAGCCGGGATCTGTCTGCAATTAACCTCCCCTACCAGGGAAAGGATTGAATAGGCAGTCCGTTTAGGCTTCAGCGCCTCCAACAACGAGTCAGAATACTAAGCCATGATAGTCGGACTAGAACTTGCACTCGTCGTGAGTCTTGCGCCTTTTGATTCGACGACTCCGCAGTTTGGTCGTAGTACAAGTCAACCGCAGGTCGGGTGCAAGGAACCTCGAATGGAAAAATACGCTTCTCTAGTCAAACAAAAATTGAGTAGCCTCATGACTTGGAAACTCGAACATATCCTCAGAGACAGCAATGAACGGGTCGATGCCTTATCCGCCGTGGCCGCGTCTTTACCCGATAAACGGAAGCATATCTCCACATCTTATCAGCGGGCTCCTCCATTATTGCATACTCGGGTAGAGCGGGATGGGAGTCTCCCCATCCTAGATGGACCACATACGGCTCTACATAGCTACAGGAGAGTTACCAAATGATAGAAGCATGACTCATAAAGTTCAGGTTCAGTAGGCTAGGTTCTCCCTAGTAGACGGGCAGCTCTATAAATGGTCCCTGGGAGGACCATACCTGAAATGTCTGACTCCTGAGCAAGGCCAATATGTGTTAGTTGAATTACACGAGGCATATGCATAAATCCACCCGGCGGAAGAACACTGGCCCGTGGGCTCACACGCGAGGGTATTGCGGCCCAGCTAAGAGTCGGATGCGACTACGTCAAAAAATGCGACCCTTGCCAACAAATGTCTCCCATCTTAAAATCACCAATATAAGACTTAGTCTCCATCACTAGCCCGTGGCCGTTTGCTTAATGGGGAATCGATATCGTCGGTCCGCTTCCTACTGTGCCGGCTTAGAAAAAACTATTATTGGTTGCCACCGATTATTTCAGTAAATGGATAGAAATTTGTGCCTTCCGTCGATCAAAAGATAAAATGTTACTGTTAATACGGAAAAGAGCATAATCTGCCGATTCGGCATCCCGAGATCAATCGTATCCGATAATGGGCCGTAGTTTGATAGTCGGGTCTATCGGGACTTATGCCAGGAATTGAAGATAAAAAACTTGTACTCCACCCCTCGGTATCCGGAAACAGCCGTAAGCTGAAGCCTCAACCAAAACCCTCTTCTTGCCCCTGTGATAAGATTAATTAAAGAAATGGAGTGGAAACTACGGGGTGCTACGGGCCTCTGGACATGACCAGCCAACGGCATATCTCCTTTTAAACACTTATGGGATGGAAGCCATTATTCCAATCGAGATTGGTCTACCCACCATATGGCGGATCTTTGGAGGTAATCTTAAGGTCAATAGTTAGAGAGTCGGGGCCAGTAGCGAGGCTGCGGGCGGCGGCAATCCGAATAGCATCCTACCATCGCCGATTGGCAAACTCCTATAAAAAACGAATGAAGCCTTTGGGTGTTGGCGAGACAGTCTAGTCTTGAGGAAGGTTTTGAAATGCTGCCCGGACCACTACGGCGGGAAATTCCATTTGATTAGGAGGGACGTTGTAGTCGCGGCCGGGGAATCGGGGGCTACGCTATGAGCAACGGATGGAACTCTTGTACCTAGAATGTGGAATGCCACGCATTTGAAAAGGTATTATCAATAAAAGAATGTCTTTGTCATCTACTATTAGCATATCTTCGCATATCTACACTTAACGAGGTCGATTCAAAGAATCAGGGTGGCGCCGGTTCAGCACGACTACCGGCAAATGGGTAACATCTAATTTGGTCAATTCCAAAGTCCGGGTGGCACAGTTCACTGACCTGCCCGACCCAACATAGATAAAGATCTAACTGGTCAATTCCAAAGTCAAGGTGGCGTAGTTAAAGCGATGCCTTTCGACCCGACATAGATAAACATCCTGGTTGGTCAATTCAATCCAGGAGTGCGCCGGTTCAGCGACTGCCCGACCCGACATAGATAATATCTAGGCCCGGTCGATTCAAGTCGAATTGGCGCGGATTCAGCGACCTGCTGGCCCAGCATAGATAACATCTAGCTGGTCAATTCCAAAGTCCGGGTGGCGTAGTTCACTAACCTGCCCAGCCCAGCATAGATAACATCTAACTGGTAAATTCCAAAGTCCGGGTGGCGCAGTTCACTAACCTGCCCAGCCCAGCATAGATAAACATCTAGTTGGTCAATTCCAAAGTCCGGGTGGTGCAGTTTATTATACCAGCCAACATAGATAAACATATAGGCCACGGTCAATTCTAAGAATCGGTGGTGCGATTCCCACATTTGATGCACTTGACCCGGCATAGATAAACATCTAGTTGGTCAATTCCAAAGTCGGGTGGCCTTGAGTTCAGCGACTGCCGTGGCTTATGGAATAACATATAGTGGTCAATTCCAAAGTCGGGTAGGCGTAGTTCACGGACCTACTTTCGACCCGTCACATAGATAACATATGGTGGTCGATTCCAAAGTGCGGGTAGGCGCGGTTCCTTTGACCTGCGACCTAGCATGGATAATATCTAGGCGGTGATCCAAAGTCCGGGTGGCGTAGTTCACGGACCTACTCGGCCCATCATAGATAACATCTAGCTGGTCAATTCCAAAGAATGCAGGTGGCGCGGAGTTCAGCGACCTACCCGGCTGCTTTATAGATAATATCTAATTTGGTCAATTCAAAGTACGGATAGGCGTAGTTCAGCTGAAGCTTGCCGACTGGCATAGATAACATCTAGCTAGTTAATTCCAAATTCCGGGTGGCGCAGTTCATTGACCTGCCCGGCCCAACATAGATAAACATCTAAGTTGCAGGTGCGAGTTCAAAGTCACAGTGGCGTAGTTCAGACACGCCCGACCCGACGCTAGATATCTAGTTGGTCAATTAAAGAGTAGTCCGGTGTGCCGGTTCAGCATTTGCCGACCCGGCATAGATAACATCTAGGTGATTCCAAAGCCAAGTTGTGCGGTTCAGCGACACCCAGGCCCCGTATCAATCATCCTCTGGTGATCGATTCGAAGTCGGGTGGCGCGATTCAGCGACACCACGGCCCGGCATGAATAACGTCTGGCTAGTCGATTCCAAAGTGGTGGCGCGGTTCAGGCACGCTTTCGGCCCGACATAGATAACATCCTAGCCGGTCAATTCAAAGTCGAATTGGCGCGGTTCTGCGACGACCAAATTATAGATAATCTAGCCTGGTCGATTCTAAGTCGGGTGGCGCGGGTTCAGCGACTTTGCCCGAAGCCCGACTAGATAACATCTATTTGGTTAATTCAAAGAAGTCAGGGTGAGCGCCGGTTCATTGACACGCCTTGCCCGACTATAGATAAACATCTGGCCGGTCGATTCCAAAGTCGGGTAGGCGCGGTTCAATGACACGCGATGACATGGATAAGATCTGGGCGATCCAATTCCAAAATCGGGTGGTGCAGTTCAACGACCTACGTGGCATAAGATAACATCTAAATGAGAGGTCGATTCCAAAGTCAGTGGCTCGATTCTGGCCCGACATGCATGGCCTAGCATAGATAACATCTGTTGGTGATTCCATAGTCGGTGGGCGTAGTCCAGCGACTGCTCGGCCAGCATAGATAAAAATGTAATTTAGTCAATTCCGTGTCCGGGTGGGCGCGATTCAGCGACTGCCCGGCCCGGCCTAGATAATATCTAGGCGGTCAATTCAAAGTCGGGTGGTGCGGGTTCAACGACTGCTTTCGACCCAGCATAGATAACATCTAGATGGTCAATTCCAAAGTCCGGGTGGCGTAGTTCACTGACCTGCCCGGCCTAGCATAGATAACATCTAGCCGATCAATTCCAAAGTTCGGGTGGTGCGGTTCCTTACACTTTCGGCCCGGCATAGATAACATCCTAGTTGGTGATTCAGGGAATGCAGGTGGCGCGAGTTCATTGACTTGCCCGGTGACGTCCAGTGGTCAAATCCTGAGTCACATTTGTATATAGATGAGTTCTTTCAGCCGCATATATACTCAAAAGAAATATTAAACGGGTAGAAATTCGGATGGTATAGTGCCAAAGGACACAAAATGATCGAAAATAACATGGTAAGAAATAAAAGTAAATTGTTTGGTGCAAAAGCACTAAATAAAACAAGTCCCGCTTCAATAAAGAACTTAAACCCTACTCAGTCGGGAGATCCGTTTGAAGAACTGCCTCCCCCCCGGCGCGACTAAACTATTCTCTGAACGCTCCTCCCCACCCAGCATCAATAGGGTCAGCGGGAGGCGGTAGACGCGCTTGGGGCGCCCGAGGATTAGCGAGGCTCTGCCAGTTAAGCGGAACTAAAGGATTAGGCATCATGTCTGGGATTTGAGGCTTGCTCCCACATGTGTTGTACGTGAAAGAGCAAAAATCGTAGCCATAATTGAAGGCGTATCATGGCGAGTCAAGTCGGCCTCCATCGTCTCCACATTAGCGTGACCTTATACGGAAGGTGGCAAAGTCATCCCACTATGGCCAGGCTCTATGACCAAAGCGGAGTTTTTCATCGCGACGACCATTCTCTTCATTACCTTTCTTACAAGCCTCCCCACTTCTTGTGATGCCTCAGGTGGCTCCATGTTCGAAATCGCCCTCGGCGAGCCTCTTATGGCGCAGGCCGCGTTGAACCGAGCAAGCTCAGGCTCTATCTGTGCTGGGTAATGCGCGGCCCCTCGATTGCCAACTTGGCCATCAGCGCGCCTCGCGACGCGCGCATCTCTCGGTACCGGCCGGGCGGCTCTCGGTCGATTCTCTGGCCTCCGGCTCCGAGCGGCGACACGCCCATTTCGGCACTCTTTAGTGAGGCGCTCTGCGTCTCCCGTTCGGCCACACCGGCCCAGACAAATGTCCTTGTGCATTTCGGTGTCCCTCGATCAGACTCGAACTCATGATGCTCTAGTGCCATGTTGCGAACAGCAGCTACGACCTGCAAAGAAATCCATTAGCAACTAAGAAAATAACGTAGCGCGAAAGCCGCGCGAACGCTATGCTTACGGCGCCGGTGGTGACGGTACGCGCATTGCCGGACCTGTTTCCCCGCCATCAACAATGCGTAGAAAATCCTCGCCCGGGATAGGCAGGAGGTCACTTGAGAATAATCTTCGCGAAGGCCCATGCCCCGGGCGGCTATCGGCACCCGATATATGTGCGGGTACAAATTGTCTAGCCGATTAGCCCCGGATGCTCCGCGATGAAAAGGCTCCCAGCGACGCAATATATCCTTCACCTTCTCCACCCCAGGGGCCTATATCTCCACTCTCGGAGGCTCGAGCCTACAGGGAGGAAGGTAGTTATGGGTTATCACCTAGTCCGGCCGGTTGAGCTTGGGCAATCCGGACCGCATGTATTTCTATTTGCTTGGTTGCTCCCTCGCCCAATCCCGAAGGGAGGGATTACTTGGAGTAACTCGCGGGGCTGGATCCTGCCAGTCAATTGATCAGCCAAACCCCGTCCGCTCAGCTCCACTGCTTGCCCAGTCGAGGCGGGGATAGTAATTACCCGATCCCTAAACTTAGTCGATGCGACGAATCATCGGCTAGTTGGCTGGGTTCTGTAGGTGGACGAGGCTGACGTCAGATTCGCGCTCGAACTTACTGTAGCTTTCTTTCTTTGCGGCATAAGCGATCAAGCCGTCATTCTCTCCATGGATTCTTCTTCACCCCGAATCCACAGGACCCGTTTGTGTCGTCGGGGAACGAGGTATAAAATTCTCACACTTGGACCCCGGCGCGTTCAGACGCCCGAGCGCCCTTTTACACTTGACCTTTACCACTCGGGGGGCAGCCCTGGCCATTTGCGCAAGAGGGAGGAAGCGTTCGGGACGGTCACTTCTAGCTCTTAAACCGGGAAGCGAAGAAGGCAGACTAAGACCCAAAGCAGGAAGCGAGATGACCTTGTGCGCTTGGGGCCCTATACCGGTCGATGCCTCATTCTTGGATCCACAAAGACTACATGTTTGCAAGAATCTAGGCGCCCAGCACATACGCAATCACAAAGTGCTCCCGCTTCCCGCGACATTTTGAAGCGGCGGTAGGGGATGATCGAAGGGTATAAGGAGTAGGGGTTGTGTCTTCACAGATATGTTCTCTCGAATTAGCGGGGACACGGTAGTGGCGCTCCACTCTTAGAAATCTCAGTCGACGAGATCTTCTCAATGCTCGGCTTCTTTCCGCCCATTTCCTGACCTTCCTCTCAGCCTCTGCGTAGATAACCAACGATTAATACATCATAACATCGGGATATACGCTGACAAACTAGAGGCAGAAGCAAATTCTGGACCTAGGAAGGTGAGACGATTAACATTAAATGGCAACGGGAGATCCGGGTCTCATCGAGGACCCTCACTAGCAACGCCCCTTTCGCCTCTATCTTAGGCAAGTCGGGGAGCCCATTCACAATCTGCAGTCGTGGGCTCAAGCGACATGGACATCACGACCACGACCACTACGTTCGGGAAGTAAATAATAAAGCTCCCACCCTGGCGTGAGATCAAGTGTGCAATTGGTTCGGCCGCATGGCCCAATCGGTCGGATCTTGAGATCGAGTTGGGGTGGATAAAGTAGGGCGCCCGAGATAAAATCATAAAAGCCCCATTTGACTCACGGTTGGCATGGAAAGTGCTTGCGTGCGAGATGCTCGAGGTAAACACAGCATTGTGTTCTCCATTCAAGAGTAGACTCCGCCGGGCCTATCCATGGCCGGAGTTAATGTTGTCGGGCACCTCGCAATACCTCATTAATTCCTCCATCGTCAGAGACGAGATGATGCTACTTACGGGAAGGTGTCGCGGTGCGCCGTAAAGTGAGCCACTCACGTGGAAGTTTCTTCGGCCTCGCCATTCTACAAGCAGATCAAAGGAAAAAAAAAAAAAAAAAATATATTAGACTCTAGCCATCCATCTAATCGGTACAAAGGCATTGCCTAGGCCGGGTATGGGCCACCCGGGCAGATAACTGGTCACCCCTCCTCCCTTCCCGAGCCTTGGGCGGTAGGAAACTAGTCGCCAGCGAAACTGACACTATTAAGGGAATGATGATAGTTACGCGGGATGAAGTGCGCAGTACTGCGGCGATGGCTCTGGAACCCAGTGAGAGTAGAGAAACCCAGGCCTGTCGCGTGGTTGGTCGCGAGAAGGAAGAAGATAAACCAAAATGACACGAAAAGGGAAAAGGTACGACTTAATGATGCCTATCTATATATCGCCGCCTGGTGCATGGTGCATTTAATACGTGGCGACAGTAAATGCATGAGATGCGAACCAATGCGGCAGTTAGCATTCTAAGGCATTGTGGACTATGATGGGCCAAGCCCAGAGGTCTTCCTCTTAGGCGGGTAAACCAGCCCGTTAACCAATTTTATAATGACCAAATAACCACAATTAGATAGAATTATAGAATATCCATCTGCTTGATTGCAATAGACGCAAAAAGTGATAAAACTGCAATTTTAGTAATTGCGCAAAAGGTGTTGACGTTACATACAGCAATGCTTGTTGTGGCGATGTTTATACATTTCGGGCTTACAGGGCATCGAAAGTAGATGAAGCATCCATTGGGATCCCAGGAAGCGGAAGGCTACTTAGTAAAGGCTAAAGGAGAAGAAGGTGGTGATGGGGGCTAAGCGAAGCCAGCCCCGTCTTGCGAGAGGCCAAAGATAGTGATGAGTAGAGCGAGAAGCAAAAGCTTGCTTCCACGGAGGCTAAGAAGGAGGAAAAGGAGAGGATGAGGTTGGAGGAGAGCTTGGGCAACCCCTACAGGATTCAGCAAGGGGTGTCCTTGGATGCAGAGGCTACCATTTAAGTTTTAGAACCACTTAAACACCTCCCCGAACATTTCTGACTCCGCTCAATCCATGGCGGTCTCACGGCCGGCCCATACGGAGGGCCGCGCCCGGCTTAATCGATACTTGGCGGAGTCCCTCGTCACATTTGTCCTTCGCGGAGTGTCCACCCGATGATCTATTGTCCTTCCCTACCGGATGAACATGGATAACCAGTAAGATAACGAACCTCGCCTTTTATAGCTGCTCCTATATCCCAGGACCGATCCAGATGATTCAATAACATCTAATGCAGTTAAAAAAAAGTTATAAAATTTACGTTGAAAATTAGGCATCATTAATGGTAAATTGTTCCCCATAATATGACGGTCAAACTTGTTCTTTTTTAAATGAGGATGGTCTTCCTCCGTGAGGAAAAAGGGGGCGTGGTACCTTGGGCCCCGGAGCCCGGCGCCCGCGACCGGTAGGCCCGGGCAAAGAGCCTGAGGAAAGGCTGGGAACCGGGCGGCGGGGCGCCGGCTGACCCTCGCCGGGTACCCCCAGGGGTTAGGCCGGACACTAGCCGGCGGGCGCCCCGGCCGTCTCTGCTGGCAGCTCGGGTATCTCATAGCTGGACCTTCTTGTTCGCCCGAACGCCACTTATTTTCCCCGGTCAGCCCGACTCTCCCGAGCAAAGTTGTCAGCCAGGCTCCTTTACGCTTAGAAAAGAGACTGCATGGGTTCATAATCCAGTGACCAAGTCGCCTCGACAAAATAAGGAAGGTCCTCTTGGCGATTATATCGGGAAGGTAGTTGCGTGGGAAGAATAGTACGCTAAAATAAAGCCATTTTCCCCTAACATTATGGGAAGAAATCGTCCGCTATCGAAAAGACGAAATCATAACTCATAACAAAATTAACCTAAAGAGGAAGCAAGTCGCACGAAGGTATGAGATTCCTAATCGAGACTATTATTGCTCCAAACTCTAAGTCTTCCAGAAAAAGACTAGCACACCCTTAGCGGAGGCGTGAACATCACCCAGATTTGTCTTCTTTTGTTTTCAGGTTGCGACTAAGCCCGGTGAATGCTCCGACGATCCAGTGATTTTGAGAATTTAGGAGACCACACCTACCACTCATAAATTGTTTTTTTTTTTTTTTGAGTAAATAAATTGTTTTTTATTTCAGTTGTTTTATATTTATTTTTTCCAACCACCTTAAATGTTCTTGATGTGAAATTCTACATAAATATTTATAGGAAAATAAATTATAGAAACTTACAAAGATGAAAATGGGGATGGGTTTGGATAATCACTCAATTTCTAACCTTATCCATTCTATTTATTTTTATTCTTATTTTCATCCAAAAATAATAAATAAATAAAACTAGGCAACATTGATAAGAAATCTAGTACTATTTCATTTCCTTGTTTTAGATCATTGGGATGTATGCAATTAATTTGATCCAAGGCTTTTTCAAATCTAAGCATAATAGAAAATAATGGGTAGAAAAAAGATAACCATTAAAGACCTAGAGACTAGAGAATTATACTATGACTCAGGTCCCTTATATTGAATTCAATTTTAATTCAAGAAGAAACGATTTTGATGTAGAGTTCTACTAATAAAGAAAAACTAACTCTAGTCTTCGCTGATTTTATTTGGATTAACAGATTCTAATAGGAAATTTACAGTTTTCAAAAGATGTATCTTACTTTTAAACACTAGTAGTATGCTATGTTTGACAAGCCCTTAGTAATATCAGTCTCTTATATTTTTCATGAGTGATACATACACTAGAACCCTCACTGTCCTGAAAAAAGAAAAAAAAAGAAAAAGAAGAGATTTAATAAAAATAAAATTTCTAGTTTACAATTTTGAGATAATGAATACAAGGAAGCTAGGCTTGAATGATACAATAATGAAGAAGAATAAGAAGAAGAATCGGGATTAAAGTTCAATGGGGTAAGATAAAGGAATTTCATTTTTGCAAAATCACAAACGTGAATAATGAATACAAGGAAGCTAGGCTTGACAAGGAAACTAGGCTTGAATGATACAATAATGATGAAGAAGAAGAAGAAGAAGAATTAAATTCAATGGGGTAAGATAATGTCATTTTTGCAAAATCACAAACCTGAATAATGAATACAAGGAAGCTAGGCTTGATAAGGAAGCTAGGCTTGAATGATACAATAATAATGAAGAAGAATTTAATTCCAATAGGGTAAGATCCACTAGGCTGGAATCAAGATTAAATTCCAATAGGGTAAGATAAAGTAAAGTCATTTTTTGCAAAATCACAAACGTGAGTTTCAGCCCAATTGTTTAATGCTTGCATATTTTAGTCCAATTGTTTAATGCTTGCATATTTTACTGGGGACAAAATCTACCATTTAAGTCGATTACCTTGTAAACGATGAAGAAATTATTTTGAAAAAAAATTCAGTGGGGCCCCCACTTGACAGTAGCTATTGTAAGATTTTCTTAATGTGGGCTTAATTAATTGAAATTAACTGAATTAATTTGGTCTAATAAAGTGAGATATATGATTCTTAATTAGTTTAATATGGAAATTTGCATTTGGTGTGGAAATTTGAAATGCGTGGCCGAAGTAATGAGAGGGCGTGGTGGAACTCACATAAATAATGCTCGAGTCTCCCCAACCTAAGGATCGTAATTTTGATGACTCCGCATAAAGATTCGGAGAAATATTTTTTCTCTAAGATCGTGAGCAGTATTCTCTAAGCCCGATTAATCATAAATGCGGGGATAGGGAGAAGATCTTGAGATCTTGAGATCGTATTTTGCAGATCTTCACTGATTCCACATCAAGCAACCATGGATTCCAAATCAGGTATGCTAATTTTTTTTTTCAGATTCTCTCTATTATTATGTTTTGTGTTCTAATTATGGTGATCTAGGAAGAATTTTTATCATGTCCTACAGTTAGTATCGAGTGACCATGGATTAGAATCAAAACATATGAATTAGAATAATTTTTAGGGGTTTTTATTCGAGAGGTTTTACGTCGATTTCGGAAATTTTCATCAAATCAGAACTTGAATTTTATTGCATATTTGGAATCTACTCGTCAAGACGAGAAGATCGGTGGGTGGCACGTCACCGGAGGAGGTCGGACGCGCCTCCACGCGCCTCCACGCAGCGCATTAAGCCGCGTGCTTAGCGTGAAGGACGCGCGCCCGGATCGAAACCTAGGCGGCTGGCGTCATGCGGCGTCGACTTGACCCGATCATGACCGTCCGATTCTCTGCCTGAGCCCGGTTGCGGCCGGTCGGACCGGTTCAAGTTCTGGTGCTAACGTCATCTTAATGAGATTGGCCTTGGGCCCGATTTTGGCCCGACTGGTCGGCGAGCGGGCCGTGTTGTGCGGAGCTGGTCAGCGACCCAGGCCGTGTTGACCCGGGCACGGTCAGCGACCCGGGCCGTATTTTGACTGCTGACGGTCGGCTGACCGGTACTGTGCCACGCGGCTTCCACCGCGCATCAAATAGCCGGTGGCGTGGTAGCGTGTGGCGTCCACACAGGCGTCTTGATATCGGCGAACTTCGTGCTAGATTCTCTGATGTGGTATATTTATTTTACATGTTGAAGCTTTAGGATATGAAAATGCGTATAGAACCACATATGCGCTATAATTAGGGTATTTTTAATTAGTTTTTGTATTTCTCTATGGTTTTGAAATATATATAGTATTGCTTTTATGTATATCTACTGCATAAGGACTGTGTAGAGTCTAAATTCATTGTCTATTAATGAATTGACAATTATAATTAACGTATGCTTAATGTAAAGACCTTAAGCCTGGTTTTATGTGCGGCGCCCACATATATAGATAGATAGTGAATGTGATACATAAGGTTTATATCCCTGGTATGAGAGATTTTCAAGGATTCAATTGGGTTGTGATTGCCAAAGTGGCACACTTGACTGGATTTGAGAAATATTAGTATCATATTGTGGTGGGATGTCTCCTGTTTTATTGCATGATCATACTCCCAAAGGAGGTGATCTTGTGTTAGTTCGTGGAGGGATACATGTATATGAGCAGTAGTGATCTTGGTGGTTCAGCACACCCCAAGGTGGTGATTTCCACGAGAAAGATTAGAATATGTTCTCATGGCATTGTCATGTGGAGAGTGTACAAGCGCATGTCATATTTTACGCGAGGTGATTATGTGATGATGTATGTAATTCTACGTATAAGTATTCACATGATGCGATTGTATTGTTTGTTTGTTTCCGGTCACTTTTACGTAAGCGACAATTCCATTTCAATTGAGGTCACTTCTTGGATTGAACTTTAAGAAATGGAAAGAGGATTTTCTATTTGGAATGGAGGCTGGAGGATGTTCATTGCTCTTACGAAAGATAAGCGCGAGATATCCGTGACGGTATTGAGAGAAGGCGAAGCGGACTATGCTTCACGGGAAAAGAGCAATGGTTGTAATGACAATTAAAATTCATTCAAGAACACTTAAAGTGGTTTACGGTGGCTTGTACTACTAAGAAATGATAGCGGCCTTAGGAAGCTAGAAACGCCATTTCATCTAATCTTGAGGTTGGTACATATGTAAAAGCTCTTCAATATGAAGTATGATGAATGCTACTTGGGGTTAGAGATTATGTCCTTGGGATGGTAGACCCTAAAGAAATGACTTCAAATCTTAATGTTTCCATTCTGATGCTTGCATTGTGCGTGAGCCACTAAACACCCTTTCACGATTTTGGGATTATAAAGACAAATTACGATTCCCAAAGTGGACTTGGTCGATTAACTTGATAGCAAGGGTGGTAGAAGAGAGAAACTTAAGAAGGAGAAAAAGAGCATATGACATATAATATTGCTAGTTCCCATAAAGAAAAATAGAATTTTAAAGGTCATTACTCATAAAGTACTCGAAACTCTTGGTCGGTCACGACAATATGGGTCCAAAGACATTCTTGAAAAGGATGGTGATCGGCGCTTCTTTTGTAAGAAGGTCACATGAAGGTGTGCAAATTTAAAGCTTGGATGTCGACGTGGGCTTATAGGTATTAATGATTCTTTAACACTTGTTTGTGAATCCGGCTATGCGAAGCGCCATCCAGGTTCTTGGTGGCTCGATAGCGGAGCAGCTTGAATCGTATTTACGTTTACCATCACGAGGATTCATAAGCCGGAGGAAGCCAAATAAGGGATGAATCAAAACTCTTTGTAGGAAACAGAAAGGCTGATGTCATGTTAAATTCAGGAGTCTTAATCTTGATTCTAGATTCTGGTTTTAAATTGATGTTGAAAGACACTTTTTATGTACCTTCTTTTAGACGGAATTTAGTTTCCGTATCGTGTTTGGATTCATATGATTACTCTTTTGAAATCAAAAGCAATGTTATTTCTATGTTTCTTAATTCAAATAAGGTTGGGTGCTGTCATATGTCTAACGGATTATACAGATTGAGTTTATCTCACAATGACATATACGTCGCTTATATGGCTGAAAAGGTTGTTTCTAAGAGACCATTACCTAAGGAAGAGTCTTATGCATTGTGGCATAAGCGGCAGCCATATCTCTAGGATGAAGTAGAAAGGGCGTAAAGACTAACATCACGCCTCTCTTAAAAATGACTTAGAGATATCGTGGAAATTTATTGTAAGTAAAATGACCGAATAGAAAAGAAAAGCATGGTCAAAGTTCGACTTGTTGGACGTCATTCCTACCGATATAAGTGGACCTTATCGACAACCTTGTGTAGAAATTTTATTTCATCACATTTATTGATGACTATTCTCGATATGGTTATTTGTGCTTGATTAAAGAAAGGTGAGTCTCTTGACAAGTTCAGAGATTTTTGGATTTGAAGTCGGCTTGGAGTTGGGAAGTCATAAAGGTTGTTAGATCTGGCCAGAAGTGGAGTATTATGGCAAGCATGAGCGTCTTGCAGGGCGACAAGGGGCCATTCGCCAAATACTTAGAGGATTCTAGGATAGTGGCACAATTTACTATGCACAGAGTCTGAGCGAATGGTGTGAGCGAAGGCGCAGTGCACTCTTATGGAAATGGTAGGAGTATGATTAGTGGAATAATTACGGTTTTCTATGGGGTGAAGCTTTGAAAACGACTTTGTACATTCGAATCGTGTACCTACAAAAATTTGTTCCATTGACTTTTGAGTTATGAATTTGGCGTAAGCCCTAGCTTAAACCATCTTAGGTTTGGGGATGTCTGCGAGTGAAGTTGTATAATCCAGCCTTCATGATGGTTGAACTTTAGAACCACTCGGTGTTACTTTGTATCTTACGAACATTCGAAGGGATATCGATTCTATAATCCCCAATGGAGCACAAAATTGTGGAATCCTGAGACGGCCCGAGTTTTGGAGTTTTGATGTGGTAGAAGAAAGTAGCTGCTCCACGGACTATTGAGGATAATGGTACGGTGGGTAATATGGTATCTTTATCTCCTGCATACAGGATAATTGTGGAACTCCACACCATATTGAACCTGTTGAGACTCGGGATCCTGTTGTTGAGACAGCTCCTAATGAAGTTCATCAAGGCTCTCAGGTGCAAGATGTGGCTATTACTACTCCAGTGGGAGATCCGCTAGGGAGGAACGATCGGCTATACCGAGATTTATTTAGTCTATATAGGAGAGCAAGACTCACGATATCGGTTATGTAATGATCCAATAACTTATCGGAAGCATTTTCTTGTCTGATCGAAGCGTAGTTGGATGCAATGAGAGATGAAATTCAATCTATGAGGGCATAATGGAGTTTTGGGAACTAGTTGAATTACACGAAGGTCGTATGAACCCATTAGTGCGAAATGGGTGTATAAGACTAAAAGGGACCCTAAAGGAAAGATTGAGAAGTTTAAAAGCAGTTAGTAGCCAAGGTTTCACTCGGAGAAGGAGTAGATAGACGACTTTCTCAGTCCTCTTCTAAAGATTCTTTGAGTGATCCATGGCATTAGTTTACTCATTTCGATATGGAGTTACAGATGGATATTTAGCGCTTTCTCAATGGAGACCTTAATGAAGAAGTCCTATATGATACCTTGCAGAAGGTTTTTGTAGCAAATAGTTCGGAGTACACTTATTATGTAGGTGAAAAAAGTCTATTTATGGTCTTAAGCAAGCTTCTGAACAATGTAGTACCCAAAGTTTCATAGTGTTGTTGCTTCATATGGTTTTATTTGCGAACAAAGTAGATCAATGTATATATTACCGAGGTCGGTGGGAGAAATTCATTTTTCCTAATACTCTATGTGGATGATATCCACCGCAAGCAGTGACCTTGGTTTCTTGCGCTGAGACTAAAGCGGATGTTGTCAAAGAACTTTGATATAGAAGGACCTTGGTGAGCGTCTTTTGTCCTGGGCATTGAGATTCCACGGGAATCGTTCTAGCAGAGACTATTGGGTTTATCTCGGAGGGCATATGTTGATCGTATTTTTAGAAGATTCAACATGCAACAATATAAACCGAGAATTGCTCCTGTCACGCCAAAGGTGATAAGTTAGTGCATCCTGATGTCCTCATTACGATATTGAGAAGCCTAAATGAAGAATATACCTTATGCTAGTGCACTTGGGAATTATTATGTATGCTCAGTATGCTAGGCCGGATAATGCGTTCTGCGGGACTTCTAAGGCGGATATCGGTCAAATCAGGTTGGTGATCATTGGGTTCTTTGCCCGAGAAGGTTATGATGTACTTAAAAGAGAGGACAAAAGACTATATGTTGATTTACAAACATGTTAGGTTGACTAGATTGGGTGGTAGTTCGAGACTTTCTTCCCAATTTTGTCGGGGATGAAAAGAGGAGTCAACAGCGAGTTATATCTTTAAGTTAGCGAGGAGTGCGATATCATGGAAAATTGAAAGCGAAATCAATGGCATCCTCTGCAAATGCGGCGGAGTTATTAGCATGCTTTTCGACCGCTACTTTCGGGCAATTTGGCTCGAAACCTCATTAAGGAGTTGGCCAGGTATTTGATTTTGTGGATGGGCCCATACAGTTGTATTGTGACAATAACTTCTGCCGGTGTTGTTTGTTAACAGCTTGAGGATGTGTCTCGAGGGTCTAAGCACATGGAGGTCGAGAATACTTAGTATAAGGAAAAGTTGGCAGGTGACATTGCGGTGGAGCACATTTCGCCGAGATGATATGATTGCGGATCCGCTAACTAAGGCCTTCGCCCTTGTGTATCGATCGACATGTCATTAACATGGGCTTAAAACATCATGGGATCACTATCAGTTAATTAGGGTTGTTAGAAGTTTTATGTTTGCTCTTATGAAGTTTGAATCCGATTTCATTACATTTTTGTAATATTTGAATTTGTATCAACTCTTTTGCATTCAATAAGGTATTTGTGAATGTAGATTTATCAAGTTGAGTACATATAATTGTTGAAAATCTCGAGGCATTGTGTAAACCTTGAGTACAGGCTATGGGGCATTCTTGGCATTAGCCTTAACAATATGTCTTGTTACACATAAAGTAAGTTACCTATCAAGGTAACACATATCTGAGTTCGCTAGAACCATGATGGATATTCTCTGGTGACACACTAGGTTTTGTGACACTTAAGGAGAGAGAATTTGGACTAACAAAATGGATAACACATGAAGTATCACTCATTATGAGGTATTGTCCATTTAACACACTACCATATTGAATCCATATCAGTAAAGTTGAAAGCACTTGTGACCATGGAAGGGTCTGCGTGAGTACATGCAATTACCGCCATGATTCAGTGTTCGAGACTTTATGGGATGCGGATTGATTATTAAGAATAATCTCTAGACCAATATGAAGAGTGCGCACACGATTTACGTTTCAATTAAAATGTCCTTGAGTGGGAGAATGTAATATTTTCTTAATGTGAAGCAATTAATTCAGAGTGCTTGAATTAATTGGTCTAATAAAGTGAAATATATGGATTCTTAATTAGTTTAATATGGGGAATTTGGCGGTGTGGAAATTTGAGTACGGCCCGGCCGTAATGAGGCAGTGGTCGAGAGACTCACATAAATAATGCTTAAGTCCTCCACAACACAGGATCGTAATTTTTGACTCACATAAAGATTCAGAGAGAAAAATTTTCTCTAAGATCGTGAGTGGTAGTCTCATTAAGCCAGTGTCATAAATATAGGGATAAGGGAGAAGATCTTGAGATCTTGAGATCGTATTTTGCAGATCTTCACTGATTCCGCATCAAGCAACCATGGATTCCAAATCAGGTATGCTATTTTTTTTTTCCAGAGTCTCTCTATTATTATGTTTTGTGTTCTAATTATGGTGATCTAGGAAGAATTTTTATCGTGTCCTACAGTTATATCCGCCCCCATGGTTATAATGATAAATCTTCCCATTTATAAAAGAATTGAAAACATTACGTATAGCATATGGATGATTTGATATATATATATATATATATATATATATATATATATATATATATATATATATATATATATATATATTCAAATCGTATCTTTTTTTGAAGAGAATAATAATTTCATTGATTCAAACTAACAATACATTGATAAAAATATAAAATCAAAATCACTAGAAACCATAAACGATGAAGTAGTATCCAAGTTAATTGAGTCTATATATTTGATATTATTATTATGACTAAAATACTTGAGACTCCAGTTCTATAGCATATTAACGACCAATGATTTGATTTATTGTCTCTGATCGTATATACTTTGCTTGTTTGAATCGCCTAAATACAAATAAACACTGTACCACAAAGGCAAAAACCAAACCTTAGGGTTTGGTTACTTTGAATAGAATATAGAAATTAGCTTGAAAGAAATTTCAATGGGACGATCAGCCTAATCATATAAATATTGTTCTCTTTGAGTCTAAGAGGCTCTCACGACTTTAAAATGTGTTTACTAAGTTGAGAGGAGTCCATACTTATATAATGTTATAAAGTTTCTCCCATATCCGATATGGGATGTAACAAACATGCTTTATGCAAACATAACATCCTTGTTACGTTCCATAAGATTACGAGACCAAACAGATAAACATTCCCTGTGGAGTCAAACGGAACAGACGGGCATCAGAGTTAATGATTAATTCTAATATCCTTTGTAACAACTCAGCCTAACCATATAGATATTGTTTGTTTCGGGCTCAAGGAACCCTTACGATTTTAAAAAACGTTCATTAAGTTAAGAGGATCTCATATTTATATAATACTATAAAGTTTCTTCCATAACTGGTATAAGATATGACAAATACCCCCACCGAACGCTAGTTAGATCCACGTGCCGAATGATGATGATGATGATGATGATAAATCATCCCATCTATAAAGAATTGAAAACAGTGATATATATTCCAGTATTGTCTTTTCATAAACGTTCTTACCTAACTAGCATGTACACATGTTTGTAGTCCCACCAGAGACCTTGAGAATTGTAAGAAGTTGATGTAAAGTGGTAGAGCTTTTAGTTAGGGCAAGATAAAATAATTTAAGCTTTGCAAAATTCATAAACATAAGTTTCTCCGCAATAATTTAATACTCCTACATTTCAATAGGGGTAAAAAAGTCTACCGCTTTGATTCGATGACCTTGGATACAATAGGGAAATTATTTTAAAAAAATTTCAATGGCAACGGTTGCCCACTAGTGCCCCGTTGGGCACTATTTAGATCTGCCATAATGATGATAAATCTTCCCATCTACAAGAAATTGAAAACAATGTAAATCATGTAGATGATTTGATATATATTACATTATTGAACGTTTAACTCCTTTAGTTTATTAAAAAAAAAAAAAAACCCTCCTTTAGTCCTTGCATTACATATCAAGAAAATGAACTAATTAAAGTTGTTACAAATGAAGAAATTTATTTAGCTATTTCTCAAATCAATAGTCTCAAAGCGCCAAGATCATATGATCTTCAAGCTAATTTCTATAAAAAGATATTGAAAAATAATTGGTAACTCAGTTTGTAAAATGATAGAAACTTTTTTTTTTTTTTATAATGGGTACTTCTTCAAAGAGATTATTAAGACGTTAACCACACTGATTCGTAAATTTGACAATCCTAAATCAACAAATCATTTTAAACCTATTAGCCTTTGTAATGTTTTCTATAAAATTATATATAAAATTTTGGCTAATCGAATGAAACAACTCTTGAATAAAATTATCTCTCCTTTACAAGTGGAGTTTGCTCCGGGTAGACCTATCAATGATAATGTCATGTTTGCCCATGAAATCATGCATTATTTTAAAAATAAAAAAAGGGAAAATGGGATACATGACAATTATAATTGATATGGAAAAAGATTACGATAGATTAGAATGAGACTTTATTAAGACAATTATGTAAAAATTAGGCTTCCATTACAAATGGATTGGATAAGTTATGAAATGCATTTCCATGGTATCTTACTCCTTATTAATAAATGGTAATTCAGAAGGAAAAATTCAGCCATCAAGAGGTATTAGACTAGGAGATCCCCTATCTCCTTATATTTTTATTATGTGTGTTGAATTTTTGGGTAGGTAATTAGTAAAACAATTAGTGAACCCTAAATGCCAAATAGGAATACAAACTCATCGAAATGGTACTAAAATTTCTTTCCTTATGTTTGCAGATGATTGTATCATTTTTCCTAAACCTTCACCAAGCTGACTCTAATATCAATAAAGTTTTACATGACTTTTGTGCCATGTTTGGTCAACTTTCATAAATCTTCAGTTCAAATTTCAAATAATGTTCAAGGGGCTATGAAGAGAAGACTATGAGAAACTTTAAATATTCATATTTCTAATGGCATTTGTATGTATCTTGGATGTCCAATTATTCAAGGGAGAGTTTAAAAAAGCATTTTTTCTGAGTTGATTCTCAGGTTCCAAAAAAAGTTAGCATTATAGAAAGCTCGTTTCCTTTTAAGAGCTGGTAAAAGGATTTTAATAAAGGCTAACTTGGCAAGTTCCCCTCTTCATGCAATGAATTGCTTCATACTTACGAAAATGAATAATGAAGACTTAGAATTAGTAGGAATTTCTTATGGCTACCAAATATGGGGAACAATGGAACATAAATTTTTCCTTTAATGGCTTGGGATAATGTTTGTAGACCCAAGTCTAAAGGAGGCCTAGGAATTAGAATGAATGATGAGGTTAATAAAGCTACTATAACTAAACTAGGATGGAGAATTCTCATTGATAATGATAGCATTTGGGCGAAGATCCTACGAGATAAATATGTCAAGAACAACAATTTTTTCAAAATTCCAAAAAATATGGAGATTCTAATGTGTGAAAAGAAATTATTAATCATAGAAAGTAGGTTGGGACTGACCTAAAATAGAGCATAGGAGATGGTATAAAAATTTTCTTTTGGACAGATAATTGACTTTATACCATGCCTTTGGTTTCTTTTGTGGATGATAACAATTTACATTACATTAATTTGGATGCTCAAGTGAATGACTTTATAAATTATGAAACTAAGGAATTGAAAATTAATTCAGTTTCAACTATCCTCCCTCCAAATATAGTAGCATATATCAAAGCAATTCATATTCCCTGTAGTCCTATAGAGGATAGATTTTTGTGGGGTTACTCTCAAGATGGAAAATTTACTTTTAAGTCGGCAACATGGGCTATAAGAAAGTCTTTCGTTCATCCCAGACATAAAATTCTAAATTGGATCTAGAAATTAAATTTGTTGCTGAAAATAAAGGTTTTCCTTTGGTTGACTATTAGAGAAGCTTTTCCCACTTGTGAATTTCTAATTACTAGAAGGCTAGAAATTACAAACTGTTGTACATATCTTTGTAATCAGAGTGGCGAAAATATTGACCCCATATTTAAATCTTGTTCTTTTATCCAAGGAATTTAGGATTGTATTAAATATAATTGTCCGACTCCTCACTTTTATGAAGGTAGTTTCATTTCCTAGCTTGAATTGGTTTATAAAAACTATAAAACCCATTGCAAACTTTTCAAACAACCAATGAAAAAAATTGTCATTATCCTTTGGAGTATTTGGACTAGGGGTGGCAATTCATGTCTAAATGTTCGTGTTAGTCTTCGTGTCAATGTCTTGGTCGTCAACTCTGACATTCGCGGCTAAACCCAGGCCGAATAATAAGCGTGTCGACACAACGCAGAAACTCAAACCCAACTCATTTATTATTTGTGTCGACAAGTGTAACTCGTTTATTAATTTGATTATTTAAAATAATAAGAATTATAATTAATCATCGATTTTAACACATAACCTATTAAATTTAACATGTTTATTAATTTTATTATTTAAAATAATAGGAATTATAATTAATAATCCATATTTAACACAAATAACCTATTAAATAGGTTAATTAATTAATATAATAATTAAACGGGTCAATTCAAATCAAATTCGGTAGAGCAAGTCAACGTGAATATGACGTTATTAAATGTGTTAGGTCGCGCGAATATCGCCATAAACATGATTATACCACGACCCGAACAAGCAAAACCGATTTGAGTTCATGTCTTGTCCATGTGTTGTGTCAAATTTTGCTAGTCTTATTTAGACCCATAAGAATCAAGTGGTGTTTAGGAAAATCAAACCCAACCCTTTTCTCATTATTGAGAAATCTACATCTATGTTTCAAAATCTTCATGAGTTTATGAGTGACACTTATCTTAGCAACGAAGGGCATATTGTCTCTCGTAAAGTTGAAAAATTGATTCGATGGATTCCTCCAATTAAATGGAAGATTCTAATTAAATTTTGATGGTTCAAGAATAAATAATATACGTGCTTCAGGTTGGGTCATTAGAGACTCTAATGGGATTATTAAATTAGTAGAAGTAGACATTTAGGCAATGCTTCGATCATTATTACGAAGTGTGTAGCTTTGAGAGATGGTGTTCTAGCTGCAATTTACAATGGTTTTACAAATTTGGAGATTGAAAGAGATTCCAAAGTAATTATAGATTGTTATAATAGAAGAAGTAGTTCACCTAATTCAATTATTCTACTTATGGAGGATATTTTGAGACTTTTTCAAGATCTAAATAATTACAAATTTGGTCATATTTATAGAGAAACAAATAGAACAACAGATTGTTTAACTAAAAAATGTATTTATAATACTATTCTTAATATTTGGTGTTCAAATTTTCCTAGGGATGTTATAAAATTCGTTTTTGAAGATTATTGTGGTTTATCTTTTAATCATATGTATAAGTTTTCTCATTCGTAGTCTTTTTCACAAAAAAAAAAAAAAAATCACAAATTTTCTTACCTAACTACATCTTGTGGTCCAACCCCTGCCTCTATTTATGAGTGATATGAGAACATGAGAATTGTAAGAAGTAGATGTAAGTAAAAGTATATACTACCATTGGGGTAAAGAAAAGGTTAGTAAGATATCATCCCAAAATACATTCAAAATGACATCCCAAAATAAAATGTTTGCCCTAATTAACCACATTGATTGAGATAGACATCATCAATGTATTTCATGCAATGGCGATCCCAAAATTCGGTCAGGTTGACATTTGTCATGAAGAAATAGCGGAAGTAGATATCAGCGTGTCTCGATACTACAATGTTCAATCCCATCTACCAAGATCTGTTTATTTACATTAAATGAACATTTTATGTTATTTTCAAAACATATTACTATGAGTTTAATTACAACCTCATACAAAAGTATATTACAAAATTTGTTTGTCCAATACTTTTACAAAAATGTTACAAAACCACAATTCGACTTTCTTCACAATTCATGGCTCCTAATGAGAATTAGATCCTTTGGTATCTGCTGCACGAAATGTTATCCCATATGGGGGTGAGCCACGCCCAGTAGAGAAACTTCCTACAGAGGCTACTTCCCACATAAGTGCACATGCAATGCTAGCACTCGCATTCACATCAACCATTCCATACAGAATATGCAATTCTATCATGGAATTCTATATGCCATGACATGAAATGAGATGAGACTCACTCAATGCATGAAAAATCCAAGTCATCATAGACTCTCATCACACAATGCGTAGCCAATGTGTGATAACATCCATCGTCGATGAATTTCATCCAATGATCACTTTGAAACAAAATCAAGTTTTTAGAAATAAAAATTTACTGGATGTTTCACTTCCAAGGATCATTTTATTAACAACATATGTGCCTTTTCGGGTAAGCTAATTTTTGGGGTCTCACCACAAGCTTTGCATGCCTTCCTACACTTTCATTGGCTTTCACCGTTGGACACATATGTATAACCAAAAATACCGGGGCTTTCACCCGAGGGGGTATCTATCTTTGTTTGCTACTACCCGATAAAAGTTTTCATGCTCTGCGACCAATGAAACTCTGCTGAACTTCGTTCAACGTATCGAGACCACTCATCAACCACCAAGGATGGTGTGTGATGGCACCATGCCTCAGTGCATATGCAATGCATTATGCCATTGCATGTCAATTCTGTGTCACATATGTAATACATGCCATATGGACAATTTATCATGTATCATGAACAATTATACCAAAAGCATATAACTTCTAAACAGTTCATCTCAATGTCAATATAGTTAGAGTTCATATATCAGCATTATTCGACAATCTCATCACCCAGCGAAGTCGATTAAAAGCAAGCAAAAACAACTTGGTTCTCACGACCAATTGTGGCATAAGAGATGCCCACAAAGCAATCCACACATACAACCATCATAAGCCACACAAACATGTCATACTTGATACAGACCAAATGATATATACAAATTTTTGCCACTATTACCAAAGACTAACTAGAATCCCAGGTAAAGGCACCAAAAACTTGATACAGACCAAATATACATTGTATGCTCATAAGAATAATAATTTTATCACTAAATTCAATTAAAAATTTACTTTGGTCTTAAAAGCGCAAGTGCACGAATTAAACCACAAGTAATAAAGAGGACCTAAGTAGGATATCGTTTGTAGGATTGAAAGTTTAAACTTCAACTATCCTAACTACTCAAAGTTCATATACTATTTGAGCGTCTAGTTTAGATGAAAATTTAGTAACCTAATAAGAATTTTAATATATGATCCTACATTTAATATAAAAGGGGAAAATTAGATCCTAAATATATTGGGTGAGAACGATTATTCTTTGGGAAGTAGACAGGATTCAGCTATTGAAGTATCAATTTCACGCATCTAATCTAGATTATTTTCCGTGAGTTGGAATTTGTTTGTCAGAGGCAAGATAGTATAGTTTAGATTCCTCATCTAACCATACTTTTCGAGTAAGGTTCATGTTCATTTTACGAAACATGATTCCTGTCCCGATTACTTGTAATTAGAATTTCTTTGTAGATGCGAATTATTTTTCTTTTCCCGATACTTCCCTTGCCCATTTCTTATGGTGCAGTTATTGCTTCCCAAGGTGAGGGTAGTTGCAGGTTTACAGCAAGATGATCATCTCATCTATAGGATTTGAAGAGTTTCTCTTTCCTTGATTAGATCTCATGCTGCTAAGATCAGAGATCATTCTTCTAGACCCGAGGAGAGATCTCTAATCGATTAAATTTATATGTCGCTCGACTCATTCTTGGAAACCATGAGCAAATTGAGGATTTATCTAGGTAACCTTTCGAAGTCATTAGTTCTTCAATATTAATTAACATACCCCAGTAATTGATCTAAGCTCTGGAATCTCCATCTGTGTCACTCGGAGGGCCTCTAGAAATCGAGCCGGACAATAGTCCTTTCATGGGTATAAGTTCTTAAAATTACGAACAATTAATTTCCAAAGAACAATATCATTCAAATAAATTCAACATTCAACTTCGAAATTTTTTTCTCATTGTGCGAGAAGAAAATTATAAGCTGACATCGGATCTTTCCTAGTGGAAGTTGTGTTCTCAGCTGGATTACATCATACATTGAAATCTTGTCGGAAAATTCCACTTTATGCTTGCAATCAAGCGAAGAAATGAGTTTCAACATTTTATGCAGGTTCATTGAATTCAAACATAATCGTAAATGAATTTCGGTAAATTTCAACTTCAAAACTTGAACAATTTTACACATTACAAATCCAGTAACAAATCAAATCTCACGCTAATAATCTACGAAGAAAATAAAATAAAGAAAAAAGAAAAATATAATACAAAAGAGTCCTCAGCTCCCAGTACTACCGGATTTCGTTGTTCTTGTGGATGACACGCTTTAAGCGATCGTTCATATTTATAAAGCCCTAAGTTTGAATTTAAAATTAAGGCTATGTGTGAATCCTAAAGCATTTGGCCCCAGTTGCCCGCTCTCTATCTTGACTTTGGTTATTAATCGCAATAGAGTTTTGTGTTTTTGTTGTAGGTATACAGTCGTATGTCGCGACTTGAAGATCTTGTGCTCCTTCTTGTTTCAGTTGTGACAATGTATTGTTGTTGCGACAGTCTTCTTCCTTTCAACATGAAAACTCTGTCGTGAGAGATTTTCCTTTGTCGGGACAATATTTTTTGCATTCTTTAGATAGTTATGTCACAACATCAATAATCATGTCGTAACACAGTTTCAGTGCAGCTTCTACAAGTTGGTGTAACGACCCAAGTTTTATGTCACAACAGCATCTCTATTTAGGTTATGTTGCAACACTATCTTGTATTATCTGCATTTCTGTCGCGACCTAAAAATTCTGCCGTGAGAAAGGCTTGTTGCCCTGAGCTTGACTTCTTATTGCAGCCTTGTTGTAATGTTGCGACATGGCTTCTTAGTGTTTGTCAAATATTCTTGTCGACCGGCTTTCGTAGCCAGTAGTAAGTTACTGCGTAATTCGACACTCGTTTTATCGCTGACCAGGTTTGTTATGTCGCGCCGGACTCTTTGCATTTTGTGGCGGAAACCTGCATTTGCGACCCCGAAAAGTATCCGATGGAGTTCTTCTGCCACTTAGCCTATCTTCATGTCGCGACAGGACTTTTCTGTGTTTAGTTGATTTTTGTGTCGCGACCTGAAGATCTCTGTCGCGACATCAAAACACCTTTTAAGCTTGAAGTATGTTGCAACATTGAATCTCCTTGTTTGCAACTAGGTCAGTTTATCCATTAAGCACTCTTCGTCGTGACCTAAACTTTACTTGACATCTAATGCATCTCAACAAACTTTTCCATATTTAGTAGAAGTCAAATGTATCGCGATAGAAGAGGTTGCAGCCATGATAGATATTCTACCTTCAGTTCAGTATTATGTTGCAACACAAACTATTTTGTTCCCAACTGATTAGCATATGTTTTTTCCATTCTCTCTTGCGACTTGTTACCTTATGTCGTGACCTAGCTCAATTGTTAACAATCAGATTATGGTGTTGTGACACAGGAAATGTTGTTGCGACACGGTTTCTTTGGTAATTGCTTGGAAGTTTGTCGCGATTGAGATCGCTGCAATTTCTGTTTTTCTTTTCTTTCTTGCTGGAAATCTCTTTTTTTTTTTAATTAACTCCTGCAAAACACAAAGTTTGTAAATATTCCATAATTTGGCATTAAAATAGCTCTGAAAATACTAAAAACAAGCCAAAAAATGGATTAAAAATAGATGAGTTTAAGACTCATCAATACTCAGGCCACACATCTGGCCCCACAGCGCCATGGGACAGTCCTGAACCTCAGTCCAGAATTTTAGTCCCAAAATCAGTATGACATCTGCACTTAAATTAGTCCAAAAATTTGGATATGTAATATTAACTATTATGCGATCCCAGAAATGGACCACTTAACCCAGGTTGTAAATTCAGATTTGGGTGATTTAAAAGCTTATATCAAGTTCACTGATGCAACTACAATTTACATGAAGGACCCAAGTCTGAATTCCCTCGATTTCCCACATGAAAATTTGTCCTAAAATCCGCTCAGTACGTAGGATCAAAATAGGGCAACATTCCCATGTTGAGAATTAGGCCCGAATAGCCCCTTAGGCGAACCTGACTCCACACAGCCTTAGGTTGGAAAATAAACCAAAGTAGGAAGAATCCCTACCTCTTGGAGTGTAGCCCTCAAACTTTATTTCTTGGTCCGACATGTTCTGACCGTCGGAACATAGATTTCCTTTTCTCCCTCTTTCTTTCCCTTTTTTCTCCTTCTCTCTCTCTTTCTTTCTTTCCTTTCTCTCCCTTTTCTTTTTCCTTCTCCTTCCCTTTCTGCTCCCCCTTCCTCTACGAATTGGGCTCCCATTTTATAGGCATGCCCATTGGCATGCATGTGGACACATGCATTTTCCATTGCCATACCTTGTGACACATCGCTTGCCATGTGACTCGACACTCGTTGCCTCGAAAAACATGAACTTTTGATTGTCTCAGAATTCAACGAAATTCGCATGGGTAACTAGATTTTGTGAGACGAAGTCAATGGTGAGGCCCGTTTTGTCATCCGAGATCTAGAAAAAAAAAATATAGGTTTTCAACCTATATCGTGGCAACAAGTTCACCATGTGTGCCCCATTTTTTTTTTGGAAAAATTCAAATTTACCCGGGTTTTATGGTAACATCCTTAAAGCACTAAAGTAACACCCTTAAAGCACTAATGTAACACTATTTTTATAATGTAACACCCTTAAAACATTAATGTAACACCCTTAGTGTAACAACCTCTAAACACTAATGTAACAACCTTAATATAACAAGCATATAACGTTAATGTTATTCCCCAACCCAGATTTAACAAAACATCAAAAATCAATATTTTTGCACCAATCAAGTTCAAAAAAACTTTTGTACTGATGGAAAAATGTTGATTTTCTTTTCTAAACCAAATTTTAACCAAAAATGCCAATTTTTTCACAACCAACACAAATAAACACCAACAAACCCAGACCAAAAATCAAGCAAGTATACCCATCTTCCAACATTGATGGAAGACCAACGAAATCATAAAATATATTTACAGAGATGCCGATTTCTATGCTTTCTTCACTTCAACAAAATCTTAAGTGTCCAAAAATTTTGATCTTTAGAGTTTTACAACACAACCCCTTTGTCTCCCACACTTAGGAAGGTTGAAAATGGACTAACAAAGACTAAGGTTTACAAGATGTGAATGCCGCAAAGAGAAATGAGACTATGATTTGTTTCTTCTATACTCTTGTTTTCTTTGTGCCATGATTGTTGTCTCTTGGATTCTCGAAGTCTCTGGATCGTCGGGACATGAACCTGGCAACAAGAACCAGCAAAAACAAACAATGCACCGATAGTGGTGTGTCGGCTGCTTCTTTGATGCTTAAGTTAGCATAGAGAGCTTAAATATCTTCTGTTTTTCAGTAGAATATTTTCACATACTTCTCTGCTGCGATTCATTCCTTATTTATGAAGGAGGAGGATGGTCCATTTTTTTTGGAAAGTGGGTGATTGGTTTCCAAAATGGAAGGGGGGAGCTACTTCATTTGCGCGTCAGCCGTTTTTCCTTTTGGATAGCATATTCATCCGAATCTTCCGCCTTAAGAATCGTTGAATCATCTTAAGGACGGTTACTTACGTGATCCATGGGAGAATGTGTTTTCGAGTTGAGAGGGATCAGCTGGGAAATTATTGACTGGTCATCTTCTTAGAGCCAGCAGCCGGCTAGGAGAGGATGTGCCCGGGTAATAAAATCCCGCAGGCCTTTGCTATGATCGGGTAGTCCACGAGTCGGGATTCGGGCCGTGGTTAGGATATGTGTTCGTGAGAGGAATTTGGGCCTGGCCTATGGGCTTTGATCTACTTGGGCCTTTTGAATAGGGGTCTTTGGGCCCAGCCATGGTACCTGATGCCCCCACTTTTCGACTAGAGATTAGTCTTCCTCGGCTTGGAAAATCACGTATTCTTGACTGATTGTCGTTAGGAGCGGGGCCAGATTGAATTCTTGTGTGTTCCAATGTGCGCGTTTCCAAGGGGTTTTCTATTTTGGTAACGTTTAATGCATTTTTGGGGTTTCCCACGGGTTGAAACCCACATAAAGAGCTGCGGGGTGATGGGTACATACACTAGCTAATTTGAGTTTTGATGCGTATGTATGGCTAGGCGCCTTATACTTCGAGTCCTCAGTTGATTCATGGGTTTCCCATCTCTTTACCTATTTCTGTTCCCTTCCGCTCGAGGAAGCTATGCGATACTCAGTGTAGTGTTGCTTGTTTGCAGTTGTCTTTCCAGGCGTTTATTTTCCATATCTTCAGGTAAGCCTTGTTTTTTCTTGTACGTTAGATTCAGTTTACCCGACATGTTTATGGCGATAAGTTATTCAGGTGTGTTTAAGGACCTGATCGGCCAAGGAGTTTTCGGTGCAGTAGGTTCATGTGCGTTCTCGCCCCTTTTACCAGTTGGGTATTACGGCGTGGAACTGATTCCCATTTCCGTTGCCTTTTTGTTGTTATCTGCTTGCAGTATGGCGAGAGGTCAAGAAGAGATTTCCATTAGTCAGGCTACGCAAAGAAGAGGGCCTAGCTGAGATACGCCTTCTATAAGCAGCATCATCTCCTATTTGTCCATGGAGGAGTTATTCTAGTTATTCTCCGCCCTCTTCCTATAGAAATAGTGGAGGAGGCATTACGTTGATCTTTGATCTCTAGATTTAGCCAAGCATGGCTCATCTCGGCCCCAGGGCTTGGGTAAACCAGTTGGTGCAGGTGGTGATTAGTAACCGGCAAGCGGTCTTCTTTGGCTAGGGAGAATTTAGTGCAATCACGAAACATCTAAGGAGGACGATAGGGGTAGTCATTTTGGGCGTCTCCCTTTTGCGAAGGGTTCTTCAAGTCTACTACCCCCGAGCATCTAGAAAGAATGGGTGCCTAAGCGACCAAAGCGCGAAGTGGGGTGGAAGATTTGTCCCTTGGGTTCCCAGAATATTGCCACCGCCAGTTCCTAGGAAGAGGAAGAAGAGGAGGACGAGATGGCTGATCTTGTTTATAACTTCGGTGCGGAGCACAAGCGGTGTCGGCTTTAGCGGCGCGATCTTTGCAAAAGTCATCGTTTAAAGCGGGCGATGCTACCCAGGTGTGGTGAGGCTGGTCAATGACCAATGCGAGTTGGAATCTCTGAAGCGATAGTAACGGACTCACCTAAGATGAGCTTTCATGGTCAGCTCGGCTTTGGAAATTGCTCGGGTGGATTTAGGAAGATGCTCCCAAATTCATACGGAGAGTCAGAGGATGTTCCCCGGGCTTAATTCTTGGCAATCGGATATGACGGAAATCTACTCGGTAGAGCGCACATTGCTTCCAGGTATTCTTTAGTGAATTCTTATATTCCTCCATAGGGCAGGCTCCCTAAATGAGACCCCAATCTCAGTTCTGGGCCAGAGAAAGGTACTAGAAATTATAATCTGGAGCCCATTTCTGCTGGGCGATATTGAGTTGCCATTATCAAATCATTATATCCAGCACTTCTTTAGATGCTTGTATTTGTGAGCAGGGAAAGAGCGAAAGATCTTATTTATCTTAGTCCTTGCCTAGCATGAGACAGGCTTCAGCGGTGGTTAAAGGCGGAATGTTAATACGTAACCATGGCCGTCAAATGTGGTAGCATGTTCTAGCTAGTATGCCTTGTTCTAGAATTATTTCCAAGTTATTGCCTTATTCTAATGCGTACTTTTGTAGGCCATTACAGTTATTTGGAATATAACTTGCAGCATCGATAGTCCCGGTCGGTAGGGATGCGGAGGCTACGACTTTACGCTGATCGGCGTTTCGACCATAGTCTGTTGAGTTCTTAACTTTTATTTGAAGCGGAGTCAAGATCCCAGTGTTGGGAGAAGGAGGCTAAAGAAAGGGTTGAGAAGGTGGCCTGAGTTGAGGCAAAGAGAGATGTTGCTCGCCACGATGCCTCGATGGCCTGCATGGATGCCTATGCAGTGAGGAGTGCCAGGGCGAAGGTGGAGTCCGAGTTGGCTAGGGTCCAAAATACCTTGGTGGTTGCAGAGGAAGCTAGGTAGAGAGAGGCGGGAGGACGAGGAATTTGTGGGTCACGGTTGTCGATGAGTCTCTCTGCTCCACAGAGGCTTATGTAGCGCCCCTTCTTGATCAGGCTCGATTTGAGGGGTACGAGCAGGATGCAGGATGCTCGTCTGCTTCTTGTGGCTTTGACCCGGCATCGGTGTCGAGTGAAGGGTCATGTGTATTATTATTATTTATAAACTTATAAACTTTAAAAGCTTGTTCATTCATATAATATTAAACATTTAACTTGTATTATATTCATGGGTGGATTACAAAATATCTGAAGCTCCATATATAGAAGTGTTAACATTTTACAATATTTACATTGTTAAAAATAAACAAATTACATATACAAAATAGACCATAAAGGTCTTCAGTGGGCACTTAGTGATCGTGGCCTTTATTTGCTGATATGGATTGTCACGTCCTCTGGTTTCCGCTTCTATACCTACGCAGTAGAAAACTTGTGCTAAACTTAAGCAGTGTGAATTAATAATACATATGGACGACCTCTACTAAGAGGGTCACATATACAATTGCATATCACTTATAACACATATAACATTTACATATACTTATCATTTATCATATATATACTTTTCACCTTCAAGTTTCATTTCTTATCACATTTCTGTGCTTTTTCATGTCATCTATACTTTACTTCTTGTTCTTTATGCTTGTATACTATCCATTTATGTGGTCTTATGCTTCTCATATCATATCATATATTCTATACTTTTCATTTTGCATATACTTGTCATTTCTTTTATGTTTCATGTGCATAAACCTTAGAAATGGATAAGGAAACAATAAGGGCAGAAGTGTACTCATTGTATAAAGCAGTGGTCTATAAAATTTGAGGCGCTATACTCAGCATGCGAAAGCGATGGTCCATAAGGGCTGAAGGCCTGTTATCATTATGTGAGACAATGACCATCTATAAGAGACTCGAAAGGTCACACATTATCATTGAGCAGAGACAATGACCATCTATAAGAGCCCGAAGGCGCTGTAATGACCCAAAAAGGGCCAACTAATCAGTATGTTGTAGACTTGTTTTTCTCTAATAGGTATGCCCATCTATCCCTCTACAAGGTTCTAAGCAGACAATCCATGTGTATTTTATGTTTAGTATATATCTCATATTCCCGAATAATTATTGTCATTCTGTAGTCTTATGTGATATATATACAATCATTATTCGTAGCTTTTAATTTTGCATATTTCATTATATGCATGAATAACTATGATTACCATGTATGCTTATGAGCTATTTATGAGTTCATAATATGAATAACTATGGTTACTTGCAGGGCATACTGTTTTTCATGATTTTTGGAACTAATATGAGTTCCAATTTTTTTTCAAGATATATATGGATGGATTCTTGACTAAATGGGCTTTCCATAAAGTCCAAGAACACCCAAAACAGAGTTTGGACAAAGAAGTTATGACCTTCCGAAGTTGGAGGTCACATGTAGTCAAACTCAGCCGAGCTGACCTGACTTGGCCGAGCTGACATGATGTTTGCCTTTTGTTATATAGACTAAACCTCTCAATTTAACACCTCTACAGGAGTCTTACAACTTTTCTGTGGCCATGTCAAATTGGACTAGAGTTTCTTTAAAATGAATAAAATTGGTTTAATGTTTTGGAATTATGAATGGGTTTAGTTTATGACACTCCAAGTGCACAGGTCATACAAGTAGTAAAAAATGGATGTAAGTCCAGATATCATTCCCATGGATATTGACTTGGATTTTCAAAATCAACTACCCTGACACTCAGATCCATACTATCTCCCCGAACCTCAATGATAAAGTTTATCAACTAAAGATTAAAGGATAATTGTCTTAAAGATAACATAGACAACTTAGGACATTAAAAATAAGCTAATGAACTTATATACACCATGATTAGTTGGACTGAATCAGTTCTCTGTAAAAATGAACACTAACAAGGAAATACTATGAAACAGTTAATTTTTTCATTGTATCCCATTTAAAACTCTATCCTAAATTTGGGTAGGATTTGTCAAAGGCCCTACTAATGCGATTTAGTTTCTCCTTTATTTCATAAATTAGAAGACCTTGTTTCTCTAGAAGACAGAGATTACGACTTAAATATATTTTTACCATTCTTACAAGATAAGTATTTTTCTTTCTCAATACTTCATACCCATTTCTTGAGACTGCAGATTTCTTACTTCCCAAATCGGGGGTATTGCAAGATTTCCACAACCTGATTGATGACTCAACTTAGTAAAAATCAGCGAATATTCCTCTTTCACGCCAGTTAGATCACCCATAACCACCAGGGGTCGAGGTTTTCAACGAGTTAAGTGAAATCTCGATTGTTTAAATTGATAAATAATCCCCTCCAACATCAGTATGAGTGAAGTAGGTATTTATCTGAAGTGAACTCGAGCTCAATGGTTCTTCAATAATGGTCCAACATACCCTGAATTAGAATGTTCCTAACTCTAAAGAATCGCCATCCTACGTAATCACTCAAGGGCCTCCACGGAAATCAGTGGATAATCCTTGAGCGGGCATTCAAACTACTATTAGGAACAATTACATGAAAAACACATCAATCAAATAAATCCTCCCCAAATTCCAGGTACTTCCTTCTAATTTATGCAGGAAAGACTGTAACTAACAATAAATTCAAACTAGTGGAAGATGCGCTTCTAAAAATTGCATTACCATCGACAATGGAGCATTAATAAATTACACCCACTACAGTTGCAATAAATTGAGAAGAAACGATTTCCAGAAATAGTCTATATTTCATTTAAACTCAGGCAGTAAATTGTAATATTACTTCCAGCTTCTACCTTCTAACGGATCACTGGTTCAGATCCAAAGAAATGAAAGAAAAGAGAAATGAAAGAAAAGAAAAAAAAATATATTCTAAAATATTTAGTGAGTTTTCTTCTTCCACCGCTCTGGGTTCCCAAAAAGAAAAGCTGCTTTACTAAAACTGTGTATGCCTATTTATAACCTTTAGACATTGGGCCTGATTCCAAGGCTCCAAGTGGATTTCTCGAAAATAATTGGCCCAGTTCACTTGTTTAGGTCGCGACCTCAAAAGCTTGTCGCAATGTAAAATCCACAGTTTTGGTTTGATGAGTGCCGTGACCTTAGGAAACTAGATTGCAACCTTCAACCACTTCACATTCTACAATTGTTGAGCTGCGACGTGTTCACCGGTCGTGACCGGTTTCTTCAGGTTGCCTTTGATTGAGTGAATTGGCGACATGAATTCTTTATCGTGACCATGTTGAATTAATCAACGATGAGACCTCTAGTTCGCGCGACCTCCTTTTCTTGTTTCCAGAATTTGTGTCCGCGACCTCAATTCGATGTCGTGACTCCACTCTCTGCCTTTACCGCTCGCTGTGTGTGACCTCAGTTGAATGTCGTGACCTCATTTGTTGTCATCTCACAACTTCTTGGTCCGGCTTCTCTCTTTCGTATTTGCGACATCAGCAGTTATCTTGAGCCTTAATGAGTCGTGATTTCAAGCTAGCTAATTCTGCTTGTTTCTTTGTCATGACATGGACATTAGGTCGTGACCAAGTATTTTATTTAATAACTGTAATTTTTGACGCAACCTCAAAAGTATGTCGCGACCATCCTTTCTTCCTATCTAGTGTGACCTCATTTCCTCTATCTCAGCCGATTTCCTTCAATTTTCTTTCTAGTCGCAACATGGCTATTATATGTTTTGGAATATGTATTAACCGATTTGATGTCGCCATCGGAGTTCCATTTATGATTATGTTGATCTTTATTGCGACCATGTTTTTCTGACCCTTCAATAAATTCTATGTCACGACTTCAGTTCCATGTTGCGACTTGGCTGTCTTGTTTTCTACTACATTCTATGTCGCGACCTCAAAAAGAATGTCGCAAGCTCATTTCTTTTGTCAACCACTAATCCTTGGTCACAACTCCCCTTTCACATGTTGCGACTTAAAATTGTTTCTCTTTTCATTCTCTTGTCGCGACATTGGTTTTGGGTAAACGATTCTCTTTTTAGTAATTTGAGAATCTCTTAGGCGCTCGTTCTTGCCAAATCTGGCGCTGACCTCAACTTCTTAGTCCACTGACATTTTTTGTGTATAGCTCATTTTTATCGTCTCGACAAGAATTCCAGGTTGCGACCTAGATTGGTGTCCTCATCTCACATTTTTGTTGCAACATCAATTTTGGTTTTCTACCAACTATGTCTTCCTTTTGCATCGCGACCTTGAAACGGTGTCGCGACATGAGGGGTGGCTTTTCTTATCCATGCTCAACCTGCCGAGTTTCTTACATGTATGTCGCGGGAATTCACAGTGCGACCTTGATTGGAGTCTCAACTTATATCTTTGTCACAACCTGAAATTGCATAGTAGAGACATTGCAAGTCCATTCAACATTACTTTCTGGTCACGACATTATTTCTCTATTATGACCAACAATATCTTCTTTTCGTGTCGTGACCTCAAAACGGTGTTGTGACATTATCTTCTTTGAAGTCCCTCCTGTCTTGGTCTAAGCAACTTCTCCTTTGTTGCAACAACTTTTCATTCAGCATAGTATGACTTTTAGTCGCGACCTTGGTCTGCATGTCGCGACCTCCGTGTTATTGATTGTTTCCTTCTGATCCTTCTTTGGAATTTTCATTTATGCTAATTATTTAAAATAGAAATTTAGTAAATAGTACATATTTTGGATAAAAACAAGCAATTACATTGTAAAGAACAATTAGAAAAATGGGTAAAAATTCAATGAGTTTTGACTCATCACCCTAACTGGTCGAGCTAGTCGACTCGGTCGAGCTATTTGACCCCAGTAGTGAGCCTAACACAGTAGAAGTACGCCTTGGTATTTGCATTGACCCAGTTGTACTCGTTGAGCTGCATTGTTCAGGGTAAATGGACCATAACTTGGTCTATAAAGGTCCAAATTGAGAAATGCAAAAGCCCAACATCAAGTTCACTTATGTGGCTACAATTTACTAGAAGGACTCATTGCCAAATTCCCTTTATTTCTTACCCAAAAACCAGTTCTAAGGTATGGCTAATGTGTATGATCAAAAATAAGGAAATTTTCTTGGTTTCAAATTGCAACCAGACCCTTCCTGAAACACATATATAGGAGCCTTAGAGCTCTTCTCAACTCAACCTTAATAAGAAATGAGTTTGGGAGTTTCCAAACCCAAACCATACACAAAATAGAGGGTTGCAAACCATGTATCTATACTTTCTATAAAAAAAAAACACTAGACTTCCATACTATTCAATACTAGAATCCATACATGTGATCTTCTTTTTCCTTTCCTTCTTTCTTCTCTTCTCTTCTTCTTTTTCTTCCTGTTTTTGCTCTCTTTCTCCAAGACCAAAATGAGATATTTATCTTGGTCTTATCCTTATTGATCTTATCCCTTTTTGTTCACTTTGGTCATTGACTCTTCTAATATTTGCAAATCAATTTATGATATTTTTACAATAGCCTCTCATCTTCTCTATTATTCTTAATTTAACTTATGCATAGTCCTACTTTGGCATATGAACTTATTAAATTATGACCCTTGGGTCCTGAATTGGTAAATTATTAATTTACCCTTAACTTTTGTATTAATTCTAGGTTCTTGCTTATTTTATTTTTATCTTTATTTTATTCAAGAAAAATATACTTTTATGTTTATTATACTAAACATGTTATCTGACCCAGTTGGGGTATAATTTGGGAATGTTACAACTCTCCCTTTAAAAGAATTTCGTCTCAATTTATACGATTCGAAGAGTTGCGGATCTTTTGTGCTCTCATAGTTGCTTGGCTCCAATGGCTTCTCTACCACGGTGTTGCGAACACTTTCACTAATGATACTTGTTTGTTCCGTAACTATTTCACCTCTCGAGCCAGAATAGCCTTTGGCTCCTCGTCATATGACAAATCCTCTGCCTTGTATCTCTTACCTTTGGATTTATACTTAAAATACCACAGAATTTTTATAATAATTTTATTATATATTCTGAGTATGAATTGAGCCAAACTTGGGTTTTTCCGGGGAAAATTAATAAATTGATAAATTGAAAAATATAAATTGAAAGTATGAGCATATGATTTAATATTATATGCTAAAATGAGAAAATTAATCGAACCGGGAAATAGCTTGAGTGAAGGTCAAATGTGGAAATTTAATAAGAGACCCTAGGGTCAATTGTTATAAGAAAAAATAAATGTCTAGGTGAAATTATGATAAATGAATGGCCCAGTGAAGAATAGAGAATTTGTAGAATAATGGGTTTTGAGCCAACACTAAACTAAGGAGTAAGTGATTTAAAGACCAAAAGGAGAAAATGAGGAATAAGAATGAGTGTGTAGGCCCGAACATGGCCTTACACTTAAATAAGGTTAAAGGCGAACATGGCCTTACACTTAAATAGGTTAAAGGCAGACAAGGCCTTATGGAGTTTAAGGGTTTAAAAGACCCAGGCCTGGTCTTAGATATCATTAGGAGCAAATCACGTTTGAGAGAATGAGGAGGAGAAAAGGGGAAAAGCTAGGGTTTGCTTTAGGAGGATTGGCTTTGGTTGGGTTTGGTTCCTATTTCCTCTAAAGATCAAGCAACACTTTACAAGAGTTGAAAGGTAGGAGTAAGAAAAAAATCAAAACCCTAATCTCATTCTTTTTGATTTGGAGTTGGGTGAAAACCCAACTTTAGGGAAATGGATTTTCGATTCTAATTGTTTGGAGTTGTTTTGGGTGGATTCCATGGTGGATTTTTGATAAAGAATGAATTGGAGAAGATTGGTGGAAGAAAAATGAGTGAAAATGCCAAAAATCAAGCATTTATGGGCAAAAACCCGTAGGGTGTACCGGTACCGGTTGAGTGGTATCGGTATCGGGATGTAGTGGGCCAATTAGATGCCCAGTCTTTGCAGGCGGGTACCCGTCGCCATTGGCGGGTGGAGTGTCGATCTTGGTACCGATCATAAGTCACCGTACCACTACTGCGATGGCCCGTTTTCTTATTTTACTGTTTGATTGAATCGTGTTGAGGTATCTGGAGTGTTTAGGGACCCTAAGAAATGAATAATGGGGGTTTAAATAAGGATAGAACTAAGTGAAAAACGTATCGTACCTCACCGCCTCGGCGAGTTCGTCTTCGAGCAGACTTAGTGTCTTAACCCAAGACTATCAACAAAAATAAATTTGTAATTCACTAAAATTGTTTAACAATTGTGTATCCACTAAGAGTGGCGTGAATGTTATTGACTAGGGACGGGTGATGATACGCTGAAACACACGGAGTGGGGATCGAAGGCTGGGTTCGACGACCGGTTTGTTCTTGACTCTATTCTTATTTCAAGTATTTTGGTAGTTTACAGTAACTATAAAATGGTACATGAATGAGTATATGAAATAAGTACATAGATTGAGAGTATATCTTTGAAAAGATAATCACAGTGAATATGGAATTGAAATGTGATATTTGAACCCGAATGAATGTGAATGATGATAAAGGCGGGATTCATCGAACAAAATCGTCGAATGTAATTTGAATGATATATCGAATGAGCGCTGACGGGATGCACTAATCGGCATTTGTCCACGAGGCACCGAAATTTTCCTATGTCCCTTGGCGGGATGCACTTGGCCGACGTCGTCATGATGGCGTATGGCATTGAAGAAATGTTCCCCGCGGAGGGGGATACACCAATCGACATCCGTCGTGATGGCGTATGGCGTTTAAATGATACCACATGTCGGGTTGCATAAGCTGACATCGTCATTATGGGAGACCGAATTGTTAAATGTGTAAACACATTCTGGAATGATAATAAGGGCGATTCATCAAAGCGAAATCAGTCGAGAAATGTAGAGATTGAATAGTCAAGGTGAAACCAACATTGTGAGCATAAATGAGATTTTTATGTATATATACTTAAATCATAAATTGAATTAATGAAATGAATTGTTGCATTGAAAATGCATGTTATGATATAGTAAATGAATTTGTATAATGAAAGCATGGAAATGAATAGCATGAGGTATATTTTTGATATAATGGCATGGTTTAATGTAAAATGCATACCCGAGTGAAATTGAATATTAGAATATACTTGTATAGAACCACTAAGCATGAAAATGCTTGGCGTGTGAGATTTAATCTATGTGGTGTCGGGTAAACAAACAAAGAAGGCGAGATCGTGCGTATGAGTCATAAGAGAGTGCGTATAAATTATATATTCTGTAATTTGCATATCATCTCTTTTGAACAAGTGGTATTTTGTAAACAAGAGGGTTAAATACGAACCTTGATTTTGTATATCATTTTGAAAGGCATGAATGCCTTCTTTGTAAAATGTATTTTTGTTAAATGTTTATGGGCCTCACAAGATTGCTTTGAATTTATATAAGGATTTGTGGAACCTTGGCGAAAGCACTTCCATAACAAATGACATAATAAAATGTTTTGATAAGATAAATGAAGCGTCGGAAATGCATGGGTTAAGTTCGGATCCATATTTGGGTCGAGCTGGGATTGGTGAGCTGCTGAAGAAAATTTAATAACACGGAAAATAAAGAGGTCGCAGGCGTCCCGGGGTTCGGTTCGGACTCGCCATTAGTGGACCAGAGACTCCCGAATCGCTAATAGCCTGGTGACTCATCGGAGGCGGGTATCTCTAAAAACATCGACACATAGAGCATCGTGTAATTTGGCCAACTCCGGAGGGAGTGCCAATGGATAAGTCATAGGGCCAACTCGTTCAAGAATCTCATATGGCCCTATGAACCTTGGACTCAACTTGCCTTTCTGACCAAAACGTAGAATTTTCCTCCATGGCGATACTTTTAAGAAGACCTTGTCTCCCACTTCATATTCAATATCTCTCCTTTTCAAATCGGCATATGACTTTTGTCGATCACTAACCGCCTTTAACTTCTGTCGAATAACTTGTATTTTCTCTTCTGTATCTTTTACTATGTACGGATGAAATACTTTATGCTCATTCAGATTCTGTCTAACTGCAGGAGTTCTAAATCTTTAGTAAGTATAAAGCCTCGCTATGGTGCATTACCATCTTGGATTGATAATTGTTGTTATAGGCAAATTCCATGATTGGAATATACCTATCCTAACTTCCAGTGAATTCCATTACACATCCCCCGAAGCATATCTTCGAGCACTTGAATAAACCTCTCGGACTATCCATCTATTTGCGGATGGAATGTTGTACTGAAATTCAACCTAGTACCTAAAATTTGTTGTAGTTCCTTCCAAAATCTAAAGTGTCATTGATCTCTATCAGACACAATAGACAACGGCACACCATGCAATGTCGCACAATCTCATCCACATATAACTTCAAAATTTAGTCGATCAATAGAATAGTCAATCTGATGGTATAAAATGGGCGACTTTGTGACTATATCAACAATCACCACGGATAAAATCATGTTTTGTTGTGTGAGGGGAAAACCCAAAACAAAATCCATGGTAATGTTATCCCACTTCCATTGAGGAATTGGAAGGGGATTTAACAAACCTGTTGTCACTTGGTGTTTAGCTTTGACTTGCTAACACGTCAAACATTTAAACACGTACTCTGTCTCATCCCCTTTCATTCCTTTCCACCAATAATGTTGTTTCAAGTCCTAGTACATCTTATTACCTCCAGGATGCATGGTAAATACCCTCAAATAGCAACTTTTGCTTTCGCTCTTTATCATCTGGCAAACATAATCTATTAAAATCTGAGCTTCCGATTCTTTCTCTAAAAAGGAACTGTTTTTATCACCGTACGTAACTTTTAAATGTCTTCATCATTTTTTTTGCACATCTATAATCCTTTGCTAAAAAACGAGGGGTTGCTTCTAGTTGACTAACATAGCTCCACTATCTTTATGTGTTATACCCTTTATGCTAGTGACATTTACTACGGGTGACATCTATAATCAACTCTTTGTAGTGACATTTCTGTAATCTTCGGCAGCATAGACTACTATATTAGCCTTTTTCGAGTGGTAGATGCATGATGCGATCATAATCCCAGCCCAAATAACTCTAACCACCTTCGTTGTCTCAGATTTAACTCTTTCTACGTTAGGAGGCAGGACTCTTATGATCGATTGTAGGTGCACTTTTCCTCCGTATAAGTAGTGTCGCCATATTTTCAAAGCAAACACTACCACAACCAAACTCTAGGTCATGAGTGGGATAATTCTGTTCATGTGGCTTCAGCTAATACGGGCCGCATAAGCTACCACTTTCCATCTTGCATTGATGCATCCCGAGCCAATTCTTGAAACATCATTGCTCCTGAGAATTATACTCTTTCTCGAATTAATTTGTGTCGATCTTTGAACCGGCCGGCCATCCCTTTCAAATGTTCGAAACTATTTTGACATTTAATACATCCACTCAAACTATTCCTTTCTTTGGTAACATGGTGTGAAGTATAATGAGCCTCTCACAAATCATACATAATAACTGCTAGAGCTGAAACTTCTACGCCTCGATTACATTTTTGGGGTGGTTTCGAGGATACAACGGCCTCAATCTTTGTAGGGTCAACTCTTATACCCTCCGTTAACACAATATGGTATAAGAAGGAAACTTCCTTTAGCCAAAAATTACATTTGTTGAGCTTAGCATATAACTTCTTTTCTCTTAGAGTCTGTAGGACTATTTTCAGATGTTGTTCATGTTCCTGTGCATCCTTAGAATACACCAGGATGTCATCAATAAAGACCACTACAAACTGATCTAAATAGGGTTGAAACACCCTATTCATTAAATCCATGAATGCTGCTAGTGCATTAGTTAACCCAAATGGTATTACGAAGAACTCATAATGGCCATATCGGGTTCTAAATGCGGTCTTCGGCACATCTACTTCCTTTACTCTCAACTGATAATATCCTGATCCCAGATTTATCTTTGAAAAGACACCTGCTCCCTTTAACTGATAAAAAAGATCTTCGATTCTCGGCAATGGGTACTTGTTTTTCACTGTCACCTTGTTGATTTGCCAATAATCAATGCACATCCGTAGAGTGCCATCTTTCTTTTTCATGAATAAAGCAGTGCGCAAAGGGGACACCTGCTTGGTCGGATAAATCCTTTATCCAGCTCTTGTAATTGACTCTTTAACTCTTTCGATTCAGTTGGAGCCATCTTGTCACGATACCTAGACATAGGGACCGTTCTGATCTGATTTATATGGCTAAGTCCCTCACTCTCAGTGGAATGCAGTAAGCTTTTCGGGAATACATGGAATTCCGCACTATTGGGATATTTTCTACGTCAACTTGACCTCTCTTGGAGTCAAGTATCACAGCTAAGAATGTCTCACATCCTTTCCTCATAAATCTCCTAGCTTGCATAGTAGAGATCACATTGGACATTGCACTTGATCCAATGCCTTGCACTATTACATTAGTTTGGTCAGAGCATCTCGACACTATCATCTTTTCTCCACAATCAATGATAGCTCGATGCTTAGACAACCAATCCATTCCCAGAATCAAGTCAAACTCTCGAAATGGTGGGTTATCCAAATCGTGACTCTCTTGTTTGTATATGATAGACGATTTCTATATATGTTATTCACACTAACATTGGGCCTATAGGACTAGTCACATGCATGTCATATGCTAATTTCTCATTCTTTGGTACTTTGTCGATCACATGCTCCATGCACATATGAATGAGTAGATCTAGGATCAATCAATGCATGCATCTCAGAGTATCATATAAAGAGAGAAAATATACAGCTGATAACCTTAGGAGCATCCACGATCCTCCACGAGCCTTCATAGCATATGCTCGTGTTGGTCTTTATTAGGCATAGGACGATCCCTTATCTCTAAAACTATGCCTCCTCGTCCTACATCATGAGGATGGGCCCTCCCGACCCCTACCTAGATGCGAGGTCGAAAGTGGTGCCGCGGATCTTCTCTGCCACTTCCTTGTTGACTTCTATTATCCCGGCTCTCGGGGACACGTATATCAAATGCTCAAGGCTTCCACACCCAGGAAACACCCTCTTGTCGATAACCTATAAACTCCCCAAATGCCTTCTATGGCGTAGGGACGTCAGGAATTCTCCACATCCAAGTGAAGCACCTCTGCACAGCTGCTAGTTCTTCTGTTTGATACTGCCTTCTCCCTCGTAGCAAAACTATAGTCGATTGAGAATTTGGAATTCTCTAAGCTCTTTTCCCAGCGGAGGGACCAGCTCATCACAGCAAACTTCTTAACTTTTGAGATATTTCTTTCTTTGCTCGTTTCTAGTCTCTGCTTTCATTGCGGCTTAGACCTGACTAATAGAAATCTACTTGTTAGAGAGAAATTATCATGGAAGTTAAATATCTCTTGATGGAATCATGCGATCCATCCTCAAATTGCTGCCAGAAATGCCTCGGTGAGGACCAGTCCGATTGCATATTTGCTAAGATGGCTAAATTCTTTCATGTTATGCCAAATGAGTTCCTTTCAAGCCCAATTAGCCCATTTCCATGGACTCTATACATCCTACGGTAGCATTACTTTGCAGCGAACTCTTGGACAAAGAACTCCCTGTCATGGGATTTGGAATCCTTGGACTTTGAGCGCAGTTTCCACTAATCCATATGCCTCACCTATAATAGTGAGAGACCGCACATAGATCAACATACGATCGGGAGGGCATCTAACTTCTTCAGTACCACTTTCTGGCTTTTCTGCTTGAGGTGACTTCAACTAACTCTTCCATCTTTCGACCCATGGAATTCCACCCACTCCATCTCTTCTTCTTTGTGTCTATTGGAGCTTTAGGAAGTCAATATATCCAATACCGAAGCCGTGTCTTGCGATGTTCAATGAGGAGCTTGGTGGGCTCATTAGGTACATTACTTTTTGAAGGCTCAGAAGTTGATAACCCTTGTTCCCTTGGGTTAACACTCCAGAAATCCTTCTTGGTGACTGAATTCAGGGCGATCCATCCATCTGAAAACACAAGGACATCCCATCGGGTAACACATTTACTATGTAGGTACACATTCTTAATCTAAGACTCTTGAGGCTTTAAACTGGGCTCGATACCTTAAATTATAGCACTTCTTCGATCAGGCAGATTGGTGGGTGGGAACCGAATCAGGGATGCTCTATATCACTAACATGACACTGACCAGGCATCGGGTGTATGACGAAGGGGTCATATTTATTATTATTATTATTATTTATAAACTTATAAACTTTAAGCTTGTTCATTCATATAATGTTAAACATTTAACTTGTATTATATTCTATAGCAGTGGATTACAAAATATATACAAGCTCCATATATAGAAGTGTTCAACATTTACAATATTTACATTGTTTACAAAATAAACAAAATTACATATACAAAAATGGACGGGTCTTCGATGGGCACTAGTGATGCGTGGCCTTTGACTACTGATGTGGATTGTCCTGTCCTCTGGTTTCCTCTTCTGTACCTACATAGATGAATGCTAAGCTTTACGCTTAGTGGGAATTAATACATATGGACAACCTCTACTAAGGGTCACCACACTTTTATACAATTGCATATACTTATAACACATATAACATTTACATATACTTATCATTTCTCATATATATACTTTTTCATATGAGCACTGTTTAACATCATATTTCGTATCTTAATTGTCGTCTTATGCTCTTACTTCTTGTTCTTCTAGCGTATACTATCGTAGTATGTGAGTGTTATCTTGCAATATCGTGTCTTATAATCCTATACTTTTGATTGCATATACTTGTCATTTTCTTTTATGTTTATGCATAAACCTTAGAAGTGGATAAAGGAAACTATAAAGGGTCGAGAAGGCGACGTACTCCTTGTGTTAAGCAGTGGTCTATAAGAACTGAAGGCCACTGTGTCTTAATGCGAGACAATGACCATCTATAAGGGCGAAGCGCTATTATCATTATGCGAGACATTGATCATCTATAAGGGCCGAAGAAGTATTATGTGAAACCAACCGGGGCGTGATCGATGGGTTCTGAGATTTTTCCCTAATAGGCATGCCATCTATCCTTGTGTATTTTATGTTGAAGTATATATCTATATTCAAATAATTATTTGTCATTCGGTAGTCATATGTGATATATATATAATCATTGTGTATCTTTAGATTTTTAAAAAATTTCCATTATCATGCATGGAATACTTCATAGATTACTAAAGTAACATGCTTATGAGTTATTTATGAGTTCATAATAGGAGTTCATAATATGAATAACTATGGTTACCTACAGGGCATACTGGTTTTCATGATTTCTGGAACTAATATGAGTTCCAATTTTTTTTCAAAATATATATGGATGGATTCTTGACTCAATGGGCTTTCCATAGAGTTCAAGAACACCCAAAAAGGAGTTCGGACAAAGAAGTTATGACCTTCGAGAGTTGGAGTCATGTAGTCAAACCAGTAGGCGGCGACTTAGCGGAGGCGGCGACACAGGCGGCGATCGACTGGCCAGAGCTCACTCTTTGTCCTCCATGGTACACTTGAATGGATTCATGACTCAATGGGCTTTTCATAGAGTCTAAGAACACGAAATGGGTTGGATGGAAAAGTTTATGACCTTAGAGTTGGAGAGTCCTGTGTGAAGTCAAACCAGCTAAAAATTGACGACTTGCCAAGGCGACGACTGGCCAGAAATTTGCATTGGCCGAGCTACATTATTCAGGGTAAATGGACCATAACTTGGTCTACAGAGGTCTGAATTGAGAAATTCAAAATCCTAACATCAAGTTCACTGATGTGGCTACAATTTACCAAAAGGACTCACTACCAAATTCCCTTTATTTCTTACCCAAAAACTAGTTCTAAGGTTCGGTTAATGCGTATGATCAGAAATAGGGAAATTTTCTTGGTTTCAAATTGCAACCAGACCCTTCCCAAAACACATATATAGGAGCCTTAGAGCTCTTCTCAACTCAACCTTAATAAGAAATGAGTTTGGGAGTTTCCAAACCCAAACCATACACAAAATAGAGGGTTGCAAACCATGTATCTATACTTTCTATAAAAAAAAAAACACTAGACTTCCATACTATTCCATACTAGAATCCATACCTGTGATCTTCTTTTTCCTTTCCTTCTTTCTTCTCTTCTCTTCTTCTTCTTCTTCCTGTTTTTGCTCTCTCTTTCTCTAAGACCAAAATGAGATATTTATCTTGGTCTTATCCTTATTTGATCTTATCACCTTTTATTTCACTTTGGTCCTCCAATTCTTCTAATATTTACAAATCAATTTATGATATTTTACAATAGCTTCTCATCTTCTCTATTATTCTTAATTTAACATGCATATTATTCCTACTTTAGCACTCTGAACTTATTAAATTATGACCTTAGATTCTGAATTAGTAAATTATTAATTTACCCTTAACTTTTGTATTAATTCTAAGTTCTTGCTTATTTTATTTTTATCTTTATTTTATTCCGAAAAATATACTTTTACTTTTATTATACCCTAAACATGTTATACAACCGTTATGGTATAATTTAGGGTGTTACAACTCGAGACTAGTAAAGATGAAATGTTCGCTTTCTAAGCACATGCTCTTAAAGAAAAAGGCCACGGGAGCATGAGGAGGGCTTTGATGTGATCTTCAACCCCTAT